>JAJKFI010000136.1:147594-176206 GCA_029204185.1 Lerista edwardsae | reverse complement strand
TCCACAAGCCCCCAACTCTGCTATCAACACTCCACATACACAACAGGGGGTTGACACACCAGCAGAGCAAAGTTAAGCATTTTCCTAAATTTTGACACACCAAGTCCAAAAGGTTCGCCATCACTGTCCTAGGACAAATGCCGGCTCTTCGGCTTAGAAATGGAGATGAGCACCGCCCCCTACAATCGGTCACAACTAGAGCATTCGGTCGTGCAGAAACCTTTACCTTTTTAACTCCAGGTTAGGATTGCGCCCTAAGTGGATCAAATATGTCTGCTGGGCCATTGGTTTTACAAACTGGTGCTGATCGCAGGACAGTGTAAAAGATGTCACTGCCTAATCCAGTAGTTCCCAAACTGTGTGCTGTGGTACCTCATAGCGCTGCAGTGAATTTGCAGGGGCACCACAGAATGCCCCTGGTGGCCTCTTCTTCTGGCTCTCCCAAGAGCTACCAACTTGGATCGGCAATATCTTGTGTGATTTTCATGAAATCTCATGAGAATCGTGAAATATCTTCCATGATCCAAGATGGGAGTGCCTAGGAGAGCCAGGAAGATGGACACCACCATCTTGGATTGCACGAGATCTCAGGACTACATCAAGAGTCCATTGGATAGAGTTAGCATTAAATTTATGCATTTGTTCTGGGCCTTTTGACTTTACACCCCAATCCTATCTGGGGCTTATGATGAGGGATCTTGTAATCCATCACCACAAGTCCCAGACTGATGACTGGAAAGCTGCTCCATGATTTGGTGAAACACAGTAGCTTAAGGCAAAGGGCTAGAGGACATGCATGGGCAACAGCAGCTCACTGAACCTCCTCTACCCTCGGTGGTTGCCGGTAAGTTGTTGGCAGCAGCAGTTCAGGGGAGGATTCTGGGAGAAACAGGATTTGGCCCAGGCTGAGGGCAGAAGGGGGTCAGAGGGGAAGGATCTTGGCAGCAGCCATGCATACTGAGGGGATCTATTTCCCCTTCCTTGCCCAGACCCTCCCTCGGAGTCTCCTTGGACTTATGACAGATAAACAGCTGGTGTAGGTCCAAGGAGATCCACTGAGACCAAGCAGCCTACGCAGAGGTAACTTAAAAAAGTTTTTTACTTACCCATCCTGAGCCATCTGGTTCCTCACTCCCACCCACCCCTAACACGTAGTGCACACTCCATCAGCAGTGCTGCATAGTCTGGGCTGGTGGGGGACAGGATTGGGCCCTTAATGTCTAAGAAATTGGTCTTATTGTATTTTGTTAACAAAACTATAACTAGCTTTGCTTTTATTCCAAAGGTACCAGAACTGGAATTTCTTGAAGGACTATGATCCACTGGTAGGTCACAAACAAACATAACTAATATTGGGAATGACCCAGGGATGCTTATCATGACTTATAAGATGCAACCCTTCTTACCTGGTGATATGTCAGCCTTTGCTCTCCCAGTTCCTGGGAGAGAGGGGTGGAGTAGAACAGGAATAACCATGCACAGGAGAAAGGGTCCCAGGGCCATATTAACCCATGGCCAGGTTAGTACCGGAGGGGGCCTGAAAGTGGTTGAGGCCCGGAAATGTTGGAGGGGGCCCAAAATACCTGAAAGTCTAGAGTTAGCTTAGGCCATTGGTTAATATGGCCCTGTTTGGAGAAACCTTTTTTCACTGGATCTAGGCAAATTGACCCAAATAATTTGTCATTTTTTTCTAATTCAGGGCAAGAAAAAAGAACACGAACAACTTCCTGACTATGTGTCCATTTTCTCAGACAAAATTCCCAACACCAACAGTCACATTATTGGCAGCAGACTGAACACTGATTTTGGCAAAACATTGGTGAAAATGGATTACTTCCTCTACTGTGGAAGGAGGAAAAAGAAACTTGGACAGGAACTCCAGCCTTCCTAAGATTAAACAGAGGGGAAAAAAGATTAAACAGAGATTGCCCATAATTATCAAAAGAAAATGTTGTCTGCAGCATTCCAGA
Source organism: Lerista edwardsae (assembly GCA_029204185.1). NCBI lineage: Eukaryota > Metazoa > Chordata > Lepidosauria > Squamata > Scincidae > Lerista > Lerista edwardsae. The sequence goes on along the minus strand of JAJKFI010000136.1, from coordinate 174,236 downwards.
ACAAAACAACAATAATTGTTGATTGTTTGAATGCATTCCAAATAAGATGTACAGGAACTTAAGTTCATACCAATGTGTCTCACATCTGACATTATTGTTCCAACATTTAGAAAGTAGAAAGGTTACCTCACAATCCAAGGGCTTAAATTCTAAAAGGTTATGCTAAGTCATGAGGTCCAGATTTTCTGAATCCACAACACTTCGGTGGTTATGTTTGCTATACAAAAATTTAAACTGCACTTCATCGTGTTTCCGCCATCGGTATATTCGTATTAATTTTACCAAACAGGCCCAAGACATCTTTCAGAATAATGTAAGAGATCTGTGAAAGGACGTAGAAATGTAACTGTTGTGCAGACTGAATTTCTCTACAGAAAGAATGTCACTCAAGGCCCTGAAAGATTACAACTTACTTCAGTGTTGCCCTTGTGTTCCACACAAGCCTCTGTAGGGAAGAACAGAATGCTAGGATGACCTTCTGGGCAGGAACTCTTGTTTGGCCACTGCTGTCTCATAGCTGCCAAATGTTAGTAAACAAAAGGCAATGATTCAACAGGAGACTGCTGAGGGGCAGCACCAGAGTAAGGGGCAGGAGTCTTAAAGATGGCATTGGCTGCTCCTATGTGCATCTCTTCCACTCCACAGATTTTAACGTCTACCTTGAATCCTAGAATTCTTTCCTCGCTCTGCATTTTTTAGCTGGTTCACAAACTCATTCTAGGCTACTATGTTCCTTAACAATGTTATGTAGGAACTTAAAGTTGACACCAAAGCTGAAAAGTTTACACCAAATCCTGGGGACATCAATGTGGCTCACATCTGCAAAGTTGCAGAAAGCTCTCATATCATGGAACAAGTTGCAGAAAGCTTTCATGGTGCAACTGGTGTGCGCTGATGAAGCATCATACAATGAAGATTTGCTCTTGTTTTGAAAAGCATCAGGTCAGCATGGTGGATCGCCATACTTGCATCCAGTCCTGGGGTGGGTTTCCTCCCCCCCCCCCAAAAAAAAACTCCCAAGATTTCCTTCTGTCCTGCTGGGATTAATTGCACTACTTGATGGTTCTGACACCTCCCAATGTCCACAAGACATTTTGTAGTCTGTTTGAAATGTAATGGCATCAGACCTATAAGTTAGGCAAATATTCTCCTCCTAGATACTGCTGTATTTTGAATAAAAGTCATTGCATTATAGGGGGGAGGCGGACATTCCTGCATTTACAATTTTGTTTAAAAATATGAAGCTGCCTTCTACTGAAACAGAATTGAGGACAAAACCAATGAGTACTAGAGAGATTGGTTGTTTTTTTACAAGTTGGGATCCAGATTTCCCCAATGCCTTTCAGTGTGGAGATAAATGTAGAGAACGCAGGTTTTTCATTAATACTAGAACTGCTGAACTAAGGAATATGCTGTAACATGGGCTGAAGAATGTTGATTTTTTTTACAAGTATATTATTATTATTTATTAAATTTATACCCCGCCTTATTTGCCTAAAGGCACTCAAGGCGGCTTTACAAAATATAAAAACTAACATTAAAAACACTTCAAAAACAATATAAAAAAAACAATACAATAAAACAATTAAAACCACCAATAGTACAATTTAGTACAATATTAATATCTTAATTTTCATGTTAAACTATTTCCTCCGACAAAGATGGTGTATGTTTGAAATGTGTAAGAAAATGCAGAGACTAGCTTGAAATAAACTTTTCCTACAATTACTGCCTCTGCCTTCTTCTCCTTCTGCTGTGTGATATATTCTGTAAGATGAATCAGATCATTGGTCCATTCTTCACAGAAGTAAGGTCTACATCTCGGTTTAGACAAACTTCCACTTGTCCTATGGTGAGCTCCCGCTACTGTCTACCCTCTGTAGGATGCAGCATAGGACAGCACACCTTCCTGCTCCAATGCAGGTTAGGACTTGGCTATTAATTATATGTGGATTTGGCAAATAGAATTAGTGGAAATAGATTAAAACAGTGTTTCCCAAACTGTGGGTCGCAACCCACCACTGGGAGAATTACCTGGATCATTGCCCCTTAAAAAGAGAGGCCCAGGAATGGATGTCCGACAGTGCCATGGTGATCGCAGCACTGTGTGCACTGTGGGGTTTTTTACCTCATCGGGGGGTCACGCCCTCTCTGTGAGCCTCCCCTCTGATGTAAAAAGCCCCGTTTTTCACAAAGCACTTCCTCTTGCTTGAAAAACTTACTTTCACAATGCTACATTAGTTTTAATTGATTAATTGAATCACATGGGGCCACCAAAAGTTTCTGTGACCTCGGATACCAAATAACCTAGGTATGCCACTGTGTATGATGGTTCTCAGTGAGTGTCCAAGGACTATTGGTGCGTTCTGCACCGTACTAAGGGCCAAATCCTATCCAATTTCCCAGTGTGAATGCAGAGATGCCAATAGGCCATGAACTGCATCCTGCTTTGCAGGGGAGGGGCAGTCATGGAGGCCTCCTCAAGGTAACATTTGTTCCCTTACTTTAGGGCTGCATTGTGGCTGCATTGGTGCTGGAAAGTTGCTTATGATTGGGCCCTAAATCATTTTAGGGAACACACACACACACACACACAAGCAACCTAACAAGAGAAGAAATGGTGGAACCTCGGCTCTTTTTTGTTTCAAAATAGTTCAAAGGCACCCAAGATGATTCAGGGGCCTCTAGAAAGCCCATTCAGAGACAGGAAAGATGGAAGGAGATAACAACATAGCCACTGACGTTGTTTTTGCTGTTATTATCTCTTTGAAGTGCAGGGAATGGGAGGGCACTTTCTTTCCTCAGCTGCACCACTGAGGAAGGTAAAAAGGTTGATGGGTGCTTTATTTCTTCAGCATCTCTGAGGGAAGTGACCACATTCCCTCTTTTAGACCACAGAACCCTCTTTTAGATTTCACATGTGTGAGCATGTTCACAGACACCATGAGAAGGACAGGGCATGGGGGGGCAGGACAGGGCATACCCCTGCCACACCCCTTGGCATCTATAAATCAGGCAGCAGCCTCTAGGGCTGCAAAAGCCTTAGGGGGTGAATACAATGGCCACTAGAATGGGCCAGATCTGATGCACGCAGGCCCCAACAAACTCTAGAAACCCCTTCCCTCCAGCTGACGAGGAAAATGTATTGAGTTCTATGGAAAATGAAACTGAGAGCGCATTCCTAAGTATGGAGTTAGGCCAGCATAAACTAACCCAGCAAAGTTTGGCCAGCACAAGGGCCATCATAAAGCACACTTGGACCACCCTCTGAGCACTCAGGGAGGATGGTGCACATCTGTGTGCTGGCCTCTCTGACTCCGAGAGTGGTCCAAACATACTTCGTGGTGGCCCTTGTGCTGGCCAAATTTTGCTGGCTTAGTTTATGCTGGCCTAACTCCAGTTTAGGATTGTGCCCTGAGCCATGCATGCATGTTTACTAGTGAGGAGACGAACATGCCTTGGCTCTTTTCAAAGACCAGCCAAGGAGGGAATGCAAGGCCACCAGAATGGTCCTGCTCTAATAAACATGGGAACTCAAAGATTCTTCAGAAGGCAGTCCACCCATAGTAAAAAGGATAAAAACAGGCTTGAATAGCTGGTAAAGTAAAACACATGTGGCTTTTTTTAGGCTAGTAAAGCTAGGTGGATCCTGATAGAACATCATTTTAAAAAGTGGGTCCCCCTGTTTGGGAACAACAGGCTTAAGGTCGTCCTAGGGTAATTGCCAAAGAAAAATAAGAATACCAAACTATTACATCAATTCCATTTTTAGATAAGGGTTTCGTATTTTATTCTTTTTCATATTAGGGATATTGCAGACAATCTGACACAAGCAGGGAATATATAGTTAAAGAAGAGATTAAACTGAAGTAATTTAAAATGAAACTGCTCTTTGCTGCTACATCAAACGGAAGGTTCCTCCATCATATAGTGCCAGGCAGCCCCACTTAATGATGCTGAGGAAAAGCCATCACTGTTCTCGTAATTAAATTATACATACAGATATTATGAGTAATCCAGCACTGTGGTTAGAGTAAAAATGCTGGTGGGGGTGAGGGAGGAATGCCAAATGCCACCATTGAGTAGACAGAAGGGACAAACATTTACATCAAGCAAACATTTGCATCAAGTGAATCACACCCCGTGCAAGCTGCTTGCATACATTGTGAGTTATAAGAGCACTGAAACAGCACACTAGAAACCCACATATAGGTAAGTACTTACAGTCAAAGGTGGCATCATTGTAAGCAGCCCTCAGTGTCAGATCAGCAGCTGATTTAGCAGACATATTTAATTTACAATTAAATCACAATTTTAAGACAACCCAAATGATACTGGCTATTGAGAATATAAAATGTATGAAAGAATGTAGGCCTCTCACTCTTGAAAAGTGCAGGGCTTCACTGAGGTCAGTCATTCTGAATGACAGGTTTCAGCCCATGTGAAAGAATAGGGTGACACCTGTGCATGTACAGAGTGCAATTCCTCATAGCAGCTGTATCCCTAAAATTTAAGATTAAGACAACAACTTCCAGGGTCAGACAGTGTGAAATTCCCCACACGCTTGAGCCTCAGTATCTCAAGGAATTGACCCCTGGAAAGGCTGTGCAACTCTAGCAAACTGGAACGTGTTATCTTTGGACTGTTACACTTACATTTGTGCACCATCTACTCAGAAGAAAGTTACAATGAATTCACTGGAATCTGCTCCTATGTAAGTAGCGGAGGTCCAAGTCCTGCATGATGGCTACGAAGAGCGTTAATAGCTTGTGGCAGACAAATAACCCATCAAGTGCAGCTAAATAGTGCAAACCTCCGCAGAGGAATGTTCGCTCGTCATGAAACAGTTAATCGCGCAGCTGCTCCGCCATGGAGGAAAAAAAACGGCAGACCTACGGATAGGAAGTAGAGCATCATGGGATACTGGAAAAATATAGGGTTACTAACTAATCGGGGTGGGGGGGTGGCGGCGAGAAAGTCCGCGTGATGAACCGAAATTAAGAGGAGAAACTTTTCCCGCCACGGATACAAGCATGATTACGTGCTAACGTGGGCGGATCGAGCTCCTGTTAAAGACACAGGAGGAGGGACGGGTCAAACAGTTGGCAGAGCCACTTTGCGCCACTAAGATTTTCTGATGTTCTTTCACTCCTGCTGGAAACCCGTTGAAACGAGGCTGCCTGTCTCTTCCTGCGCGGAGCAGTAGTTAAAAAGGTTAGAGTAAAACAGGCGCACCCGAAAAGGCGCACGCATCGCTACCCGCCCAGCTTTTGCGCCCGCCTCCTGCGGGGGAGTGAACCAGGCGCCGCCAGCACGCACCACGTTGTCATATTTTTGCTCTCCGCTCGTTGGGCGTGTTTTTGCCTCCCAATCCCACTCAAGGAGGTGGTCTCGTTCTGTCGTTTGTAAGGGGGAAGCGGCGGCAGCGGCGCGATGGCGTCGGCGCTGATGGACTTCGCCAACTGGAGCACGATCCTGGCGTGCTCGGTGCTCAAGGTCCCGCAGGGAGCCGCAGTGCTCGCTGCCAAGTCCGCCCGGGGAATCAGCGTGGAGAGTTTGGTGCTGGAGCTCAGCGGGTAAGGGGAGTCGAGGAGCAGAAGAGACTTCCTTGGTATCCACTCCTTTTTCTTTCTCTGTTGCTTGGGAGAAAAAAAATCTTGATTCCGCCCAGGCTGTCTGTCTCTCCCTTGGGTGATCAACTTTTCCAGCTTGGAATTGTGGTGCTTGCGTAATATATAGGTTGAGGCCGTACTTAGAGGAAAGGCACTTGGCACATGCCCAGAGACATTCTCCTTTATTCAAACTTATTTAGTACATTCGTAGCTGCTTTTTTACATGATGGCGCTCAAGGCTTGCGTACACAAATTTTCCTGGGACGGGCAGCTGTCCACGCATTAATCAGACCCAGGCCCAGCAAGATGTCATCCTGCATCTACTCTCATCTTGTAGACTGTGCCCCATGCTTGTTTTTGCTTGATTTCCTGTGTCCTGCGCTGCGCCCTGGCATTCCAAACGGAAACGGATTGTAATCGTGAGCTGTTACCCTCACAAGAGAACAAGTTAGAAGGTTCAGTGCAAGTCACGCCTCAACCCGTTTTCAGTACCGGAGATCAGAATCAGTAAAATAACAAATGGTGCTAATGAGCCTGCACAGAGTGCTCCTCCCGTGATGGGTAGGCAGCCTCTTCCTACCGAAGATTATCGAATCCTAGAATAAGCTTCCTGGTCAGGGAGTGTGGCTTTGAGCTTGGCCCCTGATTTATTAACTTTTTTAAATAAATGATTTCTTAACTGGATAATGAAGCTTGATAAGTTTTCTCCAGTGCTGGTCCACTGTAATGACAAAGAGACCAAACTTCCCTGGTTCAGATCTTGCCTCTGTCAGGTTTGGTGGCTCTAGGCAAGCCATTTCCTCTTCGCATTAGCTCCCCATCTGCAGTAATATACAGGAAGTGCTCTGCATAGAGAGTGCTATATAAATGCTTATCAGCGTTGTATTTATTGGAGTGTTTTTAAAAGTGCGTGTGCGTGTGTGTGACTGGTGCTTATGTGGGGCAGAAGATGTATTCCTGGTTTTAAATCTGAAATGCTCGTCAAGCCAGATTGATGTTATTTGTTCCAAATAGCTGGTTTCTCTAGCAACGGTACCACCCACACCAACCAGTTTGCTCAGAATGTAGCCCTGTCTAGAATAATCAGAAATGACAACTTCTGCCTGTGCAGTCTGATTCACTGGGCACCCTGTGTCACATATCCTACCTTTGTCGCAAACCAATGTCCAGTAGGAAGGCTTCTGGCTGACTTCCTGGGAAATAAATTACCAAAATAGAGAAGGACAATGACCAGAAGATGACCTCTCTAGAAGAAGGGGGGGAAAATCCAAACTCTTTTTTTCTCCCACTGTTCACCATTTTTGTTCAAAATTAACTAAAGATTTACACTGTAATAAATGCAGAAGACTCAGACTTTGCCTGTTGTTCAGACCACAGAGGCTATGAATATTAGCTGCTACCTGGCCGGTTTGCCAGCATTCTTGAGCTTTTTATATAGTCCACAACTGGATAGAAATGTTTATAGTTAGCCTAAGCAATGAATTAACCCTTAAGCAGAAATGAGAAAAGGTGGCAAGATAGTGGGCAGGCTATTGCAGATGGGTTGGGGCAAGCTTAGTGGGTGCACGTTGGAGCGGGAGAGCAACATTGCATGGAAAGAACCTACGTAACGTTGTTTGAACAGGGCTAGAAAGGCATATGTATTTAGTATCAAGGCACTTAGTCAGATGTTCCTGTAACATAAGATGTGCTAGGGCTTCTAGTGGTTGGAACTAGAATGTTTGAAAAAGGCATTATTTCACTTGGGATATGAGTGAGACTAAAAATGGCAAAATGCCCAGCTGAACTGTATCGGCAAGTCTTACACTTTCTCCCTTAATCTTCTTTTAGTTTCCCCCCCTCAAATTTTTCTTTTAGATATCTGTGGGATGAATTAAAGGGGCTTCAGTCAACGTCTCACAATTCCTGATCAGGAGTCGGTCACTCAGAATTTGGCAGGGGCCAAGTTATGCAATCATCTCAAAATGTTTTCCAAATTCCAGTCTTAACTTTGTGTCTTTGAAGTTAGGGCAAGACATCTATGGGACAGGAAAGAACTGGGGAAGAACTAAGTGGGAGCAGAAAGGAGGGAAGAGAGGAAATCTCTACAGCTACCCACTGATCCCTACCAAGGATCATGATGTGTGTATGCCTCCCTCAAGGAGAGGAGTGCTCCCTGGTACTAGTCATGAGAACATAATAAGAACATAAGAAGAACCCTGCTGGATCAGGCCAAAGGTCCATCTAGTCCAGCTTCCTGTATCTCATAGTGGCCCACCAGATGCCTCAGGGAGCACATGAGACAACAAGATGCCTGCATAGTCAACAGCAAGATGCACTCCTGCTTGCCACCTGCCTATTGTCCCAAGTTAGCATAGGTAGACTGAAACTGGGTTAGGAGTGTCCATATATGATTTTTAAGACTGTTTTATCATGGGATTTTGGCATGCCAGGACAAAAAAATGGGATTATATTAATAAAATTAGACTCAATCCAAATCTCATCATGTCTACTCAGAAGTAAATCCCTGTATAGCCAATGTGACTTACTCCCAGTTAAGTGTGGATATGATTGCTGCCCAAAATAGTTGACTTCTAGCATAGAGCAGTCAAATTATATTACAAATGAAACAGAGTTGTGTTTAACACAATCATGGGTCGAAGCAGCACTGTATTGGGGGGGGGGGGGTTCTGAGCACCAGCAAATGTAGTAGGCAGTCACATTGGAGGGAAAGAGCAGATTTTGCCATATTGTTGGTTACTTTTGACACGTTACTTTTTCTTACACTTGCAAATTGACAATTTTTCTTCATACCGCTGAATTTTAGTAGGAATAAAAAATATGTCTACATTGATGCTAAAGCCATTTTTGCAACCACAGAAAGGCCATCACAGTCCATCCTTAATGTTGTAAGATCAATCTTTCCTGAGAATGATCAACACTGAGACATTTTATTACAGTGTGTGCAATAGCCTTTCACCACAATCCTAGACACATTAGCACACTGATGTCAAATATAATTATCATTTTAGTGCACTTAGGACTGGTGTTGAAGTTTTACCTTTCTTTTTCAGCTTCCTTGTATGCTTGCGGTACATGAGTTATTACAATTTTTCTCTACCAACTTATGTTGAATATCCCATCATCATTGTACAAGGTAATACATTGCTTCCCCTCTCACCTTCCTACTATTTTTTTGTTCTTAGTTCATGTGATAATGCCAATTTTGTTTGTTTCAGATGTCATTCTTTTGCTCTTTGTACTCCACTACAGAGGCAAAATGAAGCATGCTTTGCCTTACACAGTCATGTATCCTTTAATTATATAGTAATTTCCACTTATACAAGTGTGTGAGTGTACATTTGATAATCTCAGTTCTTGCATCTCATTAGAACGTTTACTGATGAATTAAGATGCTGCATTTGCTATTGATTTCATTGTGCCAAAGTGATTTGAACAAGAGGCCTATAGAAGATATTTCAATGCATAATTTGAATGTCTGTTTAATGCACAGGATTCTTTTATATGTAGGTTATACATAAGGTAAAGGTTTCCCCACGACCGAATGGTCTAGTTGTGACCGACTGTAGGGGGCGGTGCTCATCTTTGTTTCAAAGCCTGTAGAGCCGGTGTTTTGTCCGAAGACAAGCTTCCGTGGTCATGTGGCCAGCATGACTATACGCCATAGCGCACAGAATGCTGTTACCTTCCCACCGAAGTGGTCCCTATTTATCTACTTGCATTTAGGTGCTTTCGAACTGCTATGTTGGCAGGAGCTGGGACAAGCAACGGGAGCTCACTTGGTTGCGCAGTCTTGAACTCCCAACCTTCCGGTCGGAAAGCCCAGCAGCAGCAGTTTAACCCGCTGCAACACCACGTCCTCTAGGTTATACATACACTGGGCTAAAAAAAATCTACAAGTTATTCTGTCTGTTCTGTATAGTTATTGTAACAACCTAGCTCCATCTCTTTTCAGGAAATTCTATCCAGCATCCCTTCCATGAATGAAAGTTCAGCAGGCCAATTCTGTGCTGGTGATTATTATTATTATTATAATTATTTATTAGATTTGTATCCCGCCTTTTTGCCCGAGGGCACCCAAGGCGGCATTACAACATAAAAAGACAATAAAATATAAAATTAACATAAAAACAATTTTAAAACAATATTAAAACAATGCAATAAAACAAAATTAAAACAAAACAATAGAATTTAAATTGTGATGTGATGGCAGACATTACAGAACCTGCTCCAATTACTGGTGGACTTCTGCTGGAAGTGCAGAAGTCAGTAAGTCTTCCTCTGGCAGGTGTGGTGGGAGATCAGCTGTCACAGCAGGAAAAGTGGAAGTGAGGGAAGATCAGAATTCAAACTTGGCAGAAGCAAGAAGCTAGTTCCAGAGCCCACTTCCTGGACCCGACATGCCCCCTTGGGCCTTAGATTTACATGAGCAAAATAGTGGGTGTAGATTTGAGTAGGCCTATTGGGGACCAGGGAAAGGCAGAGGAGTTAAATACAAAGTATCTTATCTTTTCTGGGCTGCCTGGTCCCCAGCTGGCCTGCAGGACACAGAGGTGCTGCAGGATGGATGAGGATAGGATTGGGTCCTAAAGCGCTTAGTTCTCTGCCCACTGACAACTGAATGCTTTCAGAAACACAAAAATATACACAGCCCTGGTTTATACTCAGTATCTACAGTGCAGTACTTGACTTGATCATTGCTGACCAGTTAGGACATGCCTTGCTTCCATATCTGGCATCTCCAGGTAGGGCTGAGAAAGATTCTTTCCTGAGACCCTGGAGAAAGCCACGGCCGGTCAGTGCTGGCAATGCTGAACTAGATGGTTCAGTGGTCTGACTTGGTATAAGGCAGCTTCCTTTGCTCTTGGGGGATCAGAAGTGCTTAAAGAGCATGCTTTAAATATAAATATTGAGCATAAGTTGGGCAGAGATCTGTGGAGAGGTTCCACATAAATAGCTTTCATATGGATCTGAGCTCTAGCTGTCTGTGTAAGTGGCAGGGACCATAGTATACAGTAACTGGTCTGAACTGCTACTTCTGCACAGCACAAGAAACATCATACTAATTTTTCTTTCTATTCAGTGTTTTAGCTCTATGTACATACATTACAATGTATTCCTCAATGCACGACAACATGAACTGTCAAATCAGGCAGGAACTATTTTTATTCACTGTCTGCCAAATGTGCAAAAGTGAAAAATAGTATTCGCATGTGGTTTGTTTTCCCTTGTCTAGTACTGTTTTGTTTGAGTAATAGTTAACCCCAGTTATTCCAAACTGATACCAAATGTCCACCTGATTCCTGCCATCTTTATGCACCTTAACCCCTCAAGATTAGGTTTGTGGCAGGATGGTATGTGCTGACTCTGCAGAAATGGATAATAGACCTGGCTATGGTGAGTAGCTGGAAGACTGTGCCTTTCTGTCTAGTCTCTACTTTTGTTATTTTTTGCGATGACACCATTCATTATACATTATGATATATACATTATTCATTATGATATCATTCATTATACAGTGAGAATCTGTGGCTTGGAAAAAGTAGAAATGAGGTTGAGTGTTGGAAAATGAGCCAATGTTAAAGAAAAATTTTCTTCCCGAGGTTACTGAGCAGGGAAGCCTGAAGCCTGCAGTGTTTAAATTGAGCTAGGACTCATCTCCAGAAAGCATGAACTAAGTACAAATATACGTTGAGAGGAAGTGCCTCTCACATCCACAACTCTGAGTAAGCTTAAGCAGTCTACAGCATTTGAGATTAGTGTGAGCAGCTTCAAACCCAAAGACTTGACATTCAGGCAGACTTGAACCTTGTTGCTCTCCCGCCTCCCCAAATTAAGCCCTGCCAAAGTGCAACTTCAGACATGTGGATAACTTCAGACAACTTCTCTGTAAGCTGCCACTACTGTTTTATGGGATAAATAGGCCTGGTTTGTGAAAATAAAGTGTGGTGGCTGGTAATGAGCCTGATTTCTAGACCAATATAGGGCAGAGCATAGGGGCAAGAGATCAGTACCATCAAAATAGCTCTTGTGTCACCAGTGGTCAAGGTTGAAAGACTTAGACCTGTATGCCTTTCTGTCTTTAAATGGGAAGGGGAACTTGAGTGTGCCAGAGGAAGAGGTTGGCTGTGGTTAAAACACTGCTTTAAGTTTCTGGAGAGGCACAGATGAGCATCTCGCCAACCGGTAGCTGGCCAGTGATACTGTACAGTACTGTAATTTCTCTTTGACCACCAGAGTTTTCTGCAGTGCTGCTTGTTCTTGACATTACATGTAGATTCTTTCTTTTTGTGCTTATTATGTGAAAAAAGGAAGAGTTTGAACTCAGCAAACATTGTCTGCTTGGCCAATATATTTTAATTTCTTTGTTCTGTACACGGTGGATGAGGGTTGGCAAAGGAACTGGGATTCCAGATCACTTTAATAAAAGCCAATTTTTGATTAATTAATTGCTGTTGTATGTATACATAGCAATACCTCCCCCACCCCATAATGCTGCTTCATGCTGTCCAAGGAGGTTAAATGACTGGAGTCGCCATCCCCCTCGAATTAATAGGAACCAAATGAAGCCAGGGGGCAGGCTTAGCAGCCATGCTGGTTGACTCAAAACAATCCGTATTCCAAGCATTTCAGATTGGTTTGCTCGTAATGTTTAAGACTGAATAGTTTACTCCTGAAATAAAAACTTACGAAAATAAAAATGTGTGATCGTGTAGAAACATTATTGGTAACCTTATTATGAGTTAATATGCAATTCCAAGGTTTAATTCCGCATAATTATATTACTGAACACACTGGACGAAATGCTACTTGCTGTCTATTTAAACTTGGATTGCACTGTTTTGACATACTTATTTTTTGAAATCTACACAAGCAGGAATAAAGTGTGAACGGGAAGGAAAGAAAAAAAGGGGAGGGTGGGCAAAAATTAAATATGTAGGAAAATTACATTAAAATCTCTTCATAACACAAGTAGTTGTCAATATGAGAGTAATTCTTTTTTACTTCTAGGCTATTAAGAGTATTTTTTTAAAACTTCTACACTCCCCCCCCCCATAAAACAAATTCTGTTAATGTTTAGAATTTCAAAAATATTACAGTAGAAAATGGAAGGTGGGAAAAATCGTGTAAACGGGAAGGGGGGAAAAAGGAGGGGGGAAATATTTTTTTTTTCCTTCTAGACCATTAACAGTGGGTGTCAGAAAATGGTGAATAAGACTGCTAGGAACAACAAGAAATTACACAGCTTCAAAAAATAATGCACTCACTGTTACAGTTAATGGTTGTTTTATTGAACCGATGTAATGTGAATACATGAATCTTTCCATGGACATTAAATCCCATTTTTTGTACAGCGATTCGCACACCCGTATGCAGAACACGCAGGCATGCTTAAAGACGTTGAGATTTACTTTTACACACATGCAGGGAGATTTTTATTCGTGAATTCGCGGCAATCCTTCTTGGCGGGAAAGATCTGAGTCAGCCATATTTGTTGACCCGGAAGCTTCAAGACTATGATGTCATGGCGACTCCAGTCATTTAACCTTCTTGATGCTGTCATGCCAATTCATTATTGTGCTCTTCATCCTGGCTGTGATTGACAACCATTGTAACCAATGGGAGCTATGTATTTTGAGTAGTGCAGGGCTAGGTTTCTGGCTGGTTTTGTGCCCCAGTTTCAGGCTTCATAGGCAACAATGTTTCCAAATAGCATTGTTTTGTTCAGCATTCAACTTTGGGCAATATATCCCCCATGCTATTGGAGGTAAGGCTGATTTCATTTAAGCAGAAGATTGCATGGGATGGGGGAAGCATAGTACAGTGTTTATACATGTTTATATTCAAAATGCTGTTGGCTTTTAAAGTGCTAGCATGCCCTTCCCATCTGCAAAAGTTCAAAATGGTTGAGTTTGACTCCTAAGGAGCTGCCATGCTCAAGTCATGCCATTGGTTCATCTCATTCAGTACTGTCTCTCCTGATTGGCAACAACTCTTCAAGGTTTCAGAGAGAAGCCTCTCTCAACCATGAGCACCAAGATCTACTTGGTAGATCTACTTGAAGGTCTGTGGCTGACAAATAGAACATACACTTTGCATGTGGAAGTTCAAACCCAGATCTGCGAAAGACCCCATCTAAAATCATTGAAAGTTCCTGTCAGTGAATGTGCAGATGATACTAGCCTCATGGATCAAAGGTTTGACTCGGTATAAGACAGCCGCTTATGTACATGCAAAATATGTACTCTATTGTGGTACCTTGACTCTTTAGCATCCATCTGACCATTTTCAGTTTTAACAATTGTGCTTTCTCTCTCTTCTCTGCAGAACATGAGTACTCTGGTCAGTGCAGCAAGTAAGTTTGCTCAGCTCCAGTGTCTCTGGCAGACTAGAGATTCTGGACAAGTGAGTGCCTTGACTTGGGGTCTAGCAGTATACACCTGTGCAAGTAAGTAGTATGACCCAATTTTCCTTAATGTTAAGAAATGTTTAACTTGATTCTAGTGGATTGCAGCCAAAGAACTTGAATCATGACTAAGTCCCACTGAAATTAGCCACAGCAAACCTGACTCATTGACGCACGTGGCTAAGTTATCATGACTGTTTTTGGATACAATACAGTGTCTATGTACAGTATATCTAAGTGCAAAACAAAACATTCTGCTAAAACATTGCCTGCCACATTGTGTGTTGGGCCACTCTTCCATTCATACAAAAAAGTGCATGGATTCAATCCATTTGGGAATCTTTAGTAACCTGTCTTGAAATCACAGTCCAGCTATCTGTCCCAATCTACTAATGTTTAGTTTGTGAATATATCTCTTTAGTAGACTCTGTCAACTAAACATTCTCCATCAACTAAACTGTTAGTTAATGGATCTAACGGTGGAAAGTTCTATTTTCTGTCCTATTTTATTATTGTCCTTACCAAAAGAATGGCAAGCTCCTTAAATTAGTACCTGGAGATCAGTACCAAAAATTTTTTTGTTACAATTTGAGAATCTTGTTGGAAATAAATGGTTAATTTCATTCAGAGTACTAGATACCAAATAATCTCAGGTCCTATTTGAGTCAAAGGTCCTATTTGAGTCATCTTGTGCAAGCCAAGATGAATACCAGTGCACAGATGTGACAGAGACCTAAATGACAACTCGTATTTAATTAGCACATGCTTTTTTTTAACATTTCAGAATTAGTCCGTGTTATTTGAACTATGGTTAATACCTCCCATAATGTATCTTCCTTTAGTGCTGATTTGTTATAGAGCTCTTTGCCCTGGCATGATTGATACCTATTACAGGCAGTAGCATTATAGCATTCTGGGAGGTGCATTCAGTGCCAGTTTCCTGCCTTCCTTTTACCACTGCCCCCTATAGTGCTTTCACACATTCGAGTAACATATCCCCTGCATTATGGGAGTCATTGCTGTAAGTCAGAACTATCATGCCTAAAATAGTGTGGACTCCAAAAATTGTCCATAGCTAAACCCTGTGATAAATGTTGAAGTTCTTGCTTCGCCTAAGGTGTTCATGGGAAATTCAAGGGTTTGCCAGACTAGTGAGAGTTCTCGGGGAATTGCTCACATCTCTACCCAGAGCAAATATTAATGGTTACAGTGCTTTGTGGTTGTTACTTGCCTTTCACCAATGCTGGATGGTTTTTTTTGGGAGCAGTGTGTACTCTCCACACAATGGGCAAATCTGATCTCAGGCTGGGAAAGCCAAATTTCAAAACAAATAATGAAACATGCAAATTTCAGGAGGAGAAAAAGGGTTTTGAGAAGTGCACAACTGTGATTTTTGTATCTCTGTACTGAATTGTTCTACTTGAATAAAACAAACATGCAAATAATCAGTTTCCTGGTTATCTTGGGACAACAGGCCATATGAAACTTACTATATTTGCATGGAAATTGCAATTTTGGATATTTCAAGTATGCTAACACACACTCTCTCTCGTTTCTCACAGCAAGAATATTTACAACATTAATGACCACAAATGATGTTACAGGTAATATTGTATTGCTTTCATTATACTGTGGCATACCAAAGAATAGCTTGGTGGTCTGCTTGCATGTGTAACTTCAAATTGTTCTACTAAGAGTAATTTGAATGAGGGTTCTTGTGTATTAAGCAAAATTACACTGCTGCATTTCATTAGATGTAGTATTGCCTGGTGCTTTCTGCCACCAGATTACATAAAAGTAACTGATAGAAATAATTGGAGAGGAACAAAATAGGGAAAAGACTCTATGTTTTGGTTGGTCAACTGAAGCTGAGAAGTTTTGCATATATAATGTGTCATAAATTGTTCACATCAAGCTGACTGGGCAAAATCTGCAAGCATTTCACATGTTCCAATTCAGTAGTTCCCAAACTTTTATCACAAGGACCCACTTCTTAGAACAATACTCTATTAGCACCCATATGATAGATCTTGAAAAAAATTATTTAAATACAAGTAATATTTTATTTATTTGTAAAAAAACTTGATCCATTTCTCTTAATGAGGCAGTCCTAATAAATAGCCTCGAGGACTTAGTTATGTGACCCAGCCTTCCCCTGCCCCCACCACTTGTCATTGATAGACTTGAAAAACACACACCAGAAAAAAGACACTCATTTATCTTTCTATAGTTACACAGGCTTGCAAATGGCAGATACTGATTTGTAAAGCATCAGGTTTAGGACCAGAGGTTATAACAGCTTTGAAAAACTTAAAATATAGCTCATTTGTTACTCAGTCTTGGTCTGATTACTTGAAAAAAAACTAACTGCTGAGATAGTCTAGCAACGCATGCCAAGTTCTCTAGGACAGTGATGGCGAATTTCACTGTGACACATTTCAAAGGTGACATGCCACAACATTTTGGGTGGCACACCAAAGTTCACCAACACCAGACAACAGCTGAGTTTGTTTTTACTTGTATTTCACTTTTGTAATGATTTGCTGTTTCTTTACATAATACATAGCCCCAAATATAATTACGCTGCATTTTTTTTAAAAAAAAATGAATATGTAAGTGTTTCTCTTTCATTTGGGGAGTGGGGGGGGGAGTGACACGCCAGCAGAGTCATGTTAGGCATTTTTGCCATTGCGGGCCCAAACGTTTCACCATAACTGCTATAGGAGCTCAGTTAATAGCCAGTAAACTGTCACAGATAATTGACAGGTTGGTAACTGCTTCTTAGAACACCCCCACTCATAGAATGTTACGCCACCCTCTGTGCTCTTGTAGCCGATGTTACCCTTATTTCTAGCAGCTATTTGGTTTTTCAATAGCCTCAGCGTTGGAGCCAATTAGTTATCTGATATTTCCATCACCCATGGAACTCATCAGTCTGAGAAATGTTGCCATATAATATCCTATTACCTCTCCTAGGCTTGAAAGCTTGACCCAGGGCTTTTCAGACTTGCACCAGCGATTTAGCTGGTGTATATCCAAGTCGCTCCACAGTGTACGCTGGGGCATTACCTGGGGTAAGAGGACAAATGTCCCTTTACCCTAAGGAAACCTCGAGCCTGCTCCAAACCAGTGTATCATACAGTGTACCACCAGTGCTATTTAGGATTGGGCTGTCATTTATCTGCTTAGAAAAACAAGAGGGTGCGGGTTAAGTATTTACAAGATGGATGAGAGGACACATTCAAAGGCACTTCCCATGTTGCAGATGCTGTACACATTAGATTTTTTTTTGCATTTAGCTGTGCATCAGGACCAATGTGCATCTGGCTGCACATCCCTGCTGTATCACAGTGCGTCTGTTCCAGTAAGGGAATCTGTTCACAGAAGTCTGCTAATATATGTGGGATTCCCTTCTACAAATGTGAGCTAAGGAATACAGGATTTGGGATGGCCATGAACTTGAATAAGCATTGTGCTATTAGGCTTTTATGTTCTGAGTGGAGTTGTATATTTTCAGACTGTATACTGTAAAATGACAAAAAAAACAAGACTAAACCTAACCCATTTTAATTTCTGTTTCAGTTCTTGTCCGTTTCATAGTCATGTTGGCTCTTAATGTATGGGTCCTAGCAACTGTACTGCACTACAGAAAGCCAGCTAAGAAGACTGACTAAGCTGGAAGCTTTCTCTGTTTTAAATAGTTGGGACCAACACAAGAGACTATGGAGGACCAACGCACCACCAACTTACCATTCCATTTAAGAGGACGTCATTGAAGTCTAGACTGAAAGGCAATATCTGAAGCAAAATTCCATAGGTCCCTTGGAATACTTGATGGGCTTACAAATAAGAAAGTTGAATGAATGGACAATAGTTTAGGATGGAACCCACTTAATAGGTGTTTCTGCATGTGGTGTTTGATCAACATCAGAACTCAGTTTCTGACTGTTTTCATCAATAACCATTACTATAGCTATTGCTGTGCTAACAATTCATCCCCTTTGTCATGTTTCAGTAATATCGTCTCCAATGCCTTAAGTCCATTATTCCCCACATAAGTTTCACTAAATGGAGGCTTTAGAATCCATAATTATTTTAGTTGCCCTTGCGTCCTTCTCCCCCAAAAGTCAGTTGAACTACAGAACAGTTATAAAATCCAGTCAAAGCTTGCACTATATAGGCACAAGCTTGTCAGGACAGGTAAACAGACTTTCTTAAAGATCTGACTTTTCTTCTGACCCAGAGAAAATTAATTGTGCTTAAATTCTATTAATGGGACTTGAGTGCAGCTGAGTCTCTGGATCAGGGTGTTAGTCCATTATCTGTTAATCCTTGCTGGTTCTTTACATTTGTTTTGTTGATGTCAGTAACAGAGAGAAATAGGTTTGGTATGCTTTAGATTAGGTCAAGCTGTTTCACATTGGTTTCAGCCTCAAAGTTGAGTTTGCTTCCCGAGAAATATTACATAATGCATCTGTCTTACAGAAGTATTTAGTGTAAGAAACTCTAAACCTCAAGCCATATTAGTCTTTGTTTTCCATTCAGATATCAAAGTATGTGTTCCATGAATAGCTGTCCCATTTGTAAACATTGGTTGCATAGCCTGTCTTGGAGAGCAGCTGCTGGGCCTGGTTTCATAAGGGGTATCTTCCTATCAGCTTTTGTCCAGCTGTGGAGTGATGGCTATATCCACGTATGAACCAATATATGACAGAAATATATTTCTTGAAGGTCTGGCCTTCAGGTGAAAAAACGTTTGAGCAGAATTAGGTTTTGAAGGATATTTCGAACATGAAGATTGGTAGCATTCCAGGCCTGGACAGCCAAATCCAATCCTCACAACAGTGCAGCTGTGTCAACATAATGCATGCTGTATCTTGCAGGGGAGTTTTGGGCCCTGGAGACCTGCTTGGGGTAACCTTTGTTTCCTGCCTGCAAGATAAGGCCATGCTGCCCTGCTGAGTCTGGTTGGACTGCAACTCCACATAGACCTGGGTCAGGATCACTGCTGGGAAGGGGGTTAGGTTTCAGCATGTGCTGCTGCTGAAACCTCCCCCTTCCTTGTCCTGAACTGCCCTCTTCCCCACACTGTCACCGCCCTGTTCTGTCTATCTTTCCTCTCTCCCACCCCCTGCTCTGACTTACTAGTGCCAGCAGGTATCCGCTGGCCGTTGGTGATGGCCAGGCTGCACTGACTGGGATGTCACATTTTGGTACAGCTGTAATGGACTTTACATCATTGGAACCCTCATTCTAGTGGCATAAGGCCTAAATAGGACTGAGCCATAAACCTGCAGCTTCTACTTATTTTGAGTGCAACAGCTAAAAATAATTGAATGGGAAGGAGAATGTTTGTTTTTTGTATCAACTTTGTATAATTAATTTGTAACCATTTAAAGCAAGCCATGAAACTTCTTACAGTTAGGATGCCATAGGGCAAATAAAGCTGAATAGTCAATGGTATGGCTATTACATGATATAGCTATATTTGCAAAAAATATAGAGAAAAAATTTCTTTTGGTAACAATCCTTTTGATGATAAATAGGAGAACTTAATAGGTGCCACTTTTTGAGTAAGCAGGTAAAATTTGAATCAGGTAGTTCATAACTGTCACACCAATTGCTGTATTAGACCAGTTCACAGCAAATGGCACCATACAGTTGTGTATATGTAAAAATAAATGGATGAGGTGCAAGCTAAGTCAATTGCAGTTTTTACAGTTAGATGGCCAGCTTATGGCACACACTGAGGGAACCATTGCGACTGCCCCTCCCCCAACTTCTGGAAGACCTGTGTGGCCAGAGGAAAAGTAAGAGAGGCTGCCCCAGCCCAGAGAGTTCTCCTCAGCTCCTGAGACAACTTTCAGTGGCCTGAAAAATTGTGCTTTTTGTGTTCAGAAACATTTAATGCTGTAAATCATGTTAGCAGAGACAGAAGTGGTATCTAAATATAATACATTAAGAATAAGAAGCCAAGCCATGGCACAAACAGACCATCTTCTTGGAATTGTTTTCCACAAGCTTTGGACTCAATAAACCAAAGAGGCAGAACCCTTGCCTCAAATAGTGCATCTCTCACAGAAAGGCATTTGTATTTTATTTCAGAAACTTTTCAGATACAAGCAATGTCGGGAATGTCCCTCCATTTGGCCATGTACTTCTTGATAAAATCTGCCTGTCAACCAAGAGGATGTGCTTCCCAGTAATGATTGCCCCAGTCCAATACCAGCAGAGAGTTGGCTAGATACTGAACCTGAATCCAAGAACACTTAGGTTTTAGCAGGCCACTGGACTTCCTTAAAATACTACAATTCTAGCTACAAGTATTTTTGCAATTTAGCCGACTGCCAACATTATATTCCCTATTTCAAGATACCTTCGTGAGGATGATTCATCTACCAATGCTAAAATTGCAACAGCAACAATTTTAAAGATCTTAACACTTACTAAACATATGGGCAAAGGCAGTCTCCAAGGTTACCCTATCTCAGGCTCCTTAGAGCATTATTAATCAACATCAGCACTTTGAATTGGAAATATATTGTGCCTGGAAACTAAACATAGTGGCAGCCAATGTACTTAGAAAAATATTTGTTTAATGTGCCATTCATGATACCCTTCCTAACAATCTAGTAGCTGCATTTTGGACCAGTTAAAGTTTCTAAATTATCTTCAATGGCAGCTCTACATAGAGCACAATACAGTAATCTACCTTGGCTGCAATTAGCATATGTACAGTTGGGGCCAACTCAGCCTTCTCTAGATCTGGTAAGTATATCAGCTGAAATTTACAGAAGTATTCCTGGCAACTGAAGATACCCAGTTGTCAGTGGTCAGACCAGATCCAGCTTTACCTTCAGTTTACATATCTGTTCCTTTAGAAGAAGTGCAATTCCATCCCATTCAGTTTGCATACCTACATATGGAGTGGTGATTACACTTACCAATTACTTCCAGATAATTTCTTCTCATTCAGATCTGAATTGCCTCCAAAACAGATTCACTTGGACTTTCAGCTGATGAAACAGGACTGTATTACATCATTCTTCATTTTTGCAAAAGTCACCCAGAGAGGAGTGCTACATAAAGTTCTAGTTTTTAAAATACAGAAAATATCTATCCAGCAAGCTTTCAAGAGCTAAGTAAAATGCATTTTCCTCATAACCATATGAAAAACATCTTTGTCATTCTAAACCTAAAATGATATTAAGTTGCCAACATCAGGAATTTTTATCTTACTCAAATAGTTTATTTAAAAATATATATATATTTCCAATTCAGAACTTCTCACAAACAACATTTTTATATAAAATATGTATGCCTTCAGTGAATGGAAACAGTTGTATTGTATACATGTTTAAAAAATAAGCTTTGTATGCAAAATATGCATTTCTTAAAGTATGTTGCATTCCAACTCTTCAAAGCAAAAAGGCAAAATGATAAATACTCCTTTGCGGGTTATTGATATGGTACAATTAAAATTTGTGGAATAGTTTTTTTGTTTTGTTTATAAACTGTATAACTGACTATGTTGTAGGTAATTAGAAAGAGGTGCTTATTAGGTCCAGTCCACTGGGTTTGTCCCCTATTGCAAGACCCACTGAAATACATTCCTTTTTAATTTCAACAGGATTTCAATGAGAGATGGTCCCAGTATGCCTGCCATGAGTTAACTTACTGCATATTGCTTTTACATACAAGCCCTGTTGAAGCAAACGGGATTTGCACAGGAGTCTTGCTTAGTGAATTGTGCCTGATAGGACACTATTGGGCTAAAATCCAATTTTTATGGTGGTTATGTTTAAACTAATTCTTGTCCTCTTCTTCCAAATACCTAGTTCCTATCAATATAGAAAACCACTTAATGAAATGTGTCATTTCCTTCACTTAAATGTTAGATTTTGTATTTCAAGAGTACACTATCACACAACATATATATGCATATATATATATGTATACACAGGAAAAAAGAGACCAAGGAAAAAGCTATTATGTTTGTTTTTTACTGCCAACATGTTTAACATTATAGCATACTGTAGTTGTATAAAACATGCATTTACTGGGATAAATTATGGACATGGCATGAATGAGTGCACATAAATTATATTTTGTACAAAATTAAAATTTTACAAAAAAAAATCTGATTAAGTGCCTCCAAGGCCTTTTCCTCTCAGCTACATGTTCTCAAAAACACACAACTGAAATCATCTTCCTATTCCTAAAGCTATGTGCTAAGAGAATAGGATTCAAAAAAGTTTAAGATACATCTACAGTATGTTTCAATCCTTAAGGGTTTGTGACAGTTCTTAGATATTGTGCAATGAAACAGTAAAAATAGTTAATAGGTAATTTTCCAGAAATTAAAAAGCACACCAAGAATGGTATGTAAAAAAAAAAAAAAAGAAAAAAGAAAAGAAAGAAAGGCAGAATGAAGTGTAGTAGCACTTAGTAAAGGTATAAGTCAAGATTGAGGTTTATAGAAAGGATTGGATGGGGAAGTTATGACCCTGGTTGATAGCTACCTAGCAGCTCTGATCTGACCATGCTGGTCTGGATCAATGTTGAACGGATCCCCACTCTCCTTCCCAACCCATGAGATTTACATTCAGAAGAGACTGACATGGACAGAAGCTATTACATATGTAAACACAGTGCACTATATTGTTTTGCCACAAAGCAAAATGGCATCCTAAAAGTTGATAAATCTCTGCATCCCCCCCACCCTCCCCACTAAATATGTAGAATGGGCAGAGAATTTAAGGGAATATAATTAATTTAAGGCATTCAAGGATGGTAAAACACTACTGCCCAGGAAGAAGTAACTAAACAAGCCTATTCTTGGAACTTATCATTCTATGTAGCTGCTGAACACAAACGTGCAGCTTTCGATATACAGGTATGAATGATATAAATCTTCAACAGTATGGCTTTATACAAGTGCATAGTTGCAACTGCAGTTAATGAAATATGAATATGTATAAAAATAAAGTGGAAAGTTCCATTTTTTAAAAACCTTCTTGCAGCATTACAGTACAATATACATATATACACATCAAAACACGTGCGCACACATACAGAATATCAATGGTTATTTCTTTATGATGCAGTCTTCATTCGTATGAGAAATCCTCCCCGTATCCTGTCTTCTAGCAAAACATGCTGGTGGTATTTTTCTACAAAAGCTGAATGAGGGGCAGGATTCTTCACATTTTCCTACTTGTTCTGTTCCTTTTGTGAAACGTAGTGTAAGTCTTTCCATGTGAGATTTTGTAGAAGGTAGAAGCATCCTTGTTCTATTATCGACCATTCCTAATCTGATCAGTCATCCAGAAGGATTATATTTACTGAATTTTTATCCCACTTTTCTCCCCTAAGGGCACCCAAAGCGGCTTACAAATAATCATAAAACCACATTTAAAACAATCATACAATCATACCATAAAAATATCCTAGAACATAAAAACAGCCTTTAAAAAATGCAATAAAACACCAAACCAACAGCAGACACCTTTTAAGAAAGGGCAAAACCTGTAAAATTCCAATTTCCATTATTAAAAAGGCCATGAAACACAGAAGGCTTGTTTAAAAAGAAATGTCTTTAAGCCCCACCAGAAAGTCTCTAAAAAGGCTCATAAACAGAGGGAGTTGCATAAGGTTGGTGCCACTATGAGAAAGCCCTATTTCTTGCTGCTGCCCTCCTACCTCTATAGGTGACGGTTCTTCTCTAATAACCTGAGGGGATGAGCTGTACAGAAGCCAGTTGTCTCTCAAAAACCTGGCCCCAAGCCATATAGGGCTTTTAAAGGTCAAAAATCAGCCCCTTGAAGTGAATTGGTAATCAGTGCAGCTACCTGACAGAATCAATCTGTCTACCTCAAGGGATCACAAGGGCTGCCTCATCTGCACTAACTGCAGTTTCCAATCTGCATTCCAAGCTGCATTCAAGGGCAACCCCATGCAGAATATGCTACAATAACCCCAAATCACCTGCAATTTCTGGACTTTAAGGGAATCTCCACATAAAGTGTATTACAATAGTCTAACCCAGAGGTTTTCAAACTGAGGTGTTGCAACACCCCAACCAGAGAACCTCTTGTCCTATCCCCTTAAGGGGCAGGGAGAAGAGAAGGGAGAAGTGCGATTCCCAGGATCATGCTGCTGTCTGGGGTGACAGGTGCTTTGATTATTTACCAATCGAAGCGCTGTCATCCTAGGGGTGTGGGGAGCCCTGCGGATGCCTTCACAGGGCTCCCCAAGCCTCGAAAAATATTTTTTTGAAAAAAGATCGCAACACACTTCCGGTTTCACGACTGAAATCCAAAAGTGCACTGTGATCTTTTTTTAAAAAATTGCGAGGCTTGGGGAAGGTATCTGCAGGGCTCCCCACACCCCCAGGTGACAGCGCTTAGATTGGTAAGTAGATTGAAGCCCTTGTCACCCAAGGCAGCAGCTGGATCTGCCTTATCTCCTCCCCTGCAAACCTTACAGTGTTTTTCAAACTTCAAGGGAGTTGAAAACCACTGGTCGAATCTCAATGTCACTATGGCCAGATCTGTACAATTCAAGTAGTCACAGCTGACACACACCAGCTGAAGCTGGGCCAAGCCCCCTCCCCCCCATCACAGCTGCCACCTGAGAATCCAGGAGCAACTAAGAATCCAGGCAAGCTTCCAAGCTGCAGACCCACTTCTTCAGAGGGAGTGTAACACCATTCATAGTAGAATTCAAACCCCATGCATCATGGGTTTCTGGACAAGGAGAGTCTCTGTCCTGTCTGGGTTTAATGTCAGTTTGATAGCCCAAATCCATGCAGCGCTTTTAGGCAGCGCTCCAATAGCCATCGTGGTATGGGGTACAGAGCTAGAGGACATCAGCATACTAATGTCACCCCACTCCAAATTCCCAGATGACCTCTCCCAGCTGTTTCATATAGATATAAAATAGCATGGAAGACAGAACAGAATTGGCACTGCACACCCCAAGGGCCAGGGTGTCAAACAGGCATCTCCCGGCACCACAATCTGGACCTGTCTGCCAAGCAAGAGTGAAACCACCACAAGATACTGCCAACCCCAAATTCAGCCAATAGGCCAGAAGGACATCATGATTGATAGTGTTGAAAGCCACTGAGAGGTCCAGCAGGACCAACAGGGATGCACTCCCCCCTCCAGTCACCGGTGTAGGTAATCCACAAGAGTGACCAAAGCCTGGTCTGTAGCCAGATTGAAAGAGATTCAGATAATCCACTTCATCCAGGACTCCAGGACCCTCTGGATGCAACACCACCACACTCTTGGCCCCTCTGCCCAGAAATGAAAGGTGCAAGACTGGACAGGTAGTTATCCAACACAATGGAATCCAGGGAGGTTTTCTCAGAAGGGGGAAAACCACTGTCTGTGTCAAAGTTTGTGGCAGCACCTCCTCCATCAGAGAAAAATTAACCACCATCCCTGTCCACACAGCCAGCCCCTCCTGGACAGATCTAATACGCCATACTGGGCAACGATCAAGCATGCAGGCAGACACTCTCCAAAGGAGTCTGTCAACATCTTCAGGCTGTACAAACTCAAAGAGAACCCCACAAATCTGGTCTAGTAGATACCAAGGGGACATCACCAGGCATTGTCACTGTGGCATCCAAGTCATGATAAATGTGCATGATTTTATCCACACAGTGCTTTGCAAACATGTCACAGTGGGTGACCCGGCATTCCTCTTGATTTTTCAGAGAGGCCTGACAGAGTAGGCGTCACACAACACGAAACAATTCAGCGGGATGATTCTCTGTAGATGCAACGGTGGCAGAGAGAAGTCACTTTGCTGCCATCACTGCTACTGAATAGGCTGTACAGTGAGCTTAGCCTTTGTTTGATTGGACTCAGCATAAGTCTTCTGCCACCTGCACTAAAGACGTCTCCTTGTTGCTTCACCAGTCACAGCCTCAATAAACCACCCTCAATAAACCAAGGAATAGCTCTGAGTCTGACGTGGCAGAGGTCATTCAGAAGTGATCGCTCCCACTGCCTTGGCCATTTCCCCATTCTAGAGGTCAACCAAGGCTTCAGATGAATGCCCTAGTGTGGCAGCTGGAAAGTCCCCCAGAGCCTTTAGGAAACTTTCAGGATTAATTAGCCTCTAAGCGTACAATACAATGTGATCCTCTCCTGTGCATTGGGGTCCAAATCTTCTGGGATAGGCCTATGGTTGCATTGGTAGCCATGAAATTCTGAGCTGAACCTACCCTACAGTACTCAGCATGAAGTCCCCCAGCAGTGATGCGGGGGGGATTTCCACTGCCACTCCCGAAATCAAAACCATTAGTTCAGACAGTGAGAATGTTGGGCAACAAGGAAGGTGGTAAACCTACAGAATCCCAATCATTCCTGGCCCTTCCAACACAACCTGCAGACACTTGAAGCCAGTGGTCTGCTGGACAGAGTACCTGGTAAGGAAAATGGGTTCCCGATGGACCATTGCGACTCCCCCACGTAATTCCTGCAATTGAGGCTGCTACAGCACCTAGAAACCTGATGAACAAGAGTGTGAGAGACCTACTCCTCCCATCCTCATCCAACCAGGTTTCCGAAATACACACCAAGTCGTTGTCTTCATTCAGGATTAAT
>JAJKFI010000136.1:56132-112594 GCA_029204185.1 Lerista edwardsae | reverse complement strand
TTGGTTAGAATTGCGCCCTTAGTGAGTACCAAAATGAGTCTTGATAGATCAAGAATATTTGAACAACAAAAAGTACCAGTAATGAGTGTTCTGCCTCTTTAGAGTTTCAAAAGTAAGGCGCAATACCACAGTCAACAATGCCAGCCCGCTTATGAAAAGGGATTGGAAACAGGAGAGAAACATACATCCTTCAAAATGTGATGGCTATCACCTAGAACAACTCTGTGAAGTTCATGCATAGCCAATTATTGTAAAGCATTTTGCAGGTTACAAATACTATATACAGTAAATGCTTGAGGGTGCAATCCTAACCAAATTTCCATTACTGGAGTAAGGACAATGCAGCTCTGGGATGAGGGAACAAACATTCCCTTGCCTTGAGGAGGCCTCCATGACTACTACTGCCCTGCAAGATGCAGCACATGCCCCACTGGCAAAGCTAGGTCAGTGCTGGAAAGTTGGTTAGGATTGCACACTCATTTTGGTTTTGCTCTTGTGGTCCTACTGGACCACCTACAGCTGAGGTGGTCCTACTGGAGCAAATCACAAAGTGATCGCTACGGAAATTGTGAGAGACAGTGGTACACAGGCAAGTGCAAACAGGCACCTCTCATTCTATGCAGTGTCAAGCTTTTAGAAAGAAGCAGGTATCTCAAAAATGAATGAAATAAGAAATGAACTATGTTTAACCATGTTATTTCAAAAATTTGCAAGCATGAAGTAGGTTTCGGTACTAAACAAGCGCGTTCTTTCAAAGATGTCGAAATGTTTTTCAACTCTGGGGACAGAAACTCAATGGGGTCATGAAGCCTCA
Source organism: Lerista edwardsae (assembly GCA_029204185.1). Classification (NCBI taxonomy): domain Eukaryota; kingdom Metazoa; phylum Chordata; class Lepidosauria; order Squamata; family Scincidae; genus Lerista; species Lerista edwardsae. Next base: position 111,780 of record JAJKFI010000136.1, on the reverse strand, counting down.
GTTATGGGGTCAGAGAAACTTATTCCCATAAATTGGTCCCATGGGGGCTCCCCTAAGACCCCTGGATTAGAGCATCACCAAGTAAAGGGAAAGGCATCTGATACATCCCTTCATGTACCAGGAGATTGCATGCCCTGCTCAGTTTCTTAGCAATTGTGCTAAAATAGCTTTCACTAGTTCCAGGCTTCATGGTAACTTTTTCTGTTCTCTCCAAGAATAATATTTTGTTACAGTGAACAGTGCTGGGAGTACAGTACAGAGCTGGGAGGTGGGAGCCGATGGGGAATGGGCAGATAAGGTTCCAGGAGGGGGGCAGGATTAATGGCAGGTCCCCAGTCTCATTTATTTATTGGGGTCATGACATGGAAAAGGTTGAAGACTACTGTTCTAAATCAAGCATGAGTAAAACAGGAGGACTCTCTACATTCCATAATCCATCTAGTCAATGTGGCCCTGGATGCTTCCTGCCCCCACTGCTGGTCAGATAGAAAGATACCACAAATTCCATTGACCTGAAGACTTTAATCACATGCAGATAGGTTTTGATGGTCCTAGCCAAGTCCAGTTTTGAGGCAGTCTTTCTTTGCAATGAATTAGAGATGCACATCTTATGTTGCATGGAAAACTAAAATGATCTGGGGAGGGGAATGCTGTGTCTTTGCATAATGTCCAAATCCTTGTTGATGCATAGTTCCTTTCAGGTCAAAAGGGCTTAGCTCTGACATCCTGCAAGGTAAGGTGATAGCTACCAAGAAAAGCACCTTCTAGGAGAAAAGTCAGACATACTAATCTAAGGGGCTACAATGGAAGCTTTGTGAGAACCTAGAGTACTTTGCTGAATGGCCAAGTGCAGTATCTATGAACAGGAGGAAAAACCAAAAGGAAGGTTTCCTCTGAGAAAGGTTTCCTATTGGACTGAGGTGGAGCCCTCTACTGCCCTGAACAATAGGAGTGTTTCCCACCCAAAACAGGAGACTGGTGGAAGCTGCTGTGCTAGGTACAGCAACCTAGCTCTTAATCCACACTCTAAATTCAAGGGGTATTTTCCTCCAAAGACAGGGCATGAGGAGGAGGAAGGAAAAGAGCCTGCACCCCTCCCACAGACATACTCTCCAAGAGCTACAGTGCTGCAGTGCTACTGCTACAGTGCTAGAGCTACAGTGCTACTCGGGCCCCATTCCCAAATGCACGGTGACAGCATCTGGCGGGTGTTCCAATAAGCCTGTAGCCGCCCCACAGAGATTGGTCTCAACTTCTATTCAACCCAAATTTGTGGGCACTGATAATGAAACGAAGCCTGGCACAGCCTCATCCCCACTGTTGGTCTCTGCTCCTTCCTCCTTGTCCTCATAGGTTACACTTTGTTGGAAATATTGCATTCAATGCAAGGGGGATCCCAGCTTGCCATGAAGTGCCTACCCTCTGCTCCCACAAATTGCATTCCTGTACTGCTGCTGTGGCCTTTCTAGATACATGCTTTGCTGTCTTTTGCCTTGTAGAGGCCATAGATCAGAGGTTGCCAAACTGGTCATCATAGGAATCCACACTGGCCGAGCCGCTAGACAGTACAAGTGGGATGTGATGTGCTGCAGCACTGTGCAGAAGTCATGAACAGTGACTGTCTGCAGAGCGGCAGCCCACCTGTTCTTCCTGGGCCTTTTAACAATATTTTTGAGCTTATTTTTTCCTGCACAATCCAAAAGTGTTGCTGATGTCATCATGCCAGTGCATTATGCATCAGTGGCACTTACTTTTGGGTCCACAGATCGAAATGGGTGTCACCGGTTGGTTAAGTTTGGAAAGTGCTGTCAGATGGTTATGGTTTCACTTTCCTTCTCTTAGTGGGAGGCTGTTGGGATCTGGAAACCTCAAATCAAATTTTACTGTGGCCAGGTTCTATCTTAAAAGGACAGAACCTCGTCTGGAGAAGGCTCTGTAGCTCCATGGTAAGATTAGGTTCCTTAACAGATGACCTATTAGCCACCCATCGAAGCTTGTTTGCTGAAGCAAGATTAACCTGAGCATGCAAGAGTGGTTCCTTCCTCTTGGCTGTGAAAGAACTTTGCATAGCCTGTCTGTATGAAGAAAATCAGGGGAACAAGCCATCAGAGAATGCCATCCTCCACTGAGAGAGCAGTACCTTAACGTTTACTGCACAAAATCAGAGCAACAGCATCATCATAAATTTACTTACCCTGTTTTGCCTGAAACTGCACAAAGCATTTCAACATTCAACATTTTAAATGCTGCAAATATCTGGGAGAGGGTGGCTGGAGAGCAGTTTCAAGGCAGGAAGGGGGTGTTTTTAGGAGGAAGCGGCAGGAACAGGGGGACAATCAGGCCTGAGAGACTGCAGGATTGGTGATAGCACAGCTTAATCCTCTTCCCAGATTTGGCAGCCCTACATCAGTTTCCTAGATTTCCTGGATTCTGAGAAGCTCCAGAGAGGTTGCTGGGGCATAGTGCCCATAAGTCACATGGTACCAGGCAGCACTTGGGTCTCCCCTGGGAGGGGTGGCAGGTCCTGCTGTCTGCTGCCCTACTCTGCTATTCCTAGTATAGACTACTTTAAAAGGCTTCAGGGGCAAACTGAAGGTCTTTCTTGGCTGCACAGCACCGAGGAAGGCTTCAGGAGCCGCTCTTCACTTTCCCCAAAGCCTTTGTCGATGCAACCTATTGGCTGCTCTGGAACAGTGGTGACATCACTGCAATTACTTGGGGGGCTGTGAGCCACTTGGTTACACCATTGTAAGGTGTTACTCAGGGTAAGGGGAAATTCTCTTACCTCAAAGAGACCTCATAAGAACATAAGAAGAGCCCTGCTGGATCCAGTCAGCTCCTAAGCTCCACTGGATGCAGCACAGGCCATTTAGCCTGGCTGTGCCAGCACAGTTTAGAATTGGGGTGCCAAATGCTGTAAATGGATTTTTTGGGATGGGTGAGAGAGTGTTTTAAAAGTATATGTTACAGTAATACTGAGTAGTATCTTAATCAGCATGCCCTATGTGAAGCACTCTACTCATGTAGGAATATTCAAGAAAGTTTATATTCAAGAAATGATTAAAGGGTTAAAAAACTACACGAACATTTCTGAAATATCACTGCATGCTGAAGGAAAAAATATTGTTAGTTCTTCTACAATCTAAAATAATGTCCTTACCTCTTCATCATCCTGTAAAAATAAGACAAAAGAGCCAGATCAGTAGGATTTCTAAAGAAGGCACCAACACTATATTTTACAATAGCCAGATGGTTCTCAAACTTTTTAGAGGCCCTAGAGAGGCTACTGCCTGATTTATAAATGCCAAGGGATGTGGCTATAATGGTGATTGAGCAACAGTGCTCCCCCCTCCAAGTAGCAGCTTCTTAAACTCTCCATGCACATAGCCCAATTGGCCCTGTCAGTTTTGCAAACTAACAAATATTGGGGTCATGACTCACTAGTGGGTCTCAGGCCCACAGTTTGAGAACCACTGCCGTGGCCTATACAGCCTTGCTATCTTGGTATTGCTACTTTTAACTCTTCAAAGAACAATTGCTCTAAAGCCATGTACTGTATACAAGCTCTTTCTACATTCATGGGACTATTCACAAGTAGTTTCAGATTAATGCAAGTAATGCTGATTCTCAAACTCTAACATGCAAATTCAAGAAAAGGGATTTATTATACTTAATAAATATTTAACATGTTTCCATCATACTTATTAAAGAAAGAGCACTTGCCTCATTTTTCCTGGACCCATTGTTCTTACAGGGTTCAACTTCTCTACAAAGCTCAGAAAATTCACTTAGCAACCTGTTTATAAAAAAGCATACGTTTTCAAAAGCTCTAGAAATCATGCTAGCCTTAAAACCAACAGTTTTTAGTTGGAACAATACCACTGCAAATTCAAGTCCATTCAGGAGGAACAACATTTGTGCAGATTAAACATATGGTGCTATAAAATAAAATGCCCCAAAGCACATTCTAGATGTACACTTCTCAGCTTCTAAAAATATTTATACTGAAAACAGTATCTGGGGAAATTACAGAATATACAGTACAAAGCTTAATTTTGAGAACTACAAAAGTTAATCAAATAAACTTATTTTAATAAAATCTTGACAACAGTCAAAGGAAGAAAAAATATAATGTACATCTTTAAATATTTTACATACAGGTTTTCTCTAAAATAGGTAAATCCTATAAAAGGCAACTGGTTTCCAACAAAGGCTTTTGGGACTGGAAAGGTTTCAACATCTCCTTTATCATCTTCAATGTCATCAAAATTGCTGCTATCTATGTCACTACTCAGCTCAGGTACAACTGGTGCAGCAGCTAAAAATAGAAAAAAATAGCTGTATGAGGACAACATTCACTTCATCAAGTTATTCCTGTTATGAAAACAAAAATCCCAAAATGTAACTGCAGCTGTCAGCTATCGTTCTGCAGCATGCTAAGTCTCAAGACACACTATCCAATTTTTACAGGTGTTGAGAAAGGACTTTACTCATGGAGGCAAACTGGTGGACTACGATACATTTTATGCAGGATTAAAATGGTTCCAAATTTAAAAAAACAAAACTAAACACTCCTCTTTTACACTGAAGATTAAGATAATTCATTTATTTTCATACGTGCAAAGCACCTTAGCACATGCCCAAATTTTGCCAAGGATAAGATTAAACTAAAAAAATTAATTCAACCAAATTAAGTGACTTAAGCTCTATTAGCATTATTCACAGCACAGTCCTACGCATATATACTCAGAAGTAAGCCTTGTCGAGATCAATGGAACTTGTTCCCAAGTAACTATAGGATTGCAGCCTAAAGGCCAATTTAGCCCAGTGCTGGGGGTAAGCCCTTACTACCGGCGGGGCAAAAATGTTGTAAGCTTACCTGGCAAAAGTGCTGGGCCTGCACCTGTAGGCACTCAACTCGGATACTAGGAGGACCTGGCGCCACACCACCTGGCAGTAAGTTTTACTGCCACTGGCAGTGTGCTTGTTCAGGGCATAGGGAGGGTGGAACGGCCCAGGGATGGGTAGGACTGGCAGTGGCCTTCTATCCTCTGTATCCTATCCTCCATGTCAAGCTGCATGGCCCAACATGGAGGTTCTTAAGTCTGCGCCAGCAAAACAGCCAGCACAGACTTGAGGAGGCCCATTGCCGGGCCAGTGCCCTTACCTGGGGGAAGGGGATGCATGACCCCTTCTCCTGTGGAGCCTCCTACAGCACCCACAGGATGCAGAGGTAGCCAAATTGACATCGCCACTCCTATGGGCACTGGGCAGCTTAAGATTGGGCTGTAAGTCACTCAGAGCACAATCCTAACCTGGAGTTAGGCCAGCAAAGTGTGGCCGGCACAAGGGACAATGTAAAGCACATTTGGACGAAATTTGGACCACACACCAATATCAAAGGTGAAAACGGCTAAATAAAAGTAACTAGAGATAAAAACAAAGCAGCCTAATGCTGTTAAACACACACACCCCACTCCTGGAGTCAGGGAGGCCAGCACACAGACGTGCGCCATCCACCCTAAATCTGAGAGTGGTCCAAACGCGCTTTATGGTGACCCTTGTGTCAGCCAAATTTTTCTGGCCTAACTGTGCCAGCCTAACTCCAAGTTTGGATTGCGCCCTCAATTTGGTTGAATAAAATTATTTTTTAAAATTTAATTTTATCCTTGTTATTTGGGCACAGTAAGGAACACACATTTTTTGATCACTTGGACAAACTCTATTAGTCCAAGTGACCTTGAAATGCTTAAAATGGCATTTGGCCTTCAAACTGATAATGTAAGCAAATTTGAACACTAAATGTAAACATGATCACATTTCTTAACTATACAACTCACATGGATCATCCTCACACGTTTTGAAGACACAAGGGAACACTTCCATGTATATGCATGAGCTCTTTAATAGCAAAGGAAGCCCCAGACATTAACTTTAGAAACATCCTTCAGTATTACCTTCAGCAGTAACGGAGGGTCGATACCAAAAAATTCCTTATCTGGAACGGCTATGCCCCTATGGGCTGGAGGAGATAGAGACTACAGAGCACGTATTACTGCTATGTACCTTTTACCAGACTATTTGGAATAAATTTATCCTGCCGTTGCTGAGCAAATTGCCAGGATGACCAGATCAACAACTTACATATTTACTCCTGGCTGATAGCAATTTGACTCTAGTACGCAATGTGGCTAAATTTTTTGCTGCCTCTATAAGTATCCGGAAATCTATTATGAAAGCCTCCGAGTAAGGTTTTGTTTATGTATTGTTCTTAAATTCTTACAATTTATTTTAATATAATACTATCTGATATTTAAGCTAGTTTACTATGTATACCATAATTTTACCATACTTAATACTTATATTTTAATGTCTTCTATATGTAATTGAGGTGATTTAATTTATTTTGTACTGGTCGAAGACCGAAATAAAATCATTCATTCATTCATTCATTCATTCATTCATTCTTCAGTGCATAGCTACCCCTGAACTTGACAGGGGAAGCCTGCACAAGCACCAAATTGATTACAGATCAGCTCTGTTTTACAGGAAATATTTATATTATCACACACACAAATGTGTACACCTTAGCACATACTGTACATGTTCCCACTGTGTTCAGTGGTGCTAACTTCCAGAACTGTGAGTACTGCACCCTAAGTTTCTGCTAGGGACATACAAACAACGTTCATTGTCTGCAGAAGTCTAGGTGGGAAAATGTAGACTATTGTAAAGCCTAGACCTCTGGAGAAAAATGTCATTTACAAAAGAAGTTTCTATAAGAGAAAATGTGTGAGCACCTACCCTTTAAATTCATGCTAACCAAAAGTAGCCATTTGTTGCATTTTCTTAATAAAGGAAAACACATTTTTCAGGCTAAAAAGGTACTTACTCTCTCGAATGTTATCCCAATTCCACTGATCATTCTTAAAGAACAGATGAGATTTAATTTCATCTACTCCATTCCTCCCAAGACGCACCTCCCTGAAAATAATAAAATTAAATGTTATAGTAAAGTAGATAGTATTTATATTATATTTAAGTACCAAAGATTCCTAAACATTGAAGATACATGATAATTCATGGCAGCTTTTCATTAAAATCATTTGTAATTTTAATCCTCTTATCGCATGCGACACTTTGTTTCTCAGACTCTCGCATCAGAGAATGAAATGACTGGAAATGGCAGACTGAGTACGTGTGAGTAAAATGTATTTCTAAAGGGATGGCATAGAAAGCAAGGCAGGAAAAAGTTTTTTTTTTTTAAAGGAATGCCAGTATTCAAAGTTTGCCAAACCACAGTACAAACATTTGAATGCAAAAAGGACAGAAGACCTGGTTTTCAAACACAGAACGGCTATTCAAATCCCACTAAAAAAGTACCAAATTTATAACCTCTCTCAAATAAAAACAAACATGCACATTTTCCTTAAGATGTATAATGAAGCCACTCTTTTTGAAACAGTCTTTTTCTGCTGTTAATCACATAAGAACAAATCTCCATATGAGGAGTAAGACGTCACATGACAGATACTCCATGTTATTTTAAGTCCTTCAGTGTCATTTGTATATATTAAAAGGTGCTCTGTTTGAAATGAATCCACTGAATACTATGTTGCATACAAACAGGAAGGCATATACAAGGGGGTGGGTGGGTAATGAGTCAAAGTATTCCTTTAAATAATTCCAAGCATTGTTGTGTATCTCCTTTCTCTCTGCCACTCCTTGATCTTAAACATTGGCAGTAGAAGCTAACGCAATGCCAACGAATGCGAATTATTGTGCTGCCTCAATGGTTACTTTGCAGGCAACATAATCCCTGGATGAAGTGAAACATTTAGACCTGTAGTCAAAGTTTTATTCCATTTTATTTCTATTTTTTCATGTTTTGCCCAAATTGAACAAATGTAGCTATTTGAAGGTCACTGGATTGACCTGAATATCCATTACAGTCAAGAAAAGGGCAGGAAAGTGTTTGATTATTGATATTCACAAAATTGGTCCATGTTTGCAGAGAATACAACAAACCAGACAGACATAAGAGTGAGCAACTGTTTAGAGGAGAGTCTGTGTAGTTCAGAGGGAGAGCACGTGAGCTTCACATTGAAGATCCTCAGATCAAGCTGTGAAAGGTAGGGTTGGGACTGAAATCCTGGAGAGTCACTTCAGTCAGAGCAGATAATACTGCCTTCCCCCCCATCATCGCCTCTAAAGCGGGCAGGGACAAGTGGGTCATGACCCACCAGTTAGGGAGGCACTGTCCTTTAGGACTTCCTCCCTTCTTAAGTAGTATATAGTAATTTATTGCTTGAATTGGTGAAGATTTTTAAAGGTTACTCTGATTTTGATTATCTAATTAGTCTCATTAATTAGAATTCATATGTATCCAACAAGACAAGGAAAAGAAGAAAAAGTATCCTTCTGAAAGCATATTTTGGCAGTTTTGACAGTTTAGGGCAAAGAATCTATTTTATTATGAGAAAAATTCTATGTCTACATACCTGTCCGTTAAAAAGGCACAAATAAGATCCTTTGCATGCTTAGAGATTTCTACGTCATCTGGGAAGTGCAATGAGTTCTTATGATCCATTATTTTACTATATGTTCCCACCAGTGAATCTGCATAAAATGGAGTATCTCCTAAAATAAAAAATACTACAGTAAGTCAAAGGTGAAAACAGCTAAATAAAAGTAACTAGAGATAAAAACAAAGCAGCCTAATGCTAAAACACACACACACCCTACTGAGATGTACCTAATGAGCATTAAATATGTCCCCTGGTTTTACAATTTTTGAGACACACAAAATCATTAATCTAATTGAATACAAAATTTGACACATCCAACAAATTACATGACATACTTGGCAAGAATCTCTTCAGTTGCCCAGGAATTAATTTTATCCTTACTATTAAGAAAGAAAAATGATTGCCTGGGAAACCAACTAAGTATCCAATTTTTATGCAAAAGTTTTAAACAGAAATAACACCTGTGTATGTGTAGGCGTTTACTAAAGGAAGGGGCATTTGAAAAGATACTTCATTATCATCATGCTTCCCAGCCAAAGGAAAAAGAATGGGGTGTGGGCCCACAGTGTGTTTTAGAGAAGCAAACCAAATTCCCCCACAAGCAAAGTCCTACAAATTAAACTGCTCCATCATCCCTGAAGAAATATAACACTCCAGATGGTGGAACATTCAACACTCATCTCAGTATCCGAACTGATGTGGTGAATGGCATCTCATTTCATTGCCTCCAAAGCACAATCAATGGTTGCAGAGCAGAAAATGGATGTTTAGGGAGTGGAGGAGAATTCACACTTCTGCCAACTCTCTGTGCCTTCTTACAACACTAATATTATGAGAACCCTTATTATGATATAAAGAGCGTAATTAAAATTAGATTTATATAGGGACCGGTAACACCATCATCCTCTCATTGCATCAATGTCACATGGCACTGTTGTAGCACTGCACAGTTTATTGTATTCTTATACAGCTTTACTAAAAACCCAAGAGGTGTACGACAAAAAAACAGAACAAAATAAAAACAATTAAAAGCATTTAAACAATTTTAAAACAGTTAAGATATAAGCATTAACAAGTGAAATATAAAAGGAATTCACTACTCACCAACCAGCATTTCAAAGAGAAAAACTCCTACAGACCACCAGTCGCATTCCCGTCCATAATAACCATCACCACCTTGCGACTTTAGTACTTCAGGTGATATGTAGTCTGGTGTTCCAACTGCTGTATCACAACGCACCATCCCGGACTAAAAAACACATACAAACACAGTTAAAGATTTGGTTAATAGGGTTCATACTCCATATTCAGGTCTATTTTCTGGACTTTAGGGTTTAAAAAGGGGGCCAAAATAGAGATCTCATAAGAACTACATGAATAACAAAAATATCACTTAAAAAATATTTTTTTTTAAAAAGACACCCTACCACTAAGCTGATTACGGTCAAACAAAAGAATCTCTTTTCGATGCATATTAACTCTTTAAGTTTGTCTTTTAACTTCAACTCTATTTTTAAGTTCATTGATTATTTTCGCCATATTAAATGACCAAAAAAAAGGTCTTTTAATTTGACCCTGGATGGTCAAATAGAATGAACCAATCCAAGTTCGTTTATGAAACCTATACCATGGATTTAAAGAAACATTGTTAAGGAAACTAAAGGATTACAGGCAAGCCCGTGTAGTCCACAGGAGTTCCATTCAGGAACCACCACCCCCACCCCCGCAGAAAAGGAAACCCATGGATAATTAAATCTGCTGTGTTTCAGGGCCCTTTAATTCTCTGAACCTGACTGGAGCTGGGCTCCTGTTGGGCTGGGGGATGTTCTGAGGCCTAAAGAGGCCTTGCTCTCCTTATGAAATAATTGTCCATTCTCTTTCTGCAATATTATGCATTTTCCTCCTTTCAAAAATGGTCTGGTGGACAAGCCAATATTGAACTTGAAATGAACGAATTTCATTCCAAAATGTCAAGGTTACAAACACTATAAAATACGGTAAAAAAAATGCCCAACAGATGTACTCACTTTTCCTTGACCAATACTACTTCTCATTGATGGATATTTTAAAAGCCCTCAAAGAACCTCACCTATAAAAGCTGAATGGTGCTTTCACACAATCCCATAGAGCAGGGGAATGTTGCGTGTTGTAGATGGCAAGTGGAGGCTGATGCTGAGAAAGAGTGACTTGGCTGAGGTCACTTTGTGAGTTCATGGCAAAGGGAAGAATGAGCTGGGAACTTTCATAGCTCATTCTCTTCACCACTTTATGTTCACTGTTAACTACGACACTGTCAAATAAACCTCCATGTACTGTACATATTGTAATTTAGAAGCACACACAACCAATACTTACTTCATCCATTTTCATACAAGTACCAAAATCTGCAAGCTTCAGATGCCCATATTTATCTAAAAGCATGTTGTCAGGTTTTACATCTCTGTGTATCAAACCCAAGGAATGAATTGCATCCAGAGCAAGGACAACTTCAGCTGTGTAAAATTTGGCCCACTTCTCAGGCACATCGTAATTGCTCATCAGGTTGACAAGATCTCCACCTGGCATGTATTCCATTACCATATACAGGTATCGATCATCTTGAAAGGCACTAAAAAGCTGCAATCAAAAAAATGGACAGTTACAAAGACAACACTCATCCGTTTACAAGAATGAAATGGACACCCGTCCACATATAAGGCAAGTGCTCGAATGGAAGGACAGCCCCATAAAAAATGACTTCTGAATGGATAGGGGACTCTACTAGTTCAAACTTTGCACAAGCAATTGTTGAAGCACTAAAGACAGAAGAAAATGTTTTCAAGTTGCTGCCAGCAGAAAACACATAGGTTCAGTTCAACTGCAACACTAAACCTGTGCATTAGGGCTAAATCAATATGCCTAAAGGAGTTGTGAGGTCATGGCCTCCCTTTCTCCACCCAAGGAACTCTATGGAAAGAGAGCAAAAGCTTTAGTTTTTGTTTAAGAAGCTGCATTTGGAACAGTGGTTTATTTTTAAAGTAGATACTAATGTTTTCACTCTCCTTCATGCACCTGGGATAAAGCACACACATCTGTGGCTCTCTTATCGTTTCTATTCAGCACATAGCCATAGTTTAAGTGCTGCATCTGAACTGGGACTGTGTTCACAATTAGCAGCAACTTGCAGGCATTCTCTGCAATCTGCTTCAACAACTGTTTGTCCAAAGGCAGTATAATCCCAGTCCATTGAGAAACCACTGTCAAAGTACACACTTTGTATTATGACCCTGTTGGAGTGTGTAAGGACTCTGAATTTCCTGTTTGAAAAATCTTCACAAGGTTTGAATGGCTTGATGGCTTCTGTCACAGAAGTAATCCGATCATCAAAATGTTAAACTGACCATCAGCAAAACTGGACTCATCCCTTGATTCTACCTTACAGGTTTGGTTTTGAAAATCAATCAGTGAAGTTTCATATTATAATCTACTGATTTTACTGAGTCCAGTTTCAAAGGTATTAACTTTTTCACTACTGCTCCTGAAACATTATAGCATATACTGTAGTTAAATCCATACTTTAGAAAGGGAAAAGGAAAGAAGCTCTAAGGCGCTGGCAGCAGGATTGGTTTTCAAGAAATGGTGACTGCTTTCAGACCCTAGAATAAACTAGGGTTTGTTCCAATGAGAATGCAACAGCAGAGGCCAAGAGCTCACACACTCCCCCAAGGGAAAATTGAACGCTTTCTCTCTCAATTTTGGAAAAAAAGAAAAAGAAAAAAACCCAACCTGCAGTGTCTTCAGAAGTAACAAAATGTATGGAAAACTGAATATGGGAAACCCTTTCCCCGGGCCTCCAGGGACCCAGATACCAGCCACGGGGCTGAATGTTCAAACCCCAGGGGTGACTCCCAAGGGCTACAGGGAGTCAACCCATCACCCCATAAGGGTGAAACACTCCCAGGTCTCCTTCCCCATGGGCCCAAGCACTACCACCCCTGGCCCATGCAACCAGTCCAGCCAGAGGCCTCCCGAGACCTACCCACCAGACTTGAAGCCAGCAGGCCAGCCAATCAGCATACCCTAAGGCCCTGAAAGGGACAAGGATTGTCAGCGCCACATGGAGGATCAAGGAAGCATAATTCATGTTGAAAGGACTAGCCAAGATCCTGCGCAGTAACACAGCTCAGTGACATAAAGGTGCTAACTCAATTAAATTTTCTATAAAAATCAGTGGAGTCCAGGGGTATTTTTGCACAGAGAAGAGCCTGCTAACCCTGATACCACCATCCTGTTCCCACCCACACTAAGGGAAAATGGTCAGCCCCCCATCGCTGACATCACGGGGGGGCAGGCCATTCCAGGGGAAGGTGGGTCCATTGTAGACAGATAGTTCTTTTTTCCAGGCTTTCCCCCAGATCTCTGACAACTGGTAGCCTTGGCAGTAGTTCCCTCGGTCTGAAACTGCTGCTCCTGAATGCCAGATAGGTAAATAATAAAGCCAGCCTTATCCAGTATTTAATCCTGAGTGAGGCTGCTGATCTGGCATGTATTACAGAAACCTGGAATATGAAGATGGCCAAAGGTATGGATGAGATTGCCCCTGAGAAACATCTGCCATCCAGCAGAGTCAAAGTGGCTCCTTGGTTTACCAAGGAGCTGCAACTGATGAAGCCAGCAGGGTAGAAATCACAAGTCTATTGCTGTTGTTGCTCAACACAAGTCCAACTGGCCTCAGGCTAGGGCTCACAGTAGGGTCTATTGTGAGACAATGATGGTAGCAAAATATTATTTCTTCTCAGCCATCATCACATCCTCACAGAGCCAGCCAGCAGAACTGTTCTGTGTTGGATGTGTTCGCCTTCATCAGCCTCTGCTGGTTGACTGGGAAGAATACACATGGCTCACAAGTGCATGTTTACCAGGCACTTTGTGGATAAAATCACTCAGATTCGCTGTAACTGGACTCTACGTTGACAATGTTTGGTGATGTACCCATGGCATCTGTTGGCCCTGATCTGTGGGATTCTTTTCTGCTTGTGGAACCTAAAGACAAGACCTGTGTGAGGCCATCAGCCTGCCTGCTGGATCCATGCTCAGCATGACTGATTAGACTTGCCCATGAGGGGCTGGCTGAATGGACAGAGAGGGTACCAAATAATTATTTCAGGGAAGGAGTGCTGCCAATGGCATTAAAGCAGGCAGCAGTTCACCCCCTCTTTAAAAGAAAGCCCTCTCTGGATCCCACTGTACGGGATGACAGTCTCATTTATGGGCAAAGTGGTCGAGTGGGTGATAAATCTCAGCTCCAGAGGGCTCAAGATAAAGTAGATTATCTGAATCCGTTCCAGTCTGACTTCAGGTCAGGCTTACAGAGATAGCCTTGGTCACCTTGGTGGATGACCTATGCTGAGGCCTGGATGGAGGGAGTGCATCCTTGCTGGTTCTTTTGGATCTTTCAGCAGCTTTCAACACTATGAATCATGGTGTCCTTCTGAGAAAGCTGACTGAGTTGGGAATTGGAAGCACCGTTCTTGATGCAGAAGGTTCCATTCATTCTTGGCCAACGGATCCCAGATGACACTATTGTCCTGCACTGAATGGCGTTGCACTCCCCGATAGAGCAGATTCACAGCTTCAGGGTTATATCCTGGATGCACAGCTGCTCCTGGATGCCCAAAAGTCAGCTGTAGCCAGGAGTGCCTTTGCCCATGGGGGTCCATGCCATGGTGACTTCAAGTTTAGAGTATTGCAATGCACTCTATGTGGTGTTTCCCTTGAAAACCTTTGATGCCCTGTATTTATTTATCCCAAGCTTCTATTAGACACGAAAAGGAATGAATTCTACCAATCAGCTCAGCGACCCCAAAAACTATGGATTCGACACTAATATCGGGCGTTGTCGATCATTTTTACATGGCACCCCTTCCCACCGCCACCCCTAGAAGTGCTAGCGGTGTCGTATCGCCACAGTATTTTTTCCCATATCGTAACTGTACCAGGTGTACCAAGTTTGGTGTAAATTGCTCCAGGCATTCCAGAGTTATGCTGGAACATACACACACGGAGATTATATTTTTCACCCCTTCTCACCCCCCATACTGATGGGGGACGGAAATGGCACTGGGAGCATCACCGCTCATCTCATCGACCCTGGAAACTATGGACTTGCCACTAATGTGGGGCGTTTTCGATCATTTTCACATGGGATCCCCTTCGCACCCCCACCCCTAGGGGTAGTAGGGGTGTTATACCCCCCCCCCCCCGCAGTATTTGTTGCCAGACCGTAAGGCATACGTGTACCACGTTTGGTGCACATTGCTCCAGGTGTTCCAGCAGGTCATTGTTGGTGTTTTGCTTCACACCCCTTCTCGCCCCCCATGCCGACGGAGGCCAAACCCGGACTCCAACGGCGTTGGGAGCGTCGCCGCTTGTCTCGGCGACCGAGGAAACTACGGATTCGACACCGATATCGGTCGCTTTCGATCGCTTTCATGTGGGGGCCCCCTGCGCACCCCCACTCCCGGGGGCACTAGGGTGGCCTGACCCCTGCAGTGTTTGTGGCCAGGCCGCAAGGCTTGCACATGCCAAGTTTGGTGCCAATCGCTCTAGCCGTTCTAGCAGGGCATGGCAGACATTTTGTTTTTCACCCCTTCTCGCCCCCCATGCTGGGGGGGCCCCAAACCCGGACTCCAACGGCATTGGGAGCGTCGCCACTCGTCTTGGTGACCCCAGAAACTATGATTCCACACCAATTTTGGCCATTTTTGACCATTTTCACATGTGGGCCCCTGTGCACCCCCAACCCCGGGGGCGCTAGGGGGGCCTGACCCCTGCACTGTTTGTGGCCAGGCTGCAAGGCTTGCGCATGCCGAATTCGGTGCCAATCGCTCCAGGCGTTCCAGCAGGGCATGGCAGATGTTTTGTTTCACACCCCTTCTTGCCCCACTCGCCGAGGAGGGGTGAACACTGACTCCAACGGCGTTGGGAGCGTCACTGCTCATCTCATCGACTTTGGAAACTACGGATTCCACGCCTATTTTGGCAGTTTTCGACCATTTTCACATGGGGCCCCCTGCACACCCCCACCCCCGGGGGCGCTAGGGAGGTCTGACCCCTGCAGTGTTTGTCGCCAGGCCACAAGGTGTATGCGTGCCAATTTTTGTGTCAATTGTTCTAGGTGTTGCGGAGCCTATGCGGAACATATGTACGCACGCACACACACACGTACAAACACACGTTCTCTTTTATATATATAGACTAGCTTTTATGTACCCGGCTTCGCCCAGGTGGTTATATGTCCCACCCCTGACCCCCCCCCTAGTGGTTTTCGGCCACCCCCGGGGCGTGTTTTTTTTTTTTGTAAAAAATTACCCGACGGTGACCGGGTGTTTATTTCTCCCATCCGTGCCCCCCCCCCAGTGTTTCTTCCTAGTGTTTATTGCCAGTGTTTGTTGGGTAACCTGGAAAGTACTGATTAGACGTGCAACCCCACCCCTGGGCTTTTTTTTTTTTTTACGTACCTGGCGTTGCCCGGGTGTTTATTTGTCCCATCCTTGACCCCCCCCCCCGCTAGTGTTTGTTGCCTGGCTGTGCAAACCCACCCCTGGAAGGGCTTTTTGTTGTTTTAAATTTACCCAGCGTTGCCCGGGTGGTTATGTGTGCCATCCCTGATCCCCCAGTGTTATTTGTAGATTTTAGTGGTTATTCAACATTGTCATGCGGGAGTCCTGTCCCCCCATCTCACCAGACTCACCAGCCACACAACACGTTTGGAAATGGTTGCAACTGCCACTTCAGATGGCCCTGTATAAGTTTCCTAGCAGGAAACCTATTTGCTGCTGTTTTTCTTCACCTGTACAGAGTTCAGTTGCTGCCTGAAGATTCCGCATGTCATTTGCATGTACTTTGCATCTCATCATAACATCATCAGAGCATCGGAATGCAGTGGCTCAGCCCATAGCCACCCATAGAGAACCACAAATTAGCTTTTACCCCCGCCCGTGGGGGTGCGAGCCGTTCCAAACCCCCGCAGCAACGGTCTCGGGGGGCCAAGGTACCCATGTGCCAAGTTAGGCACGAGTCGGTCCAGGCGTTGCGGAGCCTATGTGGAACATACACACATACGCTCTTCTTTATATATATAGATTTTATAGGTTTATTTGTATTTTATAGTGTTTATGAATTTTATCATTTGTGTATTTCTAATTGTCATTGGTCACCTTGGGTGAGAAAGGTAGGATATTAAATTGGATAAAGATGGCCTGAGCAAGTCACAATTCTTGTTGGGCCACAAGAAAAAACTATTCAAAACTGTTATTAGAGACTTATATTTTCCTTCCTTGAGGGTGATGGTGCAGCTTGCTGTTACACTCCTATCATAGCAAACCAAGGTCTGTTATATTTTAATCCAGCCAACACTTGTTTTTGACAGTGTTAGTTATTAAACCCCAGTAAAGTGCATCAACTCTAAAACAAAAGTGTCAGAATTCTGAAATCCCAGGATTCTTGTTTTATCATGAAAGCACCACAGACCCAAACACAACACTGTACATTACCGGTGGGGGGGAAAAAAAGGAACTAAATACTAGTAAAACTTTTAGTACATGTTACCACTGAGATCAATGGCATACATACTGTTGTAAATATAACATACACTTGTCACCTTATATGCACACTTGTCACCTTATACGCAATGGAGACATCAGCCCTCGTGAGCTCTCTCCCCCCCATTCAGTATGGGTGACCCACACTGTCTTTGCCCCAATGCAAAACATCTGCTAGCCACATTTCCTGGATACCATGAATGCAATATTCTTGAGAAAGGGGACAGTAGTGATGTGCACCATGCATCACAGTTCTTGTCAGTGTGGTCACATTGGTACCACCCCTTTTTCATGATTGTTTTCAGTACAATCCCTGGAGGGAAGTGGTCAACAGGCATATCTGAGTCAGGAAGCTGCGCCAGTAAACACAGATCTGCTTCCAGCAGGAACAAAACAAAGGGGAGGTTTGGGAAAAGAGGGCTCGAGAAGCCAAAAGTACACTATTTTTCACATATGGCAGAGTTAAATTTTTGTCTGGGCAGAGTGAAAATTTCAGTATCTCACATTTTGCTTGAACTGTAAAACACAATGTTTTACAACAACTTAAATATTTAAAATCTAGGAAATACATTTGAAAAAGCTACACATGGCAAGTTCATCTTTAACATGGAGAAACCAACACAGATAAAGAAGTTGATTCCAAATCTACTGATGTCAGCCCAAAATGCACTGATATTTATGAGCTAAATTCACTGTAAAGGATGCAACTCAACTTACACACAGTTTAATTCTTTTTTCACTCCCAAAATACTATGTAATTTTAAATTAAAAAAATTATCCATACCTGAACTACCCATGGGCTGTTGGCAAATGCCATTATATCTCTTTCTTCCCAGAAAAAGGCTGAATCTGACCTTTTGAGCATTTCAAATTTACTAAGAAGTTTCATGGCATACGCTTTCTGGGTTATTTTATGGCGAACCTGTAAATAAACAAAAAATGCTTGTTAGTATCTTTAGCAAGACATTAGAAATGCTTTATATGAAGTACTTTTTTTCCTTTGTGACTTCATAACTATCAATAATAAAAACCAGAGTATAGTTATTCCAAACAA
Source organism: Lerista edwardsae (assembly GCA_029204185.1). Taxonomy (NCBI): domain Eukaryota; kingdom Metazoa; phylum Chordata; class Lepidosauria; order Squamata; family Scincidae; genus Lerista; species Lerista edwardsae. The sequence goes on along the minus strand of JAJKFI010000136.1, from coordinate 93,616 downwards.
TTACTTCCATGCAAGCATGACATTTTTATAAATTGCTCTCAATGCTATAAGACATCCTCTCCAAGAAAAGCAAAGACTCATAGAAAACATATTCACATGAAATATTACTAATTAATGGCATATCTCTCAACAATATAGCCTGCTTGGTGAGCAACTGAATGTAACCTAGACCAGTGGTTCCCAAACTGGTCGTGACCCAGCAGAGGAACAGGGCCATTCCCCCTTAAGGGGTGTGGTCAAGAAACTGGCAGCAATGCAAGCACCATGACTGCATCGCAATGAATACAACTAAGAACAACTGCCCCCCCCAACTACTGTTTTAGTCATATACAGATTTAGATAGATTTAATAATCTCAGTGGCTTTATGGAATCGAAGTTCTTACCAGCTGTACTTCACCAAATGCACCTCTTCCAATGACTTTGACAACTTCATAATCTTCTGCTTTCATTTGCAGACTCCGAATATTTTCCACAACTTTCTCATCTAAAACCATTTTAAATAAGGTCATTACTACGTATATGTACAATGGAGTAAAATAGTGCGTCATTTGTTATCTATGTTTTCAAAACAAGAACATATTTACACATTATTCTGTCCTTTTGTAACAAGAAATTACAAGTCCTATTAACACAGCCAATATATTAGGCATGTTACCAATACAGCAAACGTTCACTTAAAATGAATAATGCAGTCAAAATGCTATAGTCAAAAGTTAAATGGCCAAGGCTTCAATACTAAGCAAAATCAACTCTCAATGTTTCTCTCACTGTTGACAAAGAAAGCATAACCATAAATCAACAGGAAAAGTATCTTTGCTGATCATTTTTTAGTAGACAAATAAAATTAAGGTTACATGAAGGATCCCTGGAATGCCTTCTCAAGCGTCTGCTGATCCACTGAAATCAGCAAACATGGTTACAGCTGAGGACCAAGGCCCTTAATAAAACTGCATGTACAGTAACAAAATAGATTTGGCACTTCAAAACATGAATCCCCCCCGTTATACATGATGGAGTAGAAGCCTACTTAATATGCCGTGCGCCAAATTTTATATTCAGCACTGCAAAAGAATTCATTTTACTTTTGAAGTTACTGTAGACTTGTATAGAAATAAATATTTTATAATATGCTGAAAAACTTAATTTACCTAACATTAAATTGCGGAGAGATATTAAAGTCAAATATGTGACAACACAAGCCTCTTTTTAGAAGTCTGGCTTATTCTTTTTTGCTTTGCTCCTATGAATAACAGTCAACATCTCTAAACATTCTGCATCAATAAGTAGGCATTGCATATACGTGAAACTTACATCGGTTTAAGAAGTTGTCTATGTTCTTGTTCTTCCGGAGTGCTGGATAATCCAGATCAAGAACTAAAGAGTTCAAACTATCCTAGAAAAGATTTTTTTTAAAAGAAGCTTAATTGTAATCATACCTTATAGACCTCTTCCCTTCCTACTTTCCAACCACCTTGGAATCCCAAGCTGTCTACAACAGGTTTGCATAACATACAGTTATGGTGGTGGTGATAAGAATAGTTATATACTGTATTTCAACAAAAAGTAGTTCACAAAGCAATTTCCATAGCTAAATAATTTTATACACAATCTATACTGTACAAAATGGAGATGCTAAAGAATGATTTTTAATTTGTATTTAAGGTTTTTATACTTCACTTTTAAATTTAAAAGAAAGCTTTGGCATAGCAGTGCACCTATGATGGAAGTTCCTTACACGAGCAGAGAGGGGCCTTGCATTTGTGGAGTTTTCGCTGATGCTTCTCGAAAGCACTGAATAGCCAATGAGGCTAATGTTCAAATTTATTCATCATTGCAGAAATCATTAAAAAAAGAAGTAGTAGAGTTTCAAATGCTGACCTTCACTACAGACTTCAACACAGGAGTGCAATCTGACTCCAATGTGGTCAATGAGACTAATTTGGACTAAAGCAACATGAAAACTGCACTTCTGCTTATCTATAATTGCTACAGGAAAGTGAGATTTTACATGGGTATGGTTGAAATTATGTTTTTAAACAACATTTTAACCAAAAGTACAGAAGAGATAATGTGGTGCTTTTGTTTTGGTTCTCAGTATTAGAACCTGGCACTATACCTGACATTCAACAGCTGCCAGATCAAAAAGTACCCAGTTTTCTGCTCCGAACCATAAAATCTGTGGCATTGGGAATTCAGAAATTCATTGCAATTTCTTTGTCTCTTTGATTCTTCTATGAATGCCTAAAATATACCCGAAAAAAACTGAATAAACTGTACAGAAATCTCAAAGAAGATAGTTCCACAACATAGGTACTACCACCAAAAAGCCCTGCCCTGAACCCTTGAAGGCAAGATAGAATCAGACCAATATGCTCTCTACATCCCATTTCTGACAGGAGACAAGAATTCAGCACCAGCTACAACTCCCAATAGTCTTCAAGGGCAGCCCTGCACATAGCATGCAGCATTATACTAGTTGGAAGATTGCCAACATATGGAAAACAGAAGCAAGATTTGATGCAGGGTAGGTTCAGAAAAGGGTGATAAAGTACTTCTTCATACAATGCATAATTACCGCAAGAGCCAATATTGCTACAGGTTTTTCTTCTAATAGAAAAATTCATTGTAAAAGGTTACTCATAACGGCTAATTGGAGTTTCTCTGTCACTAACACAGTAGAGAAGTCTAGGTCCCATCACCTACCAAGTAAAGTGATGGTGTCACTGGAAGTATAATGGAGTCCAAACTCTGGCTCATAAGCACTGTACTGTAAATTATCTTCAGATATTTAAAAAATTAGGATATTTTAAAAAATTGGGTTGTTGTTGGTTGCAACCTATTACAAATTCGTTACACTCATTACATATCAAGATGTTGAGGACATCCTTTACTGCCTTTATGCAGATGAATATGTTTAAAGCACTTTACACATAAAACTGATCTATAAAATCAAATCAACAACATTGACACCACTAACAGAAAGCCATATATCTAATCTTGCAAGATTTTATAATTTTGGTAATACTGTATCCTACTAATACCATACTGTGGAATGTTCACCACCACTCTAATTCTAAGAATGCTTTCCCCCTTAGAATAATGTTCCCCTAGTTTCAATGATATTTAGGTCTATGTAAATGTGTGTTGAGGATTACTGCCTAGGACAGTGATGGCGAACCTTTTGGGCTTGGAGTGTCAAAACTTTGGAAAATGCTTTACTTGAGACTGCTGGTGTGTCAACTCCTGCTCCCAAACAGAAGAGAAAATTCTTTATAGTCTTTTATTTAAAGAAGAAATACAGTCCAATCATGTGTCCAATCCTTCCCTTCCTTTATGTATTACATAAAGAAACTTCGAATAATTACAAAAATGAAAAATGAGTTGAATAAACTTAGTTTTTGTCAGGTGTTGGTGAATGCTGGTGTGTCACTCCAAACGTTGTGGTGTGTCACCTTTGACATGCGTGTCATAGGTTCGCCATCACTGGCCTGGGATCACAAATTGGTAAGGAAATAGTTTGAAGCCATTGGGCCTTTAACTGTACTAACAGTTACAAATTCTGATGAATGTTTTTTTTTTTGGGGGGGGGAGGGTAATCAAGAGTACATCAGGCCATCCATACTAAAGATACATAATCCAGGAAATGACATGTCTTCTGTCTAGACCTCCCAGATTAAAAAAAAAATTGAAGCAGGAAATGTGTTGTTAAAATTATTTCATTATTCACTTCCTTTTACAAAATCTTAAAACCAGCCAATGCTAAAAAATAGCATTATCTAACAAAATACATCCGAGGCAAATGCAAGCATAGCACAACTATATCTACACATGTGCTTAAATTGAGGCAAATTAATATTTTAAACATAACTTTCTGAACTACGGTACTCTATAGCTTGGTATTTGTGCAACTCTGCCAGGGTTCTGGAAGACTTTCCAGGCTTACACACTAGTGCAAAACAGGCTGATATGATATAACTGTACAGGTGGATGCCTTAGCAGAGCCAACAATCTAAGTTCCTCAGGTCACTGGGGGAGCTCAACTAGCAATATAGCTACCTCTCTCACAATCAACAAATAGTACATTTTTTGAGGGGGGGGGGGTGACTAAGCTAGGAATAGGGAAGTGGTGGTGCTGTGGGTTAAACTGCTGAGCTGCTGACCAGAAGGTTGGCAGTTCAAGACCACGCAACTGTGTGAGCTCCCATCCTTGTCCCAGCTCCTGCCAACCTAGCAGTTCAAAAGCACCTAAAAATGCGAGTAGATAAATAGGTACCACTTCGGTGGGAAGGTAACGGCATTCCGTTCACCTTGGCGTATAGTCATGCTGGCCACATGACCAAGGAGGCTTATCCTTGGACAAATCTAAGCTTATCTTCGGCTTAGAAACGGAGATGAGCACTGCCCCCTAGAGCCAGTCATGACTAGACCATTTGGTCATGGGGAAAACTTTATCTTTAAGCTACGAATAGAAAGGCTATGATAAAAAGACTGCCCAACATTTAGACTATTCATATTAAAACTGAGCAGAAATGGGGAGATTGCAAATATCTCAACCCCCACTTAACATGCTCAAATCAACTTCATGGTAGTGTGGTGCACCGTTACTGGCCAGGCTACATTGCCATTTTTCTGTGTTGACCACACAAATAATGTATTTGCCTCTTTAGCAATACTTGCTGCAGTATTAGTATATTAGTGCAGTTGTTGGTTGCAACCCACCAGTACAGTATTAATGTACTAATACTAGTTTATTACTGCAGTATTAGAATACATCAGTGGCATTCAAACTTTTAGACCAGGCCACTTTTAGATTGGCACTCATGTCGAGGACCACCGGAAGTGATGTCATTAACCTGGAAGTGAGATTGTGGCAGGAAGTGACAACATCAAGCCGTCATTGTAACATAATGCTGTCATTGTAACATAATCAATCAATCAATCAATCACTACTATTTATATACCGCTTTTCAACATAAAGTTCACAAAGCGGTTTACAGGCAAATAATAACATTAAAGTTAAATGGCTCCCTGTCCCAAAAGGGCTCACAATCTAAAAGGATGGAGAACACCACCAGCAACAGCCATGAGAGACACTGTGCTGGGGTGAAAAGGGACAATTGCTCTCCCCCTGCTAAATATAAGAGGACACCACTTGAAAAAGTGCCTCTTGCCCACTTAGCAGGGCAAGAGTTTCATTCATTAATAAAATGAAACTCCTGAAATGCAAGCTGGCATTCTTGGGCTACAGTAACCATGATATATCCCTGACAGAATGCAAGATTAGGACAAAATCTATCTATCTATCTATATATAAAGAAGAACGTGTACGTGTGTGTGTGTGTGTGTGTGTTTGTTCTGCATAAAGCGGTCGAAAACAGCTGCAATCGGCGTAGAATCGTAGGTTCCAGGACGAGTGGCGATGCTCCCAATGCCGTTGGAGTACAGGTTTGCCCCCCCCTCGGTGTGGGGGGCGAGAAGGGGTGCGAAACAAAACGTCCGCCATGCCCTGCTGGAACGCCTGGACTGATGCGCACCAAACCCAGCACGCATAAGCCTTGTGGCCTGGCGACAAATACTGCAGGGATCAGGCCCCCCTAGCACCCCCGGGGGTGGGGGTACGCAGGGGCCCCCGAATGAAAGCAGTCGAAAACGGCTGCAATCGGCATTGAATCCATAGGTTCCGGAGTCGCCGGGATGAACGGTGACGCTCCGATGCTGTTGGAGTCCAGGTTTGCGCCCCCCCTTGGCGTGGGGGGCGAGAAAGGGTGCAAAACAAAATGTGCGAAATGATTGACGTTACTGTCAAATCCACAGGAATTTACTATTCTTATTGGTGATAACTAACTTCTTTAGTACTGGTGTTGTTAGGAAAGAAATTAGTTTATATAGGTTAGTGATGGCGAACCCCTGACACGCGTGTCAATGGTGACACGCCAAGGCATTTTGGGTGACACGCCAGGCAGTCAGGGATTGCGCCTCAGCCAGCAGCCTTTGTTGATGGTTGGCGGCTTCTTTTATTTTGGCCGTTTAGGGGAGGGCGCGGCGTGGCCTGGACATGCCGCACCCTCCCCAACTCGCGAGCCCCCTTTAGAGCGGCTCCCCTCCGCGCCTCCAGCCCTCGGCGGCGCCCTTTGCCCGCCAGCACCTCCTCCACTCACCTCCGAGGACACGCAAGTGCTCCCACCAGCTTGTGTGTGTGCATGTGAGGGCGAACTCTGAGGCACCCCAGCCTAGGCTGTGCTTCCGCTCCCTTCCCTGTGCGCCTCCCTCTCCTGCTCAGGAGGCACTGGCGAGCTTGCTCCAGCTGAGAGGGGAGGAAACCTGCCAGAGACATGGCTCTGGGAGAGTGGGTGGTGGGCACCTTCCTTTTCTCAACCCCCTCGCAAAAGCCGAGACCCGGGAGAGCGAGATTTACAGCCCGCCGTCCTTTCCCCGCTAACTGACTCCCAACTCAATCCTATCAGCTGCTTGCGATTGAATAAGTGCATATGATTCCAGCACATTGGGCTGGAATCTTTTCTTTCTCTTCCTCCAGAAAAACTGTAGGGCAAGAACTGTAGGGCTAGCTGTAGGGCGAGAACTCATGGCGGTGGGGCACTTGACCGAGGCGTTGGTGAGTGCCGTGGTGGCCCTGGGGATCGTCTCCAAGTCCGTGGGAGAAGCAGCACCGGAATCCGGCTGCAAAAATAATAATAAAAAATGCTGCTGCTGCTCTCTTCTGCCTGCGTTCCAGCCCAGCGGGGGGGGGGGGCTGCAAAGGCTGCCTGTGCTGTGGCCTGCGGGCTGCAGAGCTTGCATCCCCTTAGCCTTTGTGAGGAAAGGGTTGCGAGTGGAGATCGGGTGCGATGGAGGTAATTCTCCCTCCGTGAAGAAAAAACGGCACCTGGACACAAGGACGCGAGAGCGCTGGGGACAGGAAGCGAAATCGCAGGAGGGGGCACTGCGAGGCTTGGCTCCCTAAAGGGGCTGTTCTCCCTCCATGAGAAGAAAAAACGTGGTGTCCAGACAGGAAAAGTGCAGGAGCACTGGGGACAGTAGGCGCCCAATGCGCTGCAAAATAGAAGAGAACGCGTTCTGAAAAGAAGAAGTGGAGTGTGCAGGGAGTCAGGGACCCAAAGAGGCACGAGGCAAGCACAGAGAAAAACGAGCAAAAAAATAAAACAAAATCAGACCTGCTGCTGCTGGCCTGCCCCTCTCCGTGCGTGCGTGCGTGCGTGCGTGCGAGAGAGAGAGAGAGAGAGAGAGAGAGAGAGAGAATGTTCTGGATCTGGTCTGTAAAGAATTGTTTCACTTTTATTGAGGGGGGAGGGGGGTGACACACCAGTAGAGTCAAGTTACGTATTTTCTGACTTTTTGACACACGGAGCCAAAACGGTTCGCCGTCACTGATATAGGTGATGAAGGAAAGGATTTGTTGAGAACAGGAGGGATCAATTAGGAGTTGACTGTTGGTCAGTGACAACTAATAAGCGTATTTAGATGAGAGAGAAAAACAACTGTGATGAAGGAAATTGTATGAAGGGAGGGAATTGTGTGAAAGGAAAATACAGCCTGAACAGTAATGGCTACATTAGTTTAGAAGTTGTATCTGTATTGATACTTCTATTTCATATCACCCACTTGGTTAAGTAATATTGCTATGGTTTCAAATTAACTGTATTTGAAACCGTAACAATATAACTCAATGAGCGATTGCCTAAACCAGTAACGGCAAAAGGTGACACGCCATGATGCTTTGGGTGACACACAAGCTGAAATTAAATCCGGATAAGACAGAGGTGCTCTTGGTCCGGAAATCCACAGCTCGGGTATTGGATTATCGCCCTGCTCTGAATGGGGTTGCACTCCCTCTGAAGGAGCAGGTTCGCAGCTTGGGGGTTCTCCTGGATTCACAGCTGCACCTGGAGTCTCAGGTGTCGGCGGTGGCCAGGGGAGCCTTTGCTCAGCTTCGGCTGATCCGCCAGCTGCGACCATACCTGAGCTGTGCAGACCTGGCCACAGTGACCCATGCCCTAGTGACATCTAGATTAGACTATTGCAATGCGCTCTACGTGGGGCTGCCTTTGAAGACGGTCCGGAAATTACAACTAGTACAGAACGCGGCTGCTCGGGTGGTTGCTGGGGCACAGCGGTTTGACTCTGTCGAGCCGTTGCTTCGTTGACTACACTGGCTGCCGGTTCTGTTCCGGGCCAAATTCAAAGTGCTGGTGTTGACCTTTAAAGCCCTTTACGGCTCGGGCCCAGGGTATTTGAGGGACCACCTCCTTCCATATAATCCGACCCGTACTCTGAGGTCATCTGGGGGGGCTCTTTTGACTGTGCCGCCACCAGGAGAAGTGAGAGGGGTGGCGGCCAGCAGGAGAGCCTTCTCGGCGGTGGCACCCCAACTTTGGAATACCCTCCCCTTAGAGCTAAGAACTGCTCCCTCGTTGGCGGTATTTCGGCGGGGACTGAAGACCTTCTTGTTTAAACAGGCTTTTAGTTGCTGACAGGCTGGCTGGTCTTGTATTTCTTGTATTTTTTATTTTTTGCACTCGATCCAGGGGATAACAGTTGTATTTGTATATTGTATTTGTATATTGTTTTTAATCACTGTTTTTAAATTATGATGTCTTTATTCTGTTTTTTAATTGTTTTTTGTATTGCCGCCTTGAATGCCTTTTTAGGCAGAAAGGCGGGGTAAAAATTTTTAAAATAAATAAATAAATAAATTTGCCACACCCAACAACAACAAAATCAGTTTTTGTAATGATTTGATGTTTCTTTATGTAATGCATAGCCCCACAAATGATTGGACTATATTTTTAAGTAAAGGAATATGTAAATAATTGTTTCGCTTACGTATACAATCAGGATGGTATAGTACTGGACCCAAACTGGGAAGATACAACTTCAAAACCTCACCAAGGGCCCAATCCTATCCAACTTTCCAGCGCCAATGCAGCCACAGTGCAGCCCTGGGATAAGGGAACACATGTTCCCTCAACTTGAGGAGGCCTCCCTTGACTGCCCTTCCCACTGCAGGATGCAGGGCATTCCCTATTGGCTCAGCTGCATCAGCATTGAAAAGTTGAATTAAATAGGATTGGGCCCCAAGTGATTAAGCTCACAGGAAGGTCCTAGGCTGGTCAATGTATCATGATCTAGTCCAGCAGTTCCCAATCATGGCTCCAGGGCCCACCAGTAGACCATCATGACCAAGTTTTTGGGGTGCTGCAAAACTGCAAGACTGTATGCATCAAGGGTTGTACAACTGGGTACTTGAGGGGAGCACTGCTGTCCAATCACCATTTTACCCACAGAGGCCTGATTGGCTGGTAAAGTGACACTTTTTGAGGTGGGTACCGATGATAGGAGGAACCAATAGTTTGGAAATCACTGGTCTAGTCTAATTTTATGTTAATAGGGTGGTGGTTAGGATAAAATGGCAACAAAAATATATGCCACCCCACACTATAAGGAGGAAGATTAGGTCACTAGTAAGACAAAATTCTTGGAGAACTATAGAAAAAAATTCCTGATGAAATAAAGCTCAGAAAAAACTGCTCATTTAAGCATTGTCTGTATAAAACTGCACAATATATAGTTATTATCCAGTAAGAAATGCAAAACAAACATCTCACCATAGCACGTCAACCTAAAATAACATTGGCACTTGTTCAATTATTCAGTTTTCCTATGTGACAACAATTGTAACTACTCAAGATACCCTTGAAACACAAAAGGACAGGTGGCTCAACTGAGAGAACTAGAAGTTCAAAATCAGATCTCCCTTTATAAAGGACTACAAAATACTCGTTTGCTAACTTTAAAATATTTTCAAAATGGTACTCTCTCAAAATTTACCCACAGCATATAAGAAAAGGTGACTTACATGGGAGCACTACTGAAGATGAGTTTAACCCTCTGAAAATTTGCTATAAATATGTCAATCCATGAAAATGTGAATTTTAATTGCAATGGAATGTGGACAGCTTGCATATGAGTGAACAACAATATAAACTCTAAAATATAAATTAAATATTAAACAAAAGCTTTGAATTTCAAAATCTCAGGTATGAAACAATCATCAATACTTTGGTCCTTTGAGAGCAGGGAAGCTGAAAAACAGTCAAACCATACTTTATGAATTACAAATTAAACTCCAGCCAGCTATTTTTTAAAAGACTTTTACATAGGATCAAGTTACTAAAGAACATTTTGGTACAGCTATGTACGCAAGTAAAAATAATTTTCAACTTTTTGGCGTCTTCAGTTGTCACTTCCCACAGTTCATCTGCTACGTCTTTCTTCTCACAGTCAAGTAGTATATTATAAACTATTTCTGTTGCAGCACTAAAGACTGTTATCTAAAATAATCTGTTCTAAACAGATAACAGATTACATTTACAAATTCCTTAGTTCAGTGGTTCCCAAACTTTTTAGACCCTAGAGGCTGCTGCCTGATTTATAAATGCCAAGGTTTGGAGCTATAATGGTGATTGAGCAGCAAGGCTCATCCCCCAAGTAGCAGCTTATTTTAACCCTTGATGTACATAGCCCAATCTGCCCTATCGGTTTCACGAACCACCAAAAAGTGAGTCACGATCCACTGGTGGGCCCTGGAACCACTGCCTTAGTTGGTTTTAGTTTCTAACCTTATTGTAGAAAATGAGCAGGGAGAAAGATATCTTTAAAACTCACCGCTAGAAAGATCTTAAAGTTCATAAACGTTAATGAACTCTTCATACATCGTAATAGATTAATAGCAATTTATGAATGGAGGAGGGGTCTTAAAATAACATGGAGATTGCTCCTCTCTTGGATTTTTAATGCACATCTCATGAAGGTGCGCATTCCTCCATGCTCTGAAGCTGCATCTTATCAGGCAGGAAAAAACAGCTTCTGGACAGCTCTTCATCTCTCCTTCAATGAAGAATTAGGGAGAAGGATACTCATCTAATGCCTCAAGTCCCTGCATATCATGCTACGGGAAAACAACTATCCAATTTTCAGGGTCCTCTGCCTACAGTGGGTGAGTGGGATGTATGGGAGAACATAGAAAGCCCATCATACTTCTCACATATCCTCTCAATACGAGAATGGTTTAAAGCCATTCTACTACTGCGTTTATTAGTTTTGAGTAGAGCTGAATTCCCAAGTGTTTATTTCTGCTATCTTTGTCTCCATGAACCCTTACAAAAGCACTCTCTTTTTAAATTTGGCTCAAGGTTTCCCACCATCATCTGAAACAAGGTTATTTCTATTCACTTAAAAGGATCTGGATACCAGGAAACAAAACAGAATTTCTGCCTATTGAGTTTCCACCAACATTTCACTCACATTAGAAGAGATGCTGCTTCATAGCTTGTGACTTTTCACTACTACCATGACTAACAATAAAATATACATAATTCATATAAATACTGTATATACATTTTGGATGATATTTCTCAGTCTCTCTCATGTTCCCTTTTAACAAGGCTGCATTTTTTTTCCATTATGTGGATAAGGCCTGCTTGTGATCTGCCAAGCTAAGCAGAATTCACACGTTTGAATACCCCACAGCAAAAATAATTACCTGTGAAAAACTTGCAAGAAAGACCCAACAAGAATTTCCCCCCACATTTTCTAGTTTTAAGCACGCAAACAAATTTTAGCACGAACCGTAGAAAATATTGCATACTTCAATACGCAGCTCACTGGAAAAAATTAATGAGGCATCTAAAATGCTGCTCAACATTTGATGAAAGTAGTTTGGACAGAGAAGATTAAAATTCAAATCAGTGCTCAGTCACAGAGCTCAGGTGGCTTTGTGCAAGCCTAACTAACCCACACAGGGTGGCTGAGAGGGAAAAGCAAGCTATATAACAATAGAAGCAAAAAAAAAAAAAAAAACCCCACCCCACAAACCAAGTCACAGCACTTCCCCCAACAGAATAGAGAATGACAATGCTGCACTTTTCAATATCATGACTAATCACCAATTTTATACATGGCCCAACTTAGCTCAAATTTTAAGATGTATCTGTATAAGCAGGGACCTATAAAAAGTCATAGCAGGGAAAGTTAAAAAACAAAAGGAAGGACATATTTCTTTCACCTCCCTTGCAAGTTCCATCCAGCATGCAAGGACAGACACTGGCTCTGTGTCCTTATGACTTTCTGGGATATGGTCCAGGTTCTCCCTACAGTTCTTTCACCCAGCAGGGGTTTGGGTTGGTTGTCCTGTTTGCTCTTCATCCTTTAAGACCTGGTGTAACTGTTCACATATATGCAATCCAACCTGCTCCTCCACTGGCCCCAAACTCATTAAAACTTTAGCTAAACTAAAGGGAAGCAAGTTGCAAGCCACATGCTTTCCTTTCAGGTACCCTAATGGTTAGAGCTTGATTTGATTGTGAAGCAATGGTAAAGAAGGCCAATTCCATGCTTGGGATAATTAAAGAAGGGGTTGAGAAAAAACGGCCAATATTATGCCACTGTACAAATTGATGGTAAAGCCACATCTGGAGTACTGCGTACAGTTCTGGTCGCCACATCTCAAAAAGGATATAGGAGAACCAGGGCAGTATTATTATATCCATTAGGCTGAATAAGCTGAAGCCTAGGGACCCCACAGGGACTGGGGCCCATTAAGTTGGCATGCCAAGTTATCAGCCTAATGCATGGGTCTCCAGATCTGGCCCCTGGGGACTCCCTAACCGGCCAGCCAACCTTCCAGCCGGCAAGAGACTACAGCAAACCCGGCCCTGAAAAGATGACGCTTGCAGCTCTCCAATAACCATATGGAGCAAGTCCCACCTCCTGAGGTGGGCTGCACATGAAGGTATGCAAGCCTGGGTCCTTTTGTGAGCTTTGTCCCCTTTTGGGAACAACTTAGAAGTGCATGTCTTCTCCATTTCATGCCCCTCTGATTTCTTCCTGTGTTTCTTCTGTTTTAGGAGAGAGGCTGGGTGGGGAGCTTCCATAGAAGTCTGGGTTCATTTGTGAGGAGATGTCCACCTGTGGCTGGATTGCCTAAGATTGGGGGTTGGCTGCAAAGATGGGCTTGTGTGTGTGTGTGTTTTGTAACAAGGCAACAGTTGGTGAAAGGTCATGCATTACTTTTCTCTCTGCAGCCTCTGCAGAGGCTTTTCTCTCTGCTCTGGTTAATACGGCCCTGGGGGGAACTAGATGAGGTGCAGAAGAGAGCAACCAAAATGATTACTGGGCTGGGGCACCTTCCTTATGAGGAAAGACTACAGTGTTTGGGACTCTTCAGTCTAGAAAAAAGGCACATGATGGGGGACATGATTGATAAGTACAAAATTATGCATGGGATCAATAAAGTGGATAGAGGAATGTTCTTTTCTCTCTCTCACAATACCAAAATCAGGGGATAGTCACTAAAATTGAGTGTTGGGAGACTGAGAACAGATAAAAGAGTGAGAATAGAGAACTTTTTAAACTAGCGGGTGATTACTCTGTGGAACTCTTTGCCACAGGAGGTGGTGATTGCATCTGGCCTAGGTGCCTTTAAAAGGGGACTGGACAGATTTCTAGAGGAAAAGTCCATCGCAGGCTACAGGTCATGATGGGCAGTGCAATCTCCATACGTCAACTACCTCAGAATGCCAGATGCAGGGGAGTAGCAACAAGATGCAGGTATCTAACTGGGTGCTTCTGAGGCATCTGGTGGGCCGCTGTGAGATACAGAAAGCTGGACTAGATGGGCCTTTGGCCTGATCCAGAGGGGCTCTTCTTATGTTCTTATGCCCTGGTTTTCCATTGTCAGGGATTTTTTTCCTGGACAATTGCTGTATTGGGAACAGGGCCTCATAGACAGAAGGGGCTGCTCATTCTCATTGCCTGACATTTTTCACTAGGAATGGGGCTGGAGATATTTAACAATCCTGTTATCCCTTCCACCCCTTACTTCCCATTCACAATAGAGAAGACTGAAAACGCAGATTATATTGCACTTGTGATGGTAAAGCCTGATTATACCAACCCTCTAAACAAATGTAATTGCATAGAACATATGCATCACAAACACTTCAAATAAGAGGGACAAAATGTTGCTTCTCCCCAGTGATGTCATGCAGGGGGAACGCAGGGGAACTCAGTTCCACTAGTTAAAATTAGGGCTGACTCAGCCCACTTCACTCTCCCTCCCCCCCCTCCCGATTCCTCTGCAAAGACCTTTTCTTCTTGGTTGGCCAGCACTCAGAGGGTTAAAGGGAGCGACTCCAGATTCCTAGGGGGGCGAAGGGGGAAGGGCTGCAGTGGGGAAGTCCCGTCCTGCACTGCCCCCTTCCTCGCTCCCTCCAGCCACACACGTGAAGTCAGCAGCCACTCTGGTGAATCTGCAGCCCACTGGGGAGAAGGGGCATCCTGGGGGTGCGGTGGCAAATCGAGGGGGGCCCTGGAGAGGACGGAGGGGAGCCGGGACTTTTTGAAGCTGCCCTCCTGACCTGCCCAGCATAAGCAGGCTTTGGTGTGAGGAAGCGCCCAAGGGTGCCGTCTGGAGTGGTGCTGCCCCTCAGCCCCTTCCACAGGTTCCTGCCTCATTCTGCTCAGCCAGCCTCGGCTTCGAGGCTACTGCCCCTGTGCCAATTTTCAACTTCTCTGGCAATTTTGAATAACTCCACCTCGCCTAACCGCAAAGACCAAGGAAAGGCTTTCGCCACTGTCTCTCCAGCCCAGAGTGTTTCACTGGCGCTCTGGGTGTGAGGTTTCTTTGGGAGACTGTCCCCATCACTATTGGAGCTGCAATCGGGGAGGGGGGAATTCTTCGCTTTCTGTTCTGTAGGCGCCAGGCGCTGTACAGAACTGGCTGGCTCCGCCCACTCGTCGCCGACGTCATCGCTGGCTAGGAACCAGCCGCGGGTAGACCTGGGCTCCACCAGCCTCCGGAGCCCAGGTCTACCCATAGGAACCAGCCACGGGTAGACCTGCGCTCCGCCAGCCTCCGGCTTATGACGTTACTTCCGGTGGGCGGGTCCTAACACATGCCAATCAAAAGTGAGTTCCTGTTCTTAAATCATTTAGATGACACCACTGCTTCTCCCCAGTCTATTTGGCTCAAACAGATCAATTCCTTCTCCATGCTCCCCACACTGTGTTCTATTGTTTTTCCCAACTGAGACCTCAACATTTCATGGCTCTTGGGGCCACTGAACACGATCAGTTCACCTCAAGCTATTTGCTTTTAATTTACAAGAGTAAATTGGGTAAGCTTTTAATTTACAAGGGTACCTATTTCTGTATATCTGTGATGTTCCATTAGTATGTAGAAACAACGGTCTTGTTGGTGGGTGGTCCTGTTCTACATACAAACCGACAGACAGTCAACCAGGTTGACTCAACCATGTTTCTGATTAATATATAGATATACTCAAAGTGCAAAAGCAATATAATGTTTGCAAGCCAAATTCTGTTAGAAGAGGAAGGTGCTAGCTTGGCTGGAAATACAACTGATATAGCCCCAGGAACAGCTTTGTAGGACAGGCTGAACATTGATAAAAGGTCCCATAAGCTAAGGAGCAAAGATTGGAAAGGCCAGGTGTTTGAAGGAAGAAATGCAGAGTAAGCTTGAAAAAGGAGCAATATAAGAGGCTTGTGTTTTGTGTACATGATCAAAAAAGTCAGAGAAGCAAGTAAAGGGAAAAGGAAGAGCTTATTAGAGATGGATCAGGAGCGGTGTATACAAAGTGTAAAGGAAAGAGGTATACACTGAATGGCAGGAACAAAAGGAATAGGATGTGGAGCATGAAGTTGCAGAAAGAAGAATCAAGGAAAACTGGGATAAAACTTTACATAGTACTGAGGGACAAGTGAGTACTACACTATTGGAGGGAATGGGGGGTTGGAACATTGGGGCTCAGAAACACAAGGATTGGTAAGTCCAGAACCTTATAGGAAACGGTCTCTTTCTACAATGCTCTTAAAAGGTACATCTGCCAGTTGCATTTTTACTGTCATAGTGGCATTGTGAATTTGCAACTAAGAGGTTGGGTGGGGTAAACCTGAAAAACCTTACAGTATTTGTTAAAGAAACGCTGCATACAGCAATTCTGAAACAAACAAGACATTGTTTACTATGTACGTAACTATTTCCCATAATGCTTCTCTTACCCAACTGTCACTTTCTTTTTTAAAAAAGTGAAAGAACAAGAAGTTGCAAATGAGAACAAGACCGTGGGATATTTGGAAGGCTCTGAAAGTAGCAACAACACACAAACCATTCTGGAACTGAGGAGCAAGTATTTGCATTAGAAGCCAAGAGCACATCTATGTTAGCAGAATTTAGGCTGAGCTTGCTACTATATATACAATCAATGTACTCATCATAGCTAAAAATATGAGAACAGGTATACCCTGGTGCTTGAGATGTGAGAGCATACGTTAGCAGCATACGTAACGCAATCCTGTATTTTTGACTTTGTATCCTCTCTGGAAACCATCTCGTTGGATACTTAAATAGGATTTCTAAAAATATTAATCTCTCTTTGAACTGATGCACAATCTGAAAATACAACTCGTACTGCTGAAACATATCTACCTCAACAATTTGCTGAAAATTCCTTTGCTTTTTATTTAAAAGGCTCAGAATTCCTCTCACATATTTACAACTATAAAATATACAAGTCACCTGTTCTGTGAAGCAGTTGGCACCATGGCACTAAATAAATAAGGGCAATTATACCATCTGATGTTCCACCAAAGTACAGTAGTATTTGCACCTCATTTCTTTCTACTTAATTTAATATAATTAAGAAGCCATTCCAACAAAGGAAGATTATAACAAAGATTATTACAAAGGAGCATTATTAAATTCTTCTGAACAGCAAATTTCACAACATTCTGCTACATGCGTGCTTTGCTCTAAAGTTCGTACTAAAGAGAAGCCGTTTTAAATCTATTTAATTGAAATGCTGTTATAATGTACCTCTCTTACACAACACACACACACAGAGAGAGAGAGAGAGAGAGAGAGCGCGCACACATAATGAAAAAAGGCCAATGGCTTGATAATGGGTTGCTCTGCTCTATTTATTTGGAAATAAAAGCAGGTTGTTTAACACAGTCAGTTTTCAAAGCAGGTTTAACATCCCTGAGCTTGAATATGTACTTGAAATAAGGTGCTGGTGTCCTGTTGAAGAGCAAGTATACAGAAAGGTCCTTCCAGATTCTGCATCTACTCTTGCATAGATAAAGGGTATGCTTTTCAAATATGGAAGGTCATATGGCATACAAATCCATAAAAGAAATACCACTAGAGTATGAAGATATCTCGACCATGTCTCCAAGGCAATAATACTACAGCTTATGACAGTCAAAATATGCTGTATGCACTCACTCTTTGGTGTACCATAGCCCCAAAAGATATTGTTATCCTTCCAGAAGTGTATTGCCCATTTCAGGTGAAGGTTCCTATACATCTAAAACAGCTATGTTCAGCCTTTTTCATGCCATGGCACACTGACATGGTGGTAAAATTGACAAGGCACACTGTGCTGCTAGTACGGAACTTGTATCCCCCAATGTACCTACTAATCAATTACCCTCTCCCAAACTCCCATGGCACACCTACAGATCATTCATGGCACACCAACGTGCCAAGGCACATTGGTTGAAAATAGCTGATCTAAAATAGTATATACAGCATGTTCCTGGTTATCCTAGAGATTGGGAAGGCAGGGCAAGGAGCACATACTGGACGATGAATTAATCAGGGAGAGAAGCAAAATCTGGACAGGAGACAACCTTGTCCATATGCATGCATCATGCAGGGGACATTATGTTGAAAAAAGGGCTCAGCTAGTTTATGCTTCTACCATGCATTACAACCACTAGAAAACCTTTTTGAGTTACAAGACTCCATAGGCTCAGTTTGTGTATTCAATCAGAGTGCTAGGGAAATGCTCTACACAGGCTGGGAGGCTTTATAGTTCAAGAACAGAGCAAAGATCCATTTGTCCAATCCCACAAGACCAGCAGAGACATTCTAAGACTCTTTTTGGATAGGAGGTATGTGTTCCACCTCCCTAGCTAAAGTTCTGGAACAGTGGTATTTAAACGTTTTACACTGGGACCCACTTTTCAGAATGACACTCATGTCATTTTCACCCACCAGAAGTGATGTCATTAACATGGATGTGATGTTGTGGCAGGAACTGACATTATCAAACAGGAAGTGCTGTCATTGTAACGTAATAAAATGACACTCCTGAAATGTAAATTCGCATTCTTGGACTGCAGCAATTATACAACCATGAAACATCCCTGACAGTAAGCAAGATTAGGACAAAACATTATGTAAAGGCACTGAACTAAAAACAAAATTAAAAAACAATTTTCTCACTTGAAAATTCAAACTGTTAACACTCACCAAAGGAATATAACATGAGTAAGGTCTGAACTTTTCAAGAAGGGCTCCCAGCTTTCCGCAACCCACCTGACATCAGGTTGCGACTCACCAGCTGGGTCCCAATCCACAGTTTGAATACCACTGCTCTAGAATATTTCTTGAATGGACTCAAAGCAGGTGTAGAACTCATATGTGGGACTGCACACAAAGAAATAAATATCCAACTACAGACTTGGCCCAGATCTGGGTTGAACATCCTTAATATTATTTACAACTATTGTAAATAGTTGCATTTACTGTTTACAATACAACTATTTACCTCTTGGTAAATACAACTATTTACCTCTTGGATGTGGTGGCGCAGCGGGTTAAACCACTGCTGCTGGGCTTTCCGACCGCAAGGTTGGGAGTTCAAGACTACGTGACAGAGTGAGCTCCCGTTGCTTATCCCAGCTCCTGCCAACCTAGCAGTTCGAAAGCACCTAAAATGCAAGTAGATAAATAGGGACCACTTCGGTGAGAAGGAACCAGCGTTTCGTGCGCTACTGCGTATAGTCATGCCGGCCACATGACCACGGAAGCTTGTCCTAGGACAAAACGCCGGCTCTACAGGCTTTGAGCACTGCCCCCTACAGTAGGTCACGACTAGACCATTCGGTCGTGGGGAAACCTTTACCTTTTTAAATTAAGGGAGGGGGAAGAGACATACAGACCATATTAGCATGGCATCATGCAGATTTCAAACAAATGTAAGAAGCTGAGACTAGTCTACTGTAAGTAAGGAAATAAACCCAGCTTAAATGGTCACAAGTCCCTTTATGCCATATTTTTCCCCATCATCAAAACAAAAATTAAGACTCTCTCTGAAAATAGCACTGCAGGTTCTTGGAATAAGATGCAGCATTTATTAAAGTGACACCAGATGAGAATTTTTAGATTTTTCTGAACAAAGCCCTGAACTTTCAAACTTTCAGAAATAGAATCTGGTATCTTGAATACTTTTAAAGAGAGAAATATCTGATAAACTGCTTTCAAACTCAGTTTTCAAACTCAGGGCACTGTGATTTCTCCCCCAAAACTTTAACATACTAGGAAACAAGTCTGAAGTTCCCAACATTTTAGCAATAGAGCTACGCAATGGAAAATAGTTTTTGAATTAGATACAGAACAAAGTTACTCATGCTACAAATTCCAAAAAGGAAGCTTGTCATACCAGCACTTTTAGCACATTCTACTCACTCACAGAGAGAGAGAGAGAGAGAGAGAGCATGATGCTTTTATAGATACATTTGTGGCTGTGAAGATCTAAGTATTTAACTTTTAAGTTTTTAATGCCTGACATACACAATCAAAACAGTTTTCGCAGATATTTAGATTTCAGTGGGACTTAATATAAGAAAATAAGTTTTTACTTTTTTCCATAGTTAAATAAATAACACAAAGAAATTGAGAAAAATTTTGAATTTAGAAATATACGATTTTCTAGAAATTACAAGCATTGAGTAATACATCATTTTCATAAAGACCAAATGACTACCCTAATCTTCATTTTATGCCTTACCTTTCAGCACACACAAAAAGGATGTTTTTTAAATCTTTATTTTTTAACTTCTTGCTCCACAACAGCAAGCAACTGGAGGCCTTTTGCTTGACAATGCATCCCTTAAGCAGATTTCTTTTCATGTTTTGGCTATAATTCAGAGCCTTAGAACTGGGAATATTTCTGAGGTTTTTTGAAGTTAGTCATACAGCAATTTATAAGGGCAGTTCTTTTTCTACAGCTAATATCCTAACCTTTCTAAGAGCAACCGTTTGGATCTGGTTCTGTGATTTTCTAGATCACAACAACATGTCTTTGGAATCAATATTGGGCAGGAGGTATGGAATGGTGGTTGAGCTGCTGGTACTGCCTGAAACTAAGCAGGAGAATTTGTGGTTTTGTTTTTGGAAAGGAAATGGAATGTCAGGCTGTGACAAGCTGCTGTACCCATTGTGGTAGGACAGAGTCCTTGATGAGCTGATTAGTCACTGCAAGTGAGAGTTGCAAGAGAGTGTGTGAGAAGGCCAGCTGGCAAAAGAACAGAGTACCACCTTGAGGACCAGTCCAGGGTTGACTTAAAATTGCCTGCTGAAGCTCAATGGCATGCAGCCAGTGGAGAGAACCACACTGTGAAACTGTATCTGGGACTGAGGATTCAGTGAATGACAGAATATGTACATTTTGTAAAACCCATTGAAAAATGGTGGTTTAGACTAGACTGCCAATGTAAGCTGCCTTGGGCATTTGCTTTGGAATGGGAAAGGCAGGATATAAATTCTACAAATAAAGCAACGAAGTATCTACACAAGGCAACTGCTTGGGAAGCACACATGGCTTTAGAGCACACAGTTTCACTTTCTCCAACAATGAAGACCTAAGATTGCTGTAAATCAGGTGAGTCTTCAAGGACATAAGACAAAAAATGGTTGCTTCTCTTGTCCTGGCCCATGTTATAGGTTTGGAATACATGCACTCTCCTGGGTTCTTTGGGGAAGATCATACACATGATTTTGGGGTCCTCTGTTTTTTTAAGATTTCCTCTTGAAATTCTACAACATAAGCACTTTCAGTCTTGAGGCTTTTTAATATAAACACTTGACTTTCAGCTTGTGAATTCCAAATTCAAATGCTGCAATGTCATAACTTGTCATAACTTGGATCCAGTGATGCTCTACCTCGTGGAAGGCACTTCCACTCACAGAAAAAGGACAGAGGTCTCTCATTTCCATCATTCCCTGCCCCACATGCAACCCCCAGTTCAATACTGACCACCATTCTAGAGAGTACCTTGACCCTCAGGACCAACTGTGCAGGAGACTAAGGGTAGGTGAAGAAAGGGAGCAGACAGAAAATCCTAATCCAAGAATGGAATTCAACTTGAGGTATCCAAACCTATAATTTTTCAAAGGTCAAGTCATGAGGACAATATTTCTTAAATGAGAAAGTTGAAGAGAAAATGGAATAAAGTTCCTGCAGGCTGGTAACTGCCACATTTTTAGAAGCAATATGTGGATTGTGTTGAATAATGCATGCAACTAAAACATATAGCTACTTGTCTTCTTGTTCAGGATACTTCTGCAGCAGTGCCTGACATGCTGAACAACTGGCCCCCTGTGGTATGTGTTCAATAACATCATTTTTTTATCTAAAAGGAATTTCAAAAAAATACAGCTTTGCTGCATGAGTCCTTGTACTTCTGATTATGTGACAGCACACAATTATGTGATAAGCACACAAGCTTATGAAACACTGATTCAGCAGCCATCGCTGTACGCTACACATTGAAAACTTTATAGACCACCTTCCTACTTTAATAAAGGAATTACTAAGGCCATTTACAATGTCAGTAAAATTCTGTTCTTGGGGTGATAAAAATTCTGCTCGCCAAGTTTTCTGCAACTTGGTACTGCAGAAACAAGAGTATTTTTATCTCAAGTTACACAGTTCCTGATCATGCTGTTAACAAGAGATGTTATTTGCATGGATCAGGGCCATGTGTTATATAAACTGCTTCTCAATGCAGCCTAGAAGTTTATTTTTTATATTATATACTTTCCTTGCAAAAAGATACAAGTAAAAAAAGAATTTACAGAAACTATTTAATATTTCACACAGCTGGGAACTGTAATTACTTTGCACCAAAAAATAAAAAGGACATTCATAGCATTGCATTTCCTGACAAGGCTCAACCTGAAAAGGTTTACATAAACATTGTCTTGTTTTTCAAACAGTATGTTGTCTGTGTTATCTACTCAGCAAAAATCTACAGGAGACCCAGGAACCTCTTTTGCTACCAATTAACAGAACATGCAAGCCCTCTTGAAATTCCACTACATAAGCACTTTCAGTCTTGAGGCTTTGAATGTCAATTTAATGCTAACAGACAATATTAGCATTTTCATATTTCCAAGAAGAATATGAACTGATGCAGTGTGGCTATTTACTAATGAAAACCATTATTTTGTTATAGAATTGTTCAAGTGTCTAACCTGATTCATTTGGTTCAGCATCTACATAAGGGCACAAAGAAAGATTGTCCAGCCAAAACGATACATGTTAAAATCATTAAGGAACTTCAGGAAAGGTGGTCATAAAAGCCTCAAGATACTGATGCTAGACACATGAACCTGACATGTGATACGACTGCAGTGCTCCAGCACAGTTCAAATTGTTAAGGCAGGTCTTTTACTCTCCGTCAATTTTATTCTAGCACAGGCAATGATCCACCCATACTCAGAAGACCATACTAATTGACCATTTAATATTTTTTAACAAAGAACATGTTAAGACAATCACTCCAGATAAGTGATTCCATACAATTACAATTTGTGCTCCATATCAGTCACTGGACAGAAATCTATGCCCCTTGACTTCTGAACTTGGCAACCCCACAAATGTATGCTCGTGAAAGAGATTGTAGTTGCAGAAATGCTTATCGCTATCCAAGAAATTCCTCAATTTACATGCAACCTGCAATGAATGGTAAGCTACACCGAAAAGTATTGTAGAAAAAAGAGGAAAAATAAGTACCTTATTTCATTAATCAGCTTGACTAACCAATTCATTAGGTATAGCTTTAAAATTTGGGTTTTTATTTATTAAAAGAGTAGTGCCTTGAAAAGATCATTTGGCATTTACAACCTCCATTGGACACAACATTTAACATGGTTATCCATAAGTGCTATTTAAAGCGATGAGAAAAAGTAAACCAATTATATATTCTCATGGTATTTTGGTACTGCAAAACTGTAACGATGCATAATGACTGAGTGACACATCTGCTAAAGCAAAAGGTTGCATAATAACTTGAACCCCATAAGCTTCTACTGAAGAACAAATTCAAGCAGTCATTTCAAATGCAAGAGCCCTTCTAAAAGCATGCAACCTGTACATTAATCATGCATGCCTGCATCCTGCTCCCTTCTGGTGGGTCATTTCCCACATAAGATTTCCATGAAGAAAACACATAATGTCTGAAGTAGCCACAAGAAACTACACAATGAGTAGGCTGCTTTAAATCTACATTTCTGACCATATTTTGGTGTAGGAAGACAGCTCTCAGATTTATTATTATTATTATTTGTTTAATGTATACCCCGCCTTTCTTCCCCATAGGCACCCAAGGCAGAGTACAACAATAAAATACAATAAAACACAATATTTAACCAATTAAAACAATAATTAAAAACAATATTAAAATAATTAAAAATTTAAAACAAGCCCCATGGATACAAAGAAAGCCAGCCAGTCTGTCAACAATTAAAAGCTTGTTGGAATAAAAAGTTCTTCAGCCCCCGCCGAAACATTGCCAAAGAGGGAGCAGTTCTTAATTCAAAGGGGAGGGTATTCCAGAGTTGGGGGGCCACCACTGAGAAGGCCCTATTCCTGGCCGCCATCCCTCTCACCTCTCCTGATGGCGGCACAGTCAAAAGATGTCCTGTACTAAGAGTCCAGGCAGGATTATATGGAAGGAGGCGGTCCCTCAAATACCCCGGACCCGAGCCATAAAGGGCTTTAAAGGTCAAAACTTGCACTTTGAATCGGGCCCAGAAAGGAACCGGCAGCCAGTGTAGTCGCCGAAGCAACGGCTTGACAGAATCAAACCGATGTGCCCCAGTAACCACACAAGAAGCCGCATTCTGTACTAGTTATAATCTCTGGATTGTCTTCAAAGGCAGCCCCACGTAGAGCGCAGTGCAATAATCTAATCTGGATGTCACTAGGGCGTGGGTCACTGTGGCCAGGTCTGCCCAGCTCAGGTACGGTCGCAGCTGGCGAATCAGCCAAAGCTGAGCAAAGGCTCCCCTGGCCACCACTGACACCTGAGACTCCAGGTGCAGCTGTGAATCCAGGAGAACCCCCAAGCTGCGGACCTGCTCTTTCAGAGGAAGTGCAACCCCATTCAGAGCAGGGCGATAGTCCAATACCCGAGCTGTGGATTTCCGGACCAAGAGCACCTCTGTCTTATCCAGATTTAATTTCAGCTTGTTCGCCCACATCCAGCCCCCAACTGCCTCCAGACAACGATCCAGGACCTCAACTGCCTCCTCAGAATCAGGGGGAAAGGAGAGATAGAGTTGGGTGTCATCAGCATATTGATGGCACCCCAAACCCCCGGATGACCTCTCCCAGCAGCTTCATGTAGATGTTAAAAAGCATGGGAGATAAGATGGACCCTTGTGGCACACCAAACTTAAGAGGTTGGGGTGCCGAACAAGAGTCCCCCAGCACCACCTTCTGGGATCTGTCAGCCAGGAAGGAGCGGAACCACTGCAGAACAGTGCCGCCAAGCCCCAACCCAGCCAGCCGACCCAGAAGGACACCATGGTCAATGTTCCGGCTCAACCCCCACCGCCATGCCTTCCGTAACCCATAACTCTACTGATGGCGGCTTCCCTCCCTTCCCCTGAGCTCCCTCGAGGCTTCTTTGTACAATTCCAATGTGCAAACTGTCCAGGCACCAACATTCAAGAATACATGTAACTGCTTCTTGTGACCTTTCTTACTAGTATGGTGTCTTTTCCAGCACAGTGAATATTAGTAAAGGTGTGGCCCAAAATTGTATTCATAATAATCTATATGGTAGTTCCCAGGAGTTTGGACTATTTAAATCAATGTTTCTCAAACTGTGGGTTGGGGCCCACTTGATGGATTGCAACCTGATTTCAGGTGGATTACGGAAAGCTGGTAGCCACCATTTTGGAAGCTGTTAGACCTTACTCTCACTATATTCCTTTTGTGAGAACACAGTTTGAATTTTCAAGTGAGTTTTTTTAAATTTTGTTTTTAGTTCCGTGCTTTTACATAATATGTTGCCCTAATCTTGCTTTCTGTCAGGGATGTTTCATGGTTGTGCAATTGCTGCACTCCAAGAATGCCAGTTTGCATTCGAGGCGTGTCATTTGATTATGTCACAATGATGGCCCTTCTGCTTGATGATGTCAGTTCTGGTTATGACATCACTTCCAGATTAATAACATTAATTTCGGTAGCTCCCAACATAAGTGCCATTCTAAAAAGTGGATCCTGATTTAAAAAGTTTGAGAACCACTTATTTAAATAATATATCAACACAATATGAGAATAAACTGTCAGTACCTCCCTTCTGTCATAAGAAGTCAGTCATTTTCAGTCATGCACTTCATAAATATTAGGATCAACAGGACATAGAGTATTGACTTTTTTCTGTTTAAGGGTCAATCTATGTCCTGTTGACATGCCCGCAGCACACATTTATGGTTACTGAGGCATTAAAATGGTTATTTGGCAACTGATCCCAGTAATTTGTACAGTAACTTCAGACTCAATGCCTGATTATGTTTTAATTTTAATTAACATCCTAACTAACTCAATGCTCAGAAAAACCACGTCACCAAAAACAGAATGCAAATTCAAATTTGTATTCACAGCATTTTACCTGCACATATGTCTGCTTCTACAAGTGTTCTGTTTGGATTTTTACACCATGCAAGACTATTGGTGGATTTTTACACCATGAAATACTAACAGATTTTCACAACTCTCACAAAAAAAACCCAGCTCATCTTAAACTTGCTTCATAACACGGCATCAACAGACTTCTATCCACGATTTGCCATTCATCTTGCCTACCTCATTTCACTTTTAACTATTAAACCCAATACTACGAAAAATTAACCTTTTATGTGTCCTGCAAAATTCTGAAGCCTAGGTATGCCACATTGTTATATTTACTAAGCACTTAAATCCTTATTTATCTAATCCAAACTAGCAAAGTTTACTCTTTCCTTTGCCAAAACAGTCTATTTATCCCTAAGTGACACTATACTAGCCATTTACATCTTGAAAATGAACATCTCACTTTTCCCTGCAAGAAGAACAGATGCAATTACTCATTTATTAAATACTCTAATGTATTATGTACAGATCACCACACAGCGCATCACACACTGAAAAAAGGTACAGATATCACAACAAAGTGAAAATCACACCCAGGACACAGTTTCATAGCCCACATCAAAACATTCACGACCCAATCCTAATGACAATATTGCCAGCAGTAAGTCCTTACTACCAGCACCAAGTCGTGAAAGTGCGTAAGGCATTTCTAGCACCAGGGTTTAGGGCTTACTACCAGCCCCGGCCCAGCGCCCTGAGGACCCGACATGGAGCCACCCAGCAGTAAGGAACACTGCCGCTGGTGGTAAGCTCATTACAACGTATTGTATATTTCCAACTATACATATTTACAAAATACATTTTATGAACACCTATCTGCACACATTCAACATCCATTGGGTTATAAAAGGCCATCAAATTTTTGTTGATATTTTATCATCCTAATATATTTACACCAATGAGTTACTTTCTCATTGAAACTGCAAGTGAAATGCGGAATATTAATGTGCTCATATACCAGTTCTTTATTCCTCAATAGCTCTCTCTGAGGGGACAAAAATGCATACACACAAAAATCATCTCATGAGAACTGGATCCTGTTAGGACAGCTGGAGAAAACTGATAACGCTCATTTCACTTAGGAGATAGCTTTGGACAAAAAGAACTCATCCCTCACAATTCACGATACATGGCACATCTTCAATATGCATATGCCGCACCAAAGGTCATTGCTTCTACAGAAATTATTTCTTACAATGAGTGCTGTTGTATATTAAATAAAACTGAATAGTATTTAACTATAAAATAAAGATATTAGTGACAAACACACACACCATTGTACCAACTATTAGAGGAAGTGAAACTTGGGCTCCAACTTATATGTATCAACATCTCTAGAACTTTGGTCAATTATGATATATTGACTGCAGTTTTAAAGAGAATCCCCTCCTCCAGTAGCAATCATGTTTTTCATCATAGGACAAGCTAAAATACCAAAACTGAGGAGCCCTCACGTCTGCTTTTCAGGAATCGAGTTTTAGACATACGTTTCAATTAGCAGTGTGCATACACACATACTATACTATTGCCATAACTGCAACTAATACTGATTTTTTACTTTTATAGTAGTTATGTACAATTTGCTTAATTTCATTTAATGAATTTTTGCCATGGCTGGAACAAAATTTATTATCTTGGAGAAAAGCCTCAAAGTACTAGCCACTTTGAGAAGCAGGCTATAGATAAGTGATGGCGAACCTTTTGGGCTCAGTGTGTCAAAACTTAGAAATATGCTTAACTTGAATCTATTGGTGTGTCGATCCCCTTCCCAAATAAGAAACAATTCTTTATATTCATTTATTTAAACAAAAAAAATACAGTTTAATCATATGTGGTGCTGTGTATTATATAAAGAAACATCAAATAATTGCAAAAATGAAAAATGAGTAAAACAAACTCAGTTTTTATTAGGCATCGGTGAATGCTGGTGTGTCACCCCAAACATTGTGGTGTGTCGGCTTTGACACGCGTGTCATAGGTTCACCATCACTGCTATAGATGCTAGATATCTATTGATTATTGTTCACCTATCAATATATAAACACACATCAAACAGCAAAAAAGTGGGCCCGCAATATCAGCTGATTCTAGACTAGTGGATTTAAAAATCCGCAGGTTCCGAACCCGCTGGAGAAGGTCTCATTTGGACCCTACAAACCTTTATGGAGCTGGGCGGTTGCCCATGACCTTTATAGGTCTCAGAATGACTGTTAGAATTTTCCAGTTTTTCCAGAAGTGATGTTTATATGCCTTTAAAAGGCATATTAATAAAATATGTTAAAGAATATTTAATTCTTTTTATTTAAATTAATAAAAAGCATTAAAAGGTCTCAGAATGCCTTTTAAAGACATAAATGTCACTTCCAGTTTTGCTGTAACAAAACCCCCACAGATAATGAGGGGGGCATACAATGTTTAGAAGTTTCATTTCATTGATTGCAATTTAGTTGCAACTTCATCAAATGCTGTACAAGTAATCTCTTATTCAATTTCTAATCCCATACAATATCAGATATCTGCTAAAATACATTACTGTACTTCTATTAGCATGTATTCATTACAGCTGTGTACAGTACAACTGTATTCAGTTCAGTACAAGACCATTTTCTGTGAACAAGACTGCAATCCTAATGCACGTGCTCAAAAGTTCCTTTAAAATAATGGAACCTTTCCAAGCATCAGATGTTTAAGCTGAAGGTATCAGCATTTTGTTCATCCAAAGAACAGTCATGACAAACAAAATTCTTTAGATCAAATATTTTACTGAGATAAGATCACCACACAACACTCTCTGCTATGAACGCAAGCAGTATACAGAACATAAGAAGAGCCCTGCTGGATCAGGCCAAAGGCCCATCTAGTCCAGCATCGTATATCTCACAGCGGCCCACCAGGTGCCCCAGGGAGGCATGAGACAACAAGATGCTTGCATCCTGTTGCCACTCCCTTGCACCCGGTACTCGGAAGTAGCCCACCACCTTTGTAAGGAGGTTGCACAATCCATCATTGCCTATAGCCCACAATGGACCTTTCCTCCAGAAATCCGTCCAATCCCCTCTTAAAGGCATCAAGACCAGATGCCATCACCACCTCCTGTGGCAAAGAGTTCCACAGGTTAACTACCCGCTGGGTAAAAAAGTACTTCCTTTTATCTGTTTTAACTCTCCCAACCCTCAGTTTTAGCGGATGCCCCCTACCCTGGTTCTGGTGTTTTGAGAGAGGGAAAATAATATCCCTTTATTGACTCTGTCCTTTCCATGCATAATTTTGTATGTCTCAATCATGTCCTCCCTCAGGCGCCTTTTTTCTAGACTGAAGAGCCCCAAACACTGCAGTCTTTCTTCATAAGGGAGGTGCCCCAGCCCTGTAATCATTTTTGTCGCTCTCTTCTGCACCTTTTCCAGCTCCACTATGTCCTTTTTGAGGTGCGGCAACCAGAACTGTACAGGTAGGCATACTCAGAATATCTCAAATGTATTGCTGCAGTGTTTCTCAAAATGTGGGTCAGACTCACAAGGTGGGTTACAAGCCCATTTCAGGTGGGTCACCTTTCATGTCAATGTGTATTTAATTTAACATATTAGATGATGCTATCAAGAAATGTGACTACATTTGGGGAAATGTTATACATCCATACTTTTAACAGGCTACTATGTATATATTTTTAACAACAATAGTCAATGAGGCTTACTTCTGGGCAAGTGTGCATCACAGCCTTTGGGATATTTGGGAAATTAAAAAACAAACAGATCAGCAACAGCTTGGAAAGATTAGGAGGGTTCTTTATTTTAAATAACTTTTTAAACTTATAATTGTAAACTTTTAATTTACTTAATTAGATTTGATTTCATCATAAGGTTGGTGTTAAAAAATTTCCTGCTTGATTATGTCACTCCTAGCCATGGCATCACTTTTGGTGGGTCCTAACATATTGTCATTTTAGAAAGTGGGTCCCAGTGCTAAAAGGTTTGAGAACAACTGTATTACTAACAGCCCAATCGTATCCAGCACAGGAGCTAAATGAGTACTGCTAAATGGCTACTGCTGGATACTGTGCTGGATCTGAGGATGGAGACCTTCTTGGAGGAAGGAGGACATTCGTCTCCTTACCCCGAGTAAAGCCCTGGCCCACTCAGTGGGGCTTTTGGAGTCAGCTATTTTGTTAGCACAGAGTTGAGAAACCCTGTGTCAGGCTTTCAAACCTGACATGGGATAGGATTCAGAGGTATACTTGCCAGGTGTCCCTCATTATAAGGGACTTCCAATATTTAAGATTTAAAAATTGTGTCCCGTATTAATGTTGAATGGGATTTACAAAGTCCCATTCTAAAATTCTGCTGCTGCTGTTGCTGCTTGCTGCTGCCTTGCCAAGGCTAACTGCATAATTTTTATATTATTTCTGGTAACCGTGGAGTGGTTTGATAGAAAGCAGTATCCTGATACCTATGTGTCCTTTATTGACATTTTTAAAACCTGGCAAGTCTATTCAGAGGAGGAGGCCTCCACCAATTCCACTCCCCTCTCCAGTCGCGGATCTAGGGAATGCATGGGGTGGCATGAGCCATGGGCGCCATCTTGGGTGTGGGCGCCGTTAGCCTGGTCCGCCACACCCCCAAAATGGTGCCTGCGGCCCGCCACACCCCCGCAACTGCCCAGGCCCTGTGCTCTGTTATCCGCGCTCCCGCCGGCTCTTTAAGGCAAGCGGGAGCGCGGAGAACGCAGCGCTGCCTGGCTCCCCCTCCCGCTTCTACGAGGGGGCGGGGCACCGGCCAGCGCTGCGTTCTCCGCACTCCCGCTTGCCTTAAAGAGCCGGCGGGAGCGCGGTGAACGCAGCACTGCCAGGCACCTCCTCCCGCTTCTAAGAGCAGGGGACGGGGCGCCACACGGCGCCACGTCACGATGTCGTAACGTCATGACGTTGCGTACCCCTGGGGCGCATTTTCACCGGGTGCCATGGGCGCGATTTTCATTAGGTCCGCCCCTGCCCCTCTCAGGCCTGCCCTTTCCCTGTTCAGTCCTCTCTCAGCCCAGGAATGCTTTCCCTACGTTCCCACACTACCCTCCCCAAACTGCTCAGCACTTAACCTGTGCTCTACCAGCAGCTGGGGCTCCTGCTGCAGCACCCATGGGGTGGCACAGGCCTCTCTACCAGCAGCACTTACTCTCTGGATGGTGTAAATGTGCCTCATGGTACATTTGCTACAACCACCACTGGCACTGCAATCGCAGCACCACGGCAGGACATCATCAGATCGGGCTTCCTGTGATAATTGCTACAATCAGTTTGATAAAGTATTGGTTCTATCCTATCTTACCAAGGACTTCTGGAGCAAGGGGAAGACGATCTAAAATTTGGCTTTACCATCTTGTTCAGCAATGGTATAAAGAAGCCACAATGCATTCTGTGCAATGTTGTTCTCAGTGCTGAATCAATCGCTGAACTCAAACATCACTTAGATACAAAGCATTCAGAACTTTCTAAAAAGCAAATTGAGTTCTTTTGACTTTCACTGAGATTTATTAAAAACAATTGCTTCACTTCCTGTTTAATGACATCACTTTGGGCCCTAGGTCTTAGGGGGGTTCCGACAGATTGTCATGCCTAAAAAGGGCATCCTGGTGCAAAAAAGGTTGGGAACCACTCTTTTAAAGTTATGATATTGCACTTACCCATCATAGCTTGCAACCTGTGATTGATGAACCCATTGCCTAAATCCATTGCATTACAATGCAGCTACATGACACATTTGTGCACATAAGTTGATGGTCGGTTGTGAATTAACTTTTCTCTCACTGACTTCCTTTGAATTCAATTTTATAGGCCCCATCTTTACAACACCCCAACAATGTAACAAATTGTAAAAGACGTAAGTGTTGGGGAACACACATCAGACCAGAATTATTTATATCTAAATTTTGTCTTTATCTGCTGCATTATTGTTAGCTGCTCTTTTGGCAACAAGTCTGATTATTTGAAAAGCAACATAAGAAGCCTATAAATGGACACTGTAGTCAAGAGCTCTTTTTCCTGAATACAAGCATAACCCATTGAAGTATGCAGCAATACTTCATGTGTCATTAATATCATCAGGAAGCCATGGTGTGTCTATAACAAGCATAGATCCTTAGACTCTTTAGCAGAGACAGACACACAAAGTGTTTAGTCAGTTCCTGTACTATGGCCAAGCAAGACTGAGTCATTTTTGCAAATGACTCCAGCTGCTTCCCCCCACCCCCACCCCCAATGCCTGCAGGGGAAACTCTTCCAACAGAAACAAAAATCCCATTCCTCTTTCTCCAAGAGTAGACACGAGGTCTCTCATATCCCAAAAGTTGTTTTTCTATATACGGTGCTATCAAACTATACCCTTCACAAGCTCATATCCGGAACTAGAAAAATCTCAGTCCTATTTTTCATCTTTAACAAGCTTTCTAACAGAAACAAAGAATGTTCTTTACAGCAAACACACATGCATAAAAGGAAAACTTTATCTTCTTATTTGTGAAACAAAGTTAATCATTCCTACTACACCACAACCTACCCATGATCTTATTCATCCCCAAGCATATCTGAAGTTTTTGGACACTCTACACAGTTTGCAAGCAGAAAGTCAATATTGGTTTCCCATTAACAGAAAACCAAGTTCACTACAGAACCAAAGACAAAGGATCAAAGATGACATTGAAAAATTACTGACAGGGACTAACATATTGATCTTCATTGACTTAATTCTGATTGTTTCTAACCAATTCAATGACACTTTCAAGATTAATGGTTTAAAATCAGAACTTAAGGTTGCAACCCTAAGCACGCACAAAACGAATTCCATTGGGATTTCACCCCTCAATACATACTGCATATTCAAAGAATGATGTGAAAGTCTATGCTCTCTCCACTGAGAGACTAAAAATGTCTTGCAGCATAGACATTTCCTCTCCTTCAAACTTATGTACACACTTGAGTGCACATTTTTCTCTCTTGCTCCCTGACAATTTTTAAAGGAAAATCACATCTTTCAGCAGGCCCCATCGAACACGATGATTGTCAGCTCCCTTCCTGGATTCCCTTATAAAACACTCTCAAAAAGGGTGTTCACTTTGATTTCATCGTCCATCCAATCAAATCTCTCAACCAAAAATCTCACTCTTAAGAATTTTAAGGTGGGGGAGCGAATACTGTACAGGGTGGGATTTTTTTTCACACACACTTTCCAAATCCCATCCATATCGAGAAACTGTACTGGTTACATCCTCCCCTTCCTTTCAAATCAAAGCAAAAGTGGGCGCAGCTCTACTACTCCTCCCCAACCCTAATCCAAGGCGTCCAGCGGTTCCCTCCTTTTTCCCAACCACGGAAAACTGAGTTGAACTCTCCCAGACATCACTACCCCAAAACAAAATTCCACAAACCAGACTGTCTCCTCTCCCCAAGTAAAGCCGCTCACTCATCTCTATTTCCAACCCACCCGCCATCAGTTGAACTCACCAGCAAACTTTCCACATTGATGGGAGATCGGGGGTCCCGGATCATGGACTCCAACTTCCTTTGGCGCCCCGTGATGAGTCCTGCTCCCGGCTCCGAAGCGGACATTTTCACCACCTCCGGCTGCTGCTGATGGTTCATTCTCCCGCTCTCGGCGGGCCTCTCCCCTCCTGTCCCTTTCTGCTCTCCTCTCTCGGGCACCAAGGCAACCTCGGCGGTGGCTGGCAGGCAAGAGGAGAGCGCAGCAGCAGCAGCAACAGAGGGGCGCCTTCTGCCGCCAGCGCCGCCGCTATCCGCTTTAGGGCCTACGGAGTGGCTGCTGAAAGAAGCCGAGCCGCCCGCTGGCTGGCTGGGCAAAGGGGTCTGTTTAGTCCCGGCCTGGCCGGGCCAGGCCTGTGTCAGGAGAAACTGGGGGGGAGCTCGAGGAACGGCTACCCTCCTCCTCTTCTTCGTCGTCGTCTCCCGATTGGGGCGGGCGCTGCGGCTGCTCCACCCGCCCGCTTGGCGCCCCCCTTCCCAGGCATGAACAGCCCAGAAAGGGGGAAGGTGGGCGGCTACGGCAAAGGGAGCCGTAGATTCCCGCGGGGAAGCTTCACCCTTCGCCAGCTAGGCGGGAAAAGAAGCCAGAGCGCTACGCCGCCTCGGCCATTTTGCAGTGGGTCAATACCCGACGGGGAGAAGAAGGCAGGCGATAGCGGAGGCGCCCGGCTTCCTCCCTCCTCCGGTGCGGGGAGGGGAGCGCTGGGCCTGCCCCGCCGCTCTCTTTCCCTCTCGGAAGGGGGGGGTGCTTGTGTCGCTTAAGGGGGCGGCTTGTCCCGGGTGCGAGTTGCTGCCTCTTCGGTTGCGCGCGGGACCGAAACAGCCACCCCCACGGGTGCTATTATTTCACCCGCCTCAGAGAAGGGTCTCTCTCGCCGGAGCCGCCACTATGGCCTCCCCGTTACCCACAAGCCTCCGCTCCCGTCCGAGTCCCACTAGCTGGCGGACGGGCTGAGCGCGGCCACGGCGGAGAAAGGAGGGGGTGGCGGCTTGCCGAGGGGTCTTCTCCTCCCTCATGACAGAGCTATCCTGGCAGCCTGTGGGGCGAATTCCTCTTCCCGCCCCCGAAGGAAGGAAGGACGGACTCGCGTGGCGTCGTCGGCTTCTTGGCGGCTGACAAAGAAAAAGACCCGCTCTAAACGATACACTCAGCACTCACCTGCACGGTGAGTAGACAATGCACGTGTGATAGTGGGGTTCCTTTTGCTCTCCTATCGCCTGGGAGCTCCTGCCCGTTCCATCTCCACTCCCCCTTGACTCTCTCCCGTGTTAAAGGAATTGCGTGGCATTCGTATCGTTTAGACCGGGTCGTGCACCCACACCCCTTGTGCAGAGGCAAACCCCCCACTGCCGGTGGCTGGCTGAGCGGCAGGAATAGCGACAGAGAACTCACTGCATACGGTGCATCTACTTGTGCAGATAATAAGCTGCCCTCAGGCCAACCTAAATCACAGGATGACTCCCTCCCTGCCTGCCTCTCTCACTCAAGGCGGCGCCGCCTCCTCCAACCGACTGATTAAAAAGTGGAGGGGACGAGCAGCTCGATAGCGAGCGACGCGGAGCCCTTAACCCCGGCTGCCGGCCCTCGAATGATGCTTGCGTTATGGCACGCAGACCATATAAAGGAAATTTAGGGAAGACGGCGATTATCTTCGTGTGTTTTTTCACTGGAGTCAGTAGGACTACTTTTTCTCGACAAAGGGGGAAAAAAGCATTAGTGGTTTTTCCGCTTGCATAGCAACTAACACAAGGGAACTTAACACAATCCTAGGCGCGTGTCTACTTAGGAGTAAGTCAAATTTGACTTCAATGGGAATTCTAGGTAAGTGTATATAGTAGTGGTTCCTAAACTGTGGGTTGGGTGGTGCCGGGTCCCAAACCAATTTTTACTGGGTTGCAAAACTGACAAAGAAAATGAAATGGAACAGCACATGTGTGTTTATTTGTGAGTAGGTGAATATACATTGGTCCACTTGGAGTGGCAGGCCAAAGGGAACACAGTGCCACTAGAATTAGGGTTTCCAAACTGGGACTGAGTGCCTATGCCTTTTAACCATAGTATAGAAGAGGGAATTTGGGCAGGTGCTGCTTTGGAAACCCTTCCATGATTATCTGCACCTGCCCAAATTCCCTCTTCTATGCAATGGTTAAAGGGAAAGGCACTCTGTCCCAGTTTGTATCTGGTAACTAGCTAGAATGGTCCTGATCCATTGAATTAGGCCCCAGCAAACTCTGAAGAAGGAAGTCCCGCCCTCCAAGCTGATAAGGAAAACATATTGAGCCCTATGGAACATGAAACAGAGCCACAAGTACACATTTATTTACAAGTAGGCAACCGTGCCCTGGTTTTTATCAAAGGGGAACAAAAGGCCACCATGTTTATTAAATCAACGGTTCTGATTTAATAAACATGGAGCTCAGCAAACACTCTAGAAAGTAGTCACCCCACCACTTACCAAGTATAAAAACAGGCTTGAGTGGATAGTCCTTTTTATCATTTTAGTCTTGTAAAGCTAGGTAGGTCTTGTAAAGCAAATGTGCTAAAACATTTGGGAATCACTAGTGTTATAGAATTGGAGCCTACAGACTGGCGTATGTCAAACTGCCATAAACAGTCCATAGAACTTGGGATTAGTTGGGACGACTTCAAACCCAAAGACATGATATCCAGACAGGCTTGAGCCCTGTTGCTCTCCTTCCCCCAGTAAGCCCTGCCAAGGTGCAACTTCAGTGTGGGCTTCTTTGTAAGCTGCCACTACTGGTTTAATGGGATAAATAGGCTGGTTTGTGAAAATACAGTGTAGTGGCTGGTAATGAGACTGATCTTTAGGCCAATATAGGACAGAACATAGGGGCAAGAGACCAGTACCATCACAGTATCGCTTATGTCACCATTGATCACGACTGAAAATCTCAGACCTGGATGCCTTTCTGTCTTCAAAAGGGAAGAAAAACTTGAGTGTGCCAGAAGAAGAGTTGGTTGTGGTTAAAACACTGCTTTACGTTTCTGGAGGGGAACAGATGAGCATCTCGTCAGCTGGTAGCTGGTCAGTGTTACTGTACAGGCATGCCCTGGTATCCTCTGGGCAGCGGTGGGATCTGGGAATAAGAAAGCAGAACGCTGGGCGGGATTTACGTGTGATTGGCAGCCCGTCCAATCCGTTCCGTGGCTGCCTTGGCCTCGGGGGGGGGCTGCCCCCAGTTGGTGCGCCTACCGCTGCTTGCCCAGGCACCCAGCACGCCCCCCACCCATCCCCCCGGCAAGCAGGCCCCCCCAAGGCCAGGGCAGCCGCGGAACGGACGGGCAGCCAATCACGCGTAAGTCCCGCCCAGTGTTCCGCTTCCTTATTCCCAGATCCCATCACTGCCTCTGGGGTTCTGTTCTGGACTCCCTCCTGGATACTTGAAACCATGGATATTGGGGATGCCTATTTAAAGATAGAGGAGCATCAATGGTTTGCTGAAACAAGGTTAAAAAAAAAGATTTGTTTAATGTTCCCCTATCTTTTTAATAGGCATCCCAGTATCTGTGGATAATTGAAACAGTGGACAGGGAATCAGTGGATAATGGGGCATGCCTGTACTGTAATTTCTCTGTGACCACAGGAGTTTTCTGGTATGCTGCTTGTTCTTTACATCTCATATAAATTCTTTTTGTGTTTATAAGAAAAAGGAAGAACTTCCTGTGCTCAGCAGACATTGTCAGCTTGGCCAATATTATTCAGTGGATGAGGGTTGGTGAAGGAACCCCACGTCGCTTTTTAAAGATCCAACTTTTTGTTAATTAATTGCTGGTGTATCTATCTACATCAATACCTCTCCCCCTCCCCCAATAATTCTGCTTCGTATCATGCTAATTTATTACAGTGTTCGGCATCCTGACTGTGATTGACCACCATTGTAGTCAGTGGGAGCAGTGTGTTGCGAGTAGCTCAGGACTAGGTTTCTGACTGATCCCTGACCTAGTTTCAGGCCTCATAGGAAACAATGTCTCCAAATAGCATTGTTTTCTACAGCATACAACTTTTGGGGAACATACCCGCCACCCTGTTGGAGATAAAACTGCACTCCATATGACTAGGGTTCATTAAAGTAGAAGTAGTCCAGCGCACTTACCATATCAAATCAAAAGAATTCAAACGAAAGCCCT
>JAJKFI010000136.1:29501-55732 GCA_029204185.1 Lerista edwardsae | reverse complement strand
GTAGATCAGTGCTGGACCATTGTTTAATATTGACCCATCTGGCAGAATAGTTTAGTTTAACTCCTAAAGAGCTGCCATGATCAAGTCATGCAATTTGGTTCATCTCATTCAATACTGCCTCCTGATTTGCAACAACCTTTCAGGGTTTCGGAGAGAAGCCTCTCTCCACCCTGTTTGCCAAGATCTTTCTACATAGAGCTTACATACAGCTTCTCAAAGGGCTGGGCCTCATTGGTAGAGCATACACTTTGCATGTGAAAGTTCAAACCCAGATCTGGGAAATACCCCATATGAAATCATTGAAAGCAGCTGTCAGTCAGTGTGCAGATAATACTAGCCTAGTGGATCAAAGGTCTGACTCAATGTAAGGCAGCCACTTACATATGTACTCTGTTGCAGAGCCTTGGCCCTTCAGCAGTTATATGGCCATTCCAGGAACCTTCGCAGGTGTAAAAAAGTACATTAAATGAAATCATGCTATTAATTAGCATTTAGCCTTTTAAAAAGCCTCTCTTACCATAGCAGTGGGCTGCAGCCATTCTCCAGGGGCTTAGAACAATTAGTATCCATTAGCTGAGATAAGATCTCTTCCCTTCCCCATGGAGCAAAGCAAAAAATGCAAAACAGAAGTGATTAATCACACTTCCGGGATGTTGGAGGAGGGCTTATCTGAGAACTAATTAGATTGGCTGCAGATTTTTTTTAGACTTTGCACTAGAAATGAGGATGAGAAGGCTCCACCAGTATTCTCAGCCAGTGGTTATCAAAACTTTTACCACTGGGATCTACTTTTTAGAATGAAAATCTGGCAGGACCCACAGGAAGTAATGTCATTAACTTGAAAGTAATATCTTGGCCAGAAGTGACATGATCAAGCAGGAAAATATTTAACACCCCATATGACAAAATCAAATCAATTAATTAAACATTTACAATAAGTATATGTTTAAAAATGTATTTAAAATAAAGAATCTTCCTAACCCTCCCAAGCAATTGCTGATTTGATTTTTTTTATCCCCAAGCATCCCAAAGGCTGTCCGATCCACACTTACCGGATGTAAGCCCCATTGACTATCATTGTTAAAAGCATATACATAGTAGCCTGTTGAAAGTACAGATCTGTAACATTCCCTGAAATGCAGCCACATACCATGGTAGCATCAAGTCTATTAAAAAATAAAATGTACATTGAAATGAATAGGGACCTATATGAAATTGGCTTGCTACTCAGTTTCAGAAACTCTGCTCTAGTCAGAGCAGCAAGTAAGTTTGCTCAGCTCCATTGTCTCTGGTAGACTAGAGATTCCAGACAAGTGATTTGGGCTCTAACGGTATACACCTGTGCAAGTAAGCAGTGTGACCCACTTTTCTTTAATGTTAAGGAATTTTAACTTGATTCTAGCGGGTTGCAGCCAAAAAAAGCAAGTCATGATTAAGTTCCACTGAAATTAGCCAGAGCTAACTTGTATAATTGATCCACTTGATGCTTAGTCATCATGACTGTCTGACATGACTGTCATGTTGCATCATGATTGCAACACGGTGCAATCCTAATCTGGAGTTAGGCTGGACAAGGGACTTGTGCTGTCTTAGAAGTGTCACAAATGCACTGTAAAGATTGATTGCACCACTCTCAGAGTCAGGGAGACTATGTGCTGGCCTTGTTCTGGCCTCCCTGACTCCACAAATGGTGCACACACTTGATGATGAATTTGTGACACTCCTGAGCCGGCAAGTTGCTTGTGCCAGCCTAACTCCAGGTTAGGATTGCACCCACAATGTCATGTAATAGATGTGACCTAAATATTTGTAGTAAAACATTGCCTGTGGCATTGTGTGTTAGGCCGCTTCTACTTCCAAACAAAAACATAAAAGTCCATGGATTTAACCTGTTTGAGAATATTTAGCTGCATGATTATTCCGGTTGGGGAGGAATGGTGGGCTGACTGTTGATACCTTTGTATGTCTGCAGAATACATCTGATGGACTTAGTTAATTTACCCTTGGACGGAAACAAAGTATGAAGATGAGAAAAACCACAAGTCCTCAGATTGTTCCTGTCCTAGCCGCTCAGAGCAAAAGCTCTGAGGATCTCGGCCAGTTTTGAGCAAGAGAAGAGGGACTATGATCTGGCTCAAGAAATCAGACTTGTAAACCAAGCCCCTAACCCCACAGCTTTGTTTTGTTTAAGTAAGTAGTATAGTGCTGCACTAAGAAGTTAAAAAAAGAAAGGCCAACAGATGGGATAAGAGTAATTTACAGAACTGGCTTTCAAAAATATTTTTCTAATGAGGATAAACTTAGAAAGAGAAAATAAAAAAGGAAAGATTTATCCTTATAGAACTGATGTTATACATAAAGCGAGAGGATGGCAAATAATATTATGGAATGAATGCTGCCAAAAGGTTTTTGGCATGAAGTTTTTACTATTGACTTTTTAAACAAACAAACAAAAAAACACTTCCATGGCTGTGGCTTGTTCACCATTCCTGTGGGTTTTTGGAATGTAAAGCCTTTGGAAGGCCATTCAAGAATCATTTCCAGGTTGTATTATTACCCCCTATCCAGACATCCAAAATCCAGACATGTTGGGGATGAAGATGCAGTCAAGAAAGCTGCTTTTTGCCACTAGCAATGGCACCTGTCTCCTCTGATATTCAGCAGAAGCAGGCACTGTTCGTAGTAGAGAGAAGCAACTCCCTTGGAGCTGCTAAGAGAGGCACGCACTTCCTCGGAGTATTAGAGGAGGTGGGTGCCATTTCCAGCAGCAAGAAACAGCTCCAAGGGAACTGCTTCTTACTACTACGAGCAGCGCCCACTTCCTCCAAGTATCAGAGGAGACAGGCAGCAAGAAACCACTCCAAGGGCACCCGCTTCGCGTATCCGAGGAGGTGGGTGCCATTTCTAGCTGCAAGAAACAGCTCCAAGGTAGCTGCTTCTTGCCACTGCAAGAAGCAGCTCCTTTGGAGCTGTTTCACACTGGTCTGGGACACCTCCTCCTTGCCCCCTTTTCTGCAAAAGGAATCTTCTAATCATGCTGGATCATCACACAAGGTGAGCCTGAGTGGTTAAATTTGAAATTTGAGTGGGCTCAGTCCTTAGCTCTGTAAACATGAGTGCAAAGGAGCATGGGCAAGTTTAAGATGGCTTGTTAAGATTGTTAGATTTGAAATTTCTAATTTCAGGGCGGAAGGTGTGGACGGATGGTTGAGCTGCTGGTACTGCCTGAAGCTAAGCAGGAGAATCTAAGCAGGAGAATTTTTGGATTGGAGACGTAATGCCAGGCTGAGGCAAGCTGAAGCACCTGTTATGGCAGTATGGAGTCTCTGATTAACCAGTGTGGGAATGTGTGAGAAAGCCAGGCAGCAAAAGAATGGAGTACAACCTTGAAGACCTGTCCAGGCTTGCCTGCTGAAGCTCAATGGCACTCAGCCAGAGGAGAGAACCGCACCTTGAAGGCTATATCTGGAACTTGAGGAATCAGTGGATCACAGAATACTGTCTATTTGTAAAAACGCATTGAAAAATGCCCATGTAAGCCCCCTTGAGCATTTGCTTCAGCATGGAAATAACACCAAATAAATCAAATCAAATCAATATTATTCAAATAAATAAATAAATAAATAATTTGCATAGGCTCAGCATTGATCATTGTGTCTTCTCCATGGAATAAAGATCAGATCTCTGGTGTCTGGGACTCCAGACCAACTCTCTGCTTTGTGGTGTTCTGGATGTCTTGAAAAATGTCAAAGAGGCCATCACTCACCCCTATGGCCAAAGAAAAGACAAAGAGGAAGCATTCCTGCCTTTCAATAGCACAGAAAGTGCAGCTGCTGGGGAAGCTGGAGAATGGTGTGAGTGTGAAACGTCTCACTGAGGAGTATGGTATTGGAAAGAGCACCATATACGATCTGAATAAACAGAAAGATAAATTGCTAAAGTTCTATGCAGATAGTGATGAGCAGAAATTAATGAACACCAGGAAAACGTTGCATCAAGCTAAAAATGAAGATCTTGACCGTGTGCTTAAAGAGTGGATCCGTCAGTGTCGCAGGGACCATATTCCACTGACTGGTTTGCTTGTCATGAAACAAGCTAAGCTCTTCCATGAAAAAATGCAACTTGAAGGAAATTGTGAGTACACAGCAGGCTGGTTACAAAAATTTAAAAAAAGACATGGCATAAGATTTCTAAAATACTGTGGTGATAAAGCTTCTGCTGATCATGAAGCTGCAGAGGACTTCATTGCAAAATTTGCAATGCTCATGGCTAATCAAAATCTGGCCCCAGAACAGGTGTACAATGCTGATGAAATAGCACTGTTTTGGCGTTACTGCCCAAGGAAGATACTGACTACAGCTGAGGAAAAAAGCCCTAAAGGGATGAAAGATGCTAAAGACAGGATAACAGTGCTGGGATGTGCCAATGCAGCAGGCACCCATAAATGCAAACTGGCTGTAATTGGGAAAAGCTTGCGTCCTCGCTGTCTTAAAGGAGTCAACGCTTTGCCAGTCCATTATTACGCCAACAGAAGGGCATGGGTCACCAGGGACATCTTTTCAGATTGGTTTCAAAAACATTTTGTTCCAGAGGCTCGAGCCCACAGCAGGGAAGCTGGGCTGGACAGCAACTGCAAGATTTTGCTACTCCTGGACAACTGTTCAGCCCATCCTCCAGCTGAAACTCTCATCAAAAATAATGTTTATGCCATGTACCTTCCACCAAATGTGGCGCCATTAATTCAGCCATGTGACCAGGGTATCCTCAGATCTCTAAAGAGTAACTATAAAAACAGTTTCTTGAACAGCATGCTAACTGCAGTGAATAGAGGTATGGGTGTGGAAGCATTTCAGAAGCAGTTTAACATGAAGGATGCCATATATGCTGTCACCAGTGCTTGGAATACAGTGACTACAGACACCATACTGCATGCCTGGCATAACCTCTGGCCTGCACCTATGTTCAGTGAAGGTGGTGACTTAGATGATCATGGACAAAGTGGTGACTGTGAAGGCTTCAGTCTGTCAGGTGAGAGACAAATGATGTCTGATCTACTGACATATGCAAAGGGTGTCCTTTCAGAGTCTGTAATTAAGCTGGAAGAAAAAGATATCGATGAAGTGTTTAACATTGATAATGAGGCTACAAGTGTTCATTCATGGACCAATGGTGAAACAGCCGAAATGGTTCTGAATCAAGGTGAGAATGATGACAGTGACAACAAAGATGATATTGTTAAAATTGCAGACAAAGTCCCTATAGACGATCTGCTGAAAATGTGTGATCGGCTCATTGAAGGTCTAGAGCAGCATGCATTCATAACAGAACAAGAGATCATGTCAGTTTATCAAATCAAAGAGACACTTCTAAGGCACAGACCATTGTTAATAAGGCAGGTGACTCTGGGGGAAACATTTAAAAAAGCCTCTTCATCCCTAGAGGACCCACTTCCTGGTCCCTCAACTGATTTATGAATAAAACTGGTTTTAAGGTGAAACAAGTTAAATATTTAGGCATTGACAAATATGAATTCTATGTTATTTCAAAATAATTATGTTAAAGCTTGGAATGAAACAGGATTTTGCAAGATGGGAAAGGTTGAGGTTTTCCTTATTAGGAAGGATATCTGTTATTAAGATGAACGTATTATTGAAAACGCTGTTTCTTCTTGAGCCACAGTCTAGTAAAAACATTCTTAACGTGTCTGGCAACACTACAATATGCATTTCCCCTCTGTGCCTCATCTGTGACAAGACACAACCCATTATTAGTAGCAGCATTATTAGTAGCATTATTAGTCCACTTGCACAAGAGATCCCGCTTGCAGAAGATGTCTGTACCATATTTCTAGGGAGCATATTTCAGCCTCCCCAGCAACATCCCACCATTTTTCCAATAGTCCCCAAACCCCAAGAGCAACTTTTCAGAGGTCTCAGGGAGCTGTTCTGGTGAGGAGGGTGACAAGGTAGTTGGTTTATATTCATGCTGTTTCCCTTGTGCTATTTAAGGCAAAGCCCATTGGTTGCAGTCGGGAAAACAGAAATTCCTGACTGTCCATTCCTGTTCTGGGAAACTACGTTACTTTTAATAAACTTACAGAAGCTAAAACTCTTTTTTAAAAATTACGGTTGCCCCTTGTTACCTGCAGGGATTCTGTTCCAAGAACCTCAGTGGATACAGAAATCCATGCCTATTCAAACCTGTGGATTTGGGCTCACCTCTGACCCTCAAAACTCGACTGGAGCTATGCTCCAGTAGAATCTGCAGGGTTTTCTGAGGGATGGGGAGACTGTGCCTTTAAGAGGAAAAATGTTTCTATTAAACAGTTGCCTAAACAACTATTAGTTGATTAATATGGCAGTTAATTAACTTGAATGTGCTTCTGAAAGAAATTCTGAAGATAAAAAAGAAGCCAGCTAGTTCAGACATCATGCCAACCACTGGCTTGTACGAAAGAGGAAAAATGTGGGCCCAAGGATTGTTCCTGTAATTTCCAGCCAGCTTGTAATAGCCAAACTTGGTCAGAAATAAGGAAGGATCTCAAACTATGCTGGACTGTGGATCAGGCAAAAGCAACATCATGTGTGTTGCTTCTGCCTCTCCCACAGTTGCGTGTTTGCAGATAACTTGGGGATCTGAATGTGCTTTGGGGGGGGGGTGTCCTGACAAGGTTTGCCCAAGAGTCAAGTGCACTTGACCCTGGTGACCTTATTTGGGGAATTTCATAAATTTCACAGCTAAAATCATCTTGGAAGATCTGTTCACCCTTCTGTCACCTACAGAAAGAGATGCCTCATCTGAGATGAAAAATGTGTATTTGTAGTATTTTAAAGAACCCTGACCTTTTGTTTCTGCTCTTTTAACTGAAGTCTCCTTGTTAATTGGTCAAAAGATTTTACATTTAATAATTTAAGTAATTGATCAGTGGTAAAGGTGGAAATTTGATGTTAGAAGCCCTTCTCAAATTGTCGGGTGGCTTTAGGCTTCCAAGAAAGTCAATAAACAAAAGCCAGTAGTCCTCCAAGGCCTGAACTGAAAAGCTCTA
Source organism: Lerista edwardsae (assembly GCA_029204185.1). Lineage (NCBI taxonomy): Eukaryota > Metazoa > Chordata > Lepidosauria > Squamata > Scincidae > Lerista > Lerista edwardsae. The sequence goes on along the minus strand of JAJKFI010000136.1, from coordinate 48,687 downwards.
GAGCAGTGAGTGTTCTTCAACCTGTGCGCTGTGATCCCAATTGGGTAGCAAAGCCAGCAATAATGGTAGGAACAATAATGGCTAGCTTCCATGGCTTGATGATAATTTTGACAGTAGTGGAGACCTTTGGCGAGCCTCCTACTCCTGTGACACTTTGCATGTAAGCTCATTGGTGGCTGTGCATGGTGAAGGCAGGGCCTGGCCATAAAAAAAAGTGACACAGCCTCATGCAGTGGACATTGTGCACAATTTTGAGTCAGTGAGGATTTGCAGGACTTTCAGATTGTGGAAAAGAGCAGAGTGGGCAGCAACTGGCGATGGAGGTGGATTGTGTCCCAGAAGAGGAGGAGGAATAGGTAGTGTGACCCCAGTCTCATTATTTATTGGGATTATAATACAAAAAATGTTGAAAAACACTGCTCTAGACCACACCCTGGCCTGTGGGACTTATCTGGTGCCCACCGCGATCCTTCCCCTCGGTGAACAGAACTTAACATTCTACCTGGAGGTCTCTCTGTAATGCCACAGATAGCCCCTGACCTTCTTGCTGGCCTACTGCTTCCAGGGTTTGCTGACCCATAAGGCTTTGTGCCTGGATTTCCAGGCATGTGCAGGAGGTTGGCGCAATGATCAGAATGATCTGCGGCACCACAGGTCCCTAGCTGGAACTGTGAGCTCCATCCACACCGGGGATGCCTTAACTGGCATGCAGCTGTCTCCATTTTGGAGACTGCTGCTCTACAACTTATCTGCCTGGACCGAAGTTGGGAGCCTGTAAAAGGCCCTGGGATGGGTATGTGGAAGCTGAAAGGGACTGAAAGCTTGCTTGGTTCCCCATTGCCAGTTGCTTCATGCAAGGCTTGCAATTCACTTTGTTCCTGTCACTATTGGGGGAAACTGCTGCTGCTCTGTGTCCCTGGATGGGAAGGAGTCCAAGGTGCCACATCTGCCTCAACATCTCCCAGGCTCTGGACCTTTGACCCTCTCTTCAGTCTCTCCCCTACTGGCCACTTCAAATGGAGTTCCAACGGGTACAAACCAGATCATGTCAACAAAGCAGCTGCATCACACACTGGCACTTCAACACATCTCCATCTCTGGCACAGATAAACTGAGTAGGGAGGTGTTGCATGGCCCCAAATCACAGCACTCATCATATAGACTAAAACACAGCAGTGCTACTATTAACACTAGTCAGCAAACATCCAGTATAGGAAAACATCACAAAATTGACTTATTGCTGAATGTTATAAAAATACTTCAATTGTTAAAGACACTTCATTATGTAGAATCAGCAAAATGTTAACGTAAGGCTACAACATCAAAAAAGAATGCTTTCTAACACCTATTAATCTTTCTACTCCACCCCAAAGTTCAAACTAGATCCATTTCCTCAGCAACGTCAATAACTTTGCCCAACTATTGTCCTTCCTTGGTCCTGTATCTTCCCAGGCTTAAGACTGGATTACCAATAGCACCTCTAATTTGATGTGCAACCAACAGTTTCAGAAATACTGAGCTCTGAGAGGCTTACACCAAGAATACATGCAAAACTCTGGGAGTTCTTTAAACAATTGCATTCTCTTAAAAAAATATATGAAGGCCATTCTTATAAATCTTGCACTAATTGTAATTCCAGTGGCAATTGTCCATTATTAAATCTGTTAATAGAGACTGGGTTTTGATTTTGTTTTTTGTCAAAGAGAAGCCAGCAACCAGCTCAGAAACAGAAGCACAGTCTGAATGGAAAGTATTTTTAAATAAAAACAAATACATGGCAGAAGTTTTGCTGACAAAAGAGAACTCTGTTAACTACCATAACTGCAATTATCTATGGACCCTAAATTGCTATTAATTAAAAAAAATGTTTTAAGTCTATTAGACACAATACCTGTATATTAACGGGTTAACTAAAAAATCTAATTGTAATTTGTCTAATGCATCATGATGTGATCTTGAATGGTAAATGTGATACATTTCTTTTTTGCAAGATGTTATTAGCTGTGAAATTTATATTACAACTAACATCGATATTGTTTATACTTACGCTCTTTTCAATTACTTGTTTATTTCATAGAAATTAACTGTGGAATAGTGGAAATGTGCTCTGCGTGCCCTTACTGTAGCAAAAGGATTTATATTAAAATACTGGAAGGATGTGGTGCTCTCTCAATTACTCAATGGATTCAAAGACATATCAACATTCAAGCATATGGCTCATAGATAAAAATTATGTATGGACATATTTTTTGATATTTAGAAGCCTTTTAAAGATATCTATGTATAAATATATTATAGTCGATCATTTATAGCATAGATTGCTTATTGTTTACTAATTTTTTTTTAAAAATGTAATTCATTTGTTAAGTACTTTTCTTTTTAAAATTTTATTTGCTAATAAAGGAGTGAAAAAAGACAAAGGATAATTCTGATTGGATTTCTCACTTCTAATACATTTTAAGGGGAAATTCCTTCTTCTGCTACTTAATGTACAATGCTTGAAAAACGGGGGGGAAACCAATGTAACATATGTATCCATTGTCTTTGTCCAATGGACAAACAGAGAGTTTGACCCACCTTTCCTAAATGTAACAACTCTTCAAATGCAAGTGTAACTTTAGCCTTATACTAAAGTTGGATGTCCACTTCAGTAAAAATTATGGGTTCCAGTCAGAACAAAAGTAGCTGCACTTAAGTTCATTAAGTTATGGTTAGCTAAATGCTATAGCCCCTAAGGGGCTTGGTTTGTCCCTGGTACGGTAGGTGCGGTAAAATCAAATACGCAACAGGTTTGAAGTTTGGAACGCTTCCAAGTTTATTCTGCAGAAGAGAGACGAAGCTGCACAATGGGCAAACAAGTAAGCAGGTCTCTGCCCCCAAGGGGCAGGGTCATGAACATTTACAGAGTCATTCAAGCAGGTCTGTGCCCCTTTGGTGGCTGAGCTTATTACGCATTGTTGTCAGTTACATTCTCACCCACCTTGATACCCCTTCCCTTTTTGGTGGGTAACCTGAATTCTTTAGGCCTTCTATCTGGTCATAACCAGCATTTTTGGCCTATTGCTGATGTGGGAACTGCTGATTTATGCGTAAAGTTGCGTTTGCTGCGCAACTACATTACATGCACACAACTACATGCTGCATGGTTCTCATGCTCTCTAAACTGCATATAGTTCTGGATTACAATCATGGTGGTGGTGTTTTTTCTTTCACTATAATTTATGTTTTTCATCTATTTCAAATTTAAAACCAACTGGATTGGGCCAGAATACTTTATATACTTTTCTTTTCATGATCTTTCAATAGTAACTTTGACATCAGTGTTACCCATAAATCTGTAAAGTTATTTTATACATAACACAATCAACAAACAGGGCAACACATGAAATTCACACAATTGCCTTTCAAGCCATTCTGAGATGCTCAAATTACTATTGAGTAAATGACAATATTGCTTTTACTTTGTGAACAAGAAATACATCTGTAACAGAGCAGGGACTGTGAACCCAATCCTGCCAGGGCCAGCGCCATCTTTGGATGTTGCAAACATGCTGTAAAGCGTATTTGTGCCATCTCCTGAGGCCCTACTGCTGACGCTGGACCCAGCACTGGATGGAGGATTCGCCACCACCCGTTGATAAGCGTTCCAGCTGGGTAGCCGGGCATGGGAGGGTGGAACTGGGTGTGGGAGAGAAGGAGCGGGCCAAGGTAGGGTGTGTGACTAGCGGTGGAGGCCATTGCAGGAACCCATGCCCCACTTCATGCCGTAACATGGCACAGTTCCTCTCACTGCCAGCAAAATAACTGGCAGTGAGTGGAATAGCCCCATTGCAGAATCCACAGTGGTTTGTTTTTTAGAAGACCCTCGCAGCTGCCGCAGCTGCCACAGGAAACAGCTGTCACCATTTTCGCACCGCTGCTCGTACAGGAGCCTGGCAGTACAGGATTGGGTTGTGTTACGTTTATACACCCTGTTAAACTATGACAAATTCATTCATTTATTTATTTATTTGAAGAAATTGTACCCTGCCTTTCCCATGCCAAAGCAAATGCCCAAGGCCACTTACAGAGAACAAAAAAGTACAATGTAACCACAGTAAGTAAAACACATTAAAAATATTTTAAAAAACATTAAACGTTTAACATGAATCCAGAGAATGTTCAAAAATAAAGCGAGACCCAATTCTCATCAGGCCCTTTAGAGCAGCGGTCAGGGAACTTTTTTACCTTTTACCCCAAAATATATTTAGATACGCCGCTGTTACCCCCTTGATTTGAAAGTTCCCTGATATTAAGATTTACCTAGAAAGATTACGGTGGTAATAGAGGAGGATCTGCTATTATTGACTCCCTTTTAAAAAATATTCACTTGTAGTTCTATATCACATACAACTCTATATCTATATCACATACAATACACATACATATCACATACAATACTATGAATTGCTACTCAGAAGTAAGTCCCACTATAGTCAATGGGACTTACTCCCAGGTAAGTGTGAGTAGGATTGCAGCCTCACTGAACTTTGAGGACTTGCTGTTATGTATTTTTGGGGGAATTTAATCATAAGTATATTTCCTGAGCAGGTCCTAGAATTAACTTCAAAAGCGCACCAAACTTTTTTTCTCCCTCCAATCACAGTAAACATCCAACTACATAAGTTCAGATTTACTTTGTGGGGCCAACTGAACACAAAAGAAGGTGTGTTTTTTCCCCTCCACCACCCCCTTTGTTAAAAGTTGGCTCTCTGTTACTGTGAGAGAAGATGCGACATGCAACCATCATTCTCCCTAAGGGAGTATTGACACACGCTGCCATTCCAGCACTCTCCTTCCAAAGAGGGCTGCTGCTGGCACCACCGCTGCTGCCAGGGCCCCCTTTTTTCGACTCCCCAAAATCAAAGAGGGTTGAGAGCAACCCAGAGAAGGAGCTGCAGGCGAAGGGAGCCTCCCCTCCCCTATCAGCAGGAGGTCCTGGGGAGGAAAGAAAAGCAGATTTTGCTCCCTCCCTCCATCCGTCCGTCCGTCCGTCCGTCCCTGGAACAAGGCCACCGCCCAGAGGCAGAGCATGCGGGATGGGGGAGGCCGGAAGGCCGGAAGGCCTCAAGCGTTTCAGGCAGCTTGCAGAGACGGCGAGAGAGACTCCTGACCCCAGGGCGGGCCCAGAGCGGGCCATATGAATATAGATTCATATGCATGCCCGGCTGTGTCTCGGCAGCGCGACCATCCATTACCCCCAGGAATTTCATTTTTACCCCATTTGGGGTAATTTACCCCTGTTCCCTGACCACTGCTTTAGAGGGTAGAAAACAATTGACCTGAGGAGTAAACAAACTATGACAGTATTCCAGAGGGCAGACAGCCAACCATTATCCAAAGGCCAGATGAGATATGTATGATTTGAGACCTCTCCGAAAAGCCATGAGGGAGTGTGTACTTCTTAATTCTTCTGGAGGGGAATTCCATATTTGTAGAGCCACCATAGAAAAGCCTCACCCCTGAGCTGCCATCCCTTTAACTTGGGACAGAAGGGACACTTGAAGGCCCCTTTAGATGATCTAAGAGGGTGAACTGGTATGTATGAGACAAGGCAGTCCTTTAGGTAGACTGTGCCTAAGTCATGAAGGGCCTAAATCTAAATATACACATTTCTACACAAATCTACGCATTAAGATGTTCAGAAAATGCCCACTATTGTTCACATCGATTTATTCCCCACATGCACAAGTACTGAACTAATTATTGTATAGCTACTTTTTAAAAAAAATATATATTGTCATTTAGGCTTTATAGTTGAATTCTTTCGGTTGGTGTGCAGTTGTGCTTGAGACATGGGTTCGTATTATTTACTATTGAAATGTTACACACAGGCACACATAAGTAAAAGGACAGACCAAAAACTACCAAAAGAAAATACAACAAAAAATGATCCAGATTTAGAAAGTATATCTTACACCTTTTTTAACTTCAAGGCAGAGCTACTCCAATGTCATCTACATTTTAAAAACACATTAAAAAATATATTTTTAAAAAAAAACATTTAACGTGAACACAGAGAACGTTCAAAAATAAAGTGAGACCCAATTCTCCTCATCAGTTCCTTTGGAGAGTAGCTGACATAACATGACATAATGTTGAAGATTATTCAGAAGTGACAGCAGGCACAAAATATAGTTTCCTTATCCAGTGTGGGCGCCCAAAGAATATCTGCTCCTGACTCATGAATCTAGGCTTGTCAGTTTAAGCACCCGTTTTGTTGCCGAAAATAGGATGCTACTGGCAGGGCTTCATCAGCGTTGGAAAATTGGATAAAATTGAGCCTTAAGACACCTTATAATAGCTGAAGGCACATCAGTAATTAGCATGGGATGGGGGGGACATTAAAAGCAAAGCATTCCATTGCTTTAGTGTAGTGTTTCCCAAACTGAAGGTCAGTGACAGTTGGCAGTGACAGTTAAACAGATCCTAACGGAACTTCCAGTGAGGTGGACATACTTTGCTGAGCCAGTTCTCTCAAGTCTTCAGATCAAGAGTGATAAACTGAGGGAACAATTCAAGAGTGCTCTCAGGCTGACACATGCTGTTTGCATGGGCTCTGGACTGTCACAAATGTGCCATAAGGTATGTTTGTGCCAGCCTAATATGCGCTGGGTCAGCACGTGGACTCACACAGCCCCAGCCATGCCATGGATGGCAGCAGGCAAGCTGTTCTTGCACTGGACAAACTCATCCAGCATGAGGGATTTTGAGGGTGGAGGGAAGGCCAGAGGGGGCAGGAAGATGGAGCTGATAGGGAATATTCTAAGGAGCCTTCCAGAGGTGATGAATAGCACACCACCATATGACACAGTGCTGTGCCCTTGATGGGACAGGCATACTCACCCTTGCTTACAAGAGAAAAGGAGTGCAAATGAAGGGGAAAACCCCTTTCAATTGTGAACTGAAACTTGCCCACTCCACCGATATCAAGGGAGGAGGAGGATGACAGATAATACCTTTTTGCTTTCTCATTTGTAAAGGAACACGTTTGCTGCTGAGACGGTGATGCCACCTCTACTGCCAGTGTTGCTGTTTTTGATGCTGCCAACTGGAACTGTGATGGTCCAACTTGCTGCTGCCAAGCCAGAGCCCAGTGTTTCCCTATACTAGCTGCATGCTGAATAATGTTGTTGGAGGCAAACTGCAATGCAAGATGCACCGTCTGTTTGCCAACGGAGCCAATTCTGAGGTACTGGAATACCTCAATATCTTTCATGCTGCTTGCTACCTGCTATCCTGTAATCTTTGGGTTTTCAAATATCTTTGATGAGGTGGCATATTCTTGGGACACTAATAGATGACCAAGATATAGAAATGGGGACTGGCAAACACTGTGAACTCTGAGCTTATTCATTCATCGAAGTTCTGTTTCTAATGTACTTACTTAAATTTTATATTTAAATTTGTTTTTTCAGTCCTCAACACCAGGCCGGATATTTGATGCGATCCTCCGGTTACAAAATTTGGAGACCTGAGGTAGGGTGAAGATCTGTCCAGAAGATGTAGGTTATGTCTTTAAGTGAGAGATAGATAGAATTGAGGAGTTAGAATTGTTTTTTGTTGCTATGTCTGTATCTTGTTTATGTTAATTATTGAAGTACCTGTCTTTGTTATTACAAAGTCAGCAATTAGTTCTTCTCCATTTTTTTCTGGCTGCTTTATTTAGTGGCTGGAGCAGCAAAAAAGGTGCAAGTCTGCTGCAGCCAGTAGTTACTATTTCAGGGCTGCTGGGGGCTGGCTTTTAGAGCCAGTCACCTTTTTCTGTTTTATTCCTGGTGGGGTCTGCTGTTCCAGGAACCTTCCCTACTTGAGAGCTGCTAGTGCAGAGAGAGTGTGTAGGGGGTTGCAACACACAAACACACTCTTGTGGGTTGTGTTGAAAATTGTTTGTTTTTCCTGAGTGCAGGGTCTGCCGTTCAGGACCCTTGCACTGCATTACGCTGGGAACTGCTAGAGTGCAGAAAGGGAGTGGGTATTGCACCCCCAGCCAGCCAGCCAGCACACACAAACACACTTTTGTAGGTTGTTGTGTTGAATTGTTGTTTTCCAGTTCCTCAGTCCTGAGTGCAGGGTCTGCCTTTCCAGGATCCCAGCACTGCATTATACTTGAGAACTGCTAGAGTGCAGAGAAAGGGTGGATGGGCACTGCCAGCTAGCACACACAAACACAGTATTGTGAGTAGTTGTGTTGAAAATGGTTTGTTTTCCAGGTCCTGAGTCCTGAGTGCAGGGTCTGCCATTCCAGGACCCCAGCACTGTGTTATTCCTGCGAACTGCTAGTGTGCAGAGAGTGGGTGGGTGGGCACTGCCACCCCCAAGCCGGCACACAAACACGCAACACCTGCCTACATTCAGTTGATATAATTTCTGGGGTAGTTTGTCAGTTGAAACCAGAATGGAAAGGTTTGTTATTAGGAGAGCAAGGCAATTTGCTGAAGCCATGCAATCAGTGCATCCACAAGGTGGAAAACCAGAAACCTCTGTGACTCATGGGGAAGGCTGAGCAAAAACCAGTCAGAGTCAGAGCCAAACTCAGAGAGATAGCCAAGTCACAACATCTCAGACTCAGGGCGCAATCCTACCCAGCGCTGGGGTAGGAGCACCGGCCAGCCATTTGGGTAGATGGAGGCTGGAGCCTCCCTGCGGCAAAGGAGCATGTGCTCCCTTACCACAGGAGAGGCTCCAACCTTCTCTATGTACTCCTTGGATCTGTGCCCGCTAAAGAGAGGGTGCAGATCTGAGGAGACGGTGCGACCCGAATTGGGGCCATGCGGCCTCCCTGATGGGCTTAGGAAGTGGCCGTGTGGCCACCTCCCAAGCCCGCCATGTCACACCAAAGTCCCACCCTGTCTCCCTCCCTCTCTGCAATCCCTGTACCGCCTTGGCATGGAGCCTCCCTAGCGCCAACCGGCTTCGGTTGGCGTGAGAGAGGCTCAGCGTGGGTGCAGCTGGGCCAGTACTGCCTGCAGCGCCGGTCTTGTTGCCTTAGTGCCAATGTGAGGGTGCCGATCAGCACTCCCACATCGGCACTAAGGATGCAGCGTCAGTGCAACAGGGTTTAGGATTGAGGTGCTGTCTCAAACACAGAGGAGGAGGCCTAGCAGAAACATTGCAGATGCAGACGCAGACACAGACTGATACTCCTATCGAGATCGGAGAAGAAACCTCTCAGAGTCAGACCCAGACCCAGTCTCAGGTAGATAATCAAGAAGCACCTGACTGCAGAGAAGGAGTTGCCAAGCCCACACCTCAACCAGAGCAGAGAGAAGCGCGCATGGCCGTCACAGACACAAGGGCACAGCTTGGGCATCCGAACTTTCCAGGCTCATTGGAGTCAGATATTCCCCTGGCTGGAATACGAATGTTCCACATCTGTAAGTCAGCATTCCATCAGAACCATGTGATGTTTGCATCTCAATTGCACTTGACGTTCATTGAGACGGGCTTCAGAAATTGGAGGAAGGCTCTGCAGAGATTCAGGACACATGAACAGTCTGAATGGCACAGAGAGGCATTGTTCAAGACCGAAGCACTGAGCTCCGCCGTGACTGCAGAGGCGTATTTAGGATATAGCAGGGGGTGGCAAGAGCCATGGGCACCATTTTCCAGGGGTGCCGTTTGCGTGGCGTCGCCTGCAAGATTTTATCTCGTCCGAATTGGCAGCACTCTGAATCCTGGGGGGCCTGCACGTGCACAGAGAGTCAAGGAGAGAGGCGGGAAGCAAGCACAAAAGGCAAGGCGTCAGAACTGCTGGCCTCTTGTGTGTGTGTACGAGAGTCCACACTGAGAGAGAGAGAGAGAGAGAGAGAGAGACTGGATAATACAGCCCTGGGCACATGCCTGCGTTTTTGCAGCCTCTTGGTGGGATGGACACATGCACCTCCATCTGAGTCTGCATGAAGAGCAGCCTCACTGCTGCTTCCGCGTCCCTTCCTCCATGCACTCAGGAGTCATGTCAGATTGGAACTCCAGCCTAACAGCAGCGCATTAAAACAGGGGTTTTATCCTTACCTGCAGCTGTGTGGGGCAGGAGTTTTGAAAGGAAGCCATGGCATACTCACAAGTGTATGGCTTTATAGGATCACAGTATGTCGTACAGACATGTGATGCTTCTGCTGAGGAGCGGGGAAAACTTTGGCGTTGGTAATTTGTTCCTTTCTATCAACATTGAAACTGAGAGTCTAGCAACTTACAGATCTGCACAGCAGGCGTCTTTCTCCACCCCCAGACCAGGTGTGTGATAACTAGAGGACAATGCAGAATCTCCTGCTCAGCTTGCTTCTTTCCCCCCACTTCTGCCTCCCGTAGCTCTGATTGGCATGTTGATTTAAATGTTGTAAGTTACAAGTGTGGGGCGAGAAGAGGAGGTGGTTCCAAAGGGCCTTTTGGGGGGGGATGGAAGTCAGCCCCCACTCTCTCTCTTGCACTCCAGTTCCCCCCATCTGCTGTATATTGAAATACCAGCATTAAACACCGTGCTGCAATGATGGGTGTGGCAGGTATGCATCAAATACCTGCTTTTTGTCTTTAATTCTGTCTCTTGAGTGATTTGTATCTTCTGAGTTGTTTTCCTGCCCAGAATCTTCCTGTCCAAATTATGTTCAGGTAATGGGGTTGGCCTTTGTGTCATTGGCTGCCTCATTTAGATTCCCGTCAAAACAATTTTTAAAAAGGTTTAGAATGAAGCCCAGGCATTTCTCTTCCCTCCTGCGCTAGGAAAAAGGATAAACTTTCTTTCCCGGTTTTCCACCTGACAACTCTGTCTATTGGCTAGGATTTGTTGCTCTTTAGGAAAGAAACTTTGTAGTTTGGAATATCAGATTTTGCAAACCAAACTGCAAAACATTTAGTACTGATTTCTGTTATGATGAGTTTCAACCCTGAAGAGTGAAGGTGCAATCTTATGCACCCTTTCCTGCGTTGAAGACAATTGAGCTTACTTATGAGTAGACAAGCATGGGCTTGTACTTAGAGATCGCTTTTGGGAGAAAGAAAATTGTGTGGGTGTATTTTGGGGTGTGAAAGAAGTAAATAAAAATATTTGTAAGAAATATGGATTTTTTTTTTAATGGAAGACTTGCAGTGCTTTTCAGTCTGCCTCTCACAATTATCTTCCGTCTTGGCTGAGGAACTATATACTGACCCAACCTCAAATCCCAGAAGAATTTTGACTTATCTCTTTTCACTTTGGGATCTTCCGATATATTTTATATCGCCTCGAAGTTGATTGAGGATTGCTTTCTTCTTAAAAAGCAAGTGTTCCTCTGACGAAAAAGGGTATTTCTGGGAGAAATGTGTGTTATCTCAAAAATGCCAAGATTTGATGAGCTATGTCAGGAAAACCAAACATATCTCTTACTAGGATTTTGGAAATAAATTTGGATTTTTTTTTAAATTTGCCAATTCTTAAATTTGCCAAAGCTTTTTCCTGTTACTTAAAAAACCATTTTTCTACAAAGTTGTTGTTGTTTTGTGGTTAATCTTTCATGTGTTAAAAAGATTTTGTGTGTCTACACATACACTGAAGAAAGGACACCAGAGGCTGCCTCTGTGTGCAGAAATCTAATGGGTCACAGAAAACAGAATTTTTAGGAATAATGGGAATGAATTAAGAATCAGTGGAAAAAATTAGGCCTGCATCCCCTAAGTTCCCTAACATGAAGCACAGCAAAAGAAGCATATGGAAGGACTGAGGGTGCCAGAGAGGGGCATAAGGGGGATGTGTACAAAATTATGCATTGAGATGTGTACAAAATTATGCAGGGGATGGATAGAGGGATGTTCACACAACACCAGAACCAGGGGATATCCACCAAAATTGAATGGTGGGAGGGTTAGAACAGACAAAACAGATTTAGTTAGCCAGCATGTAATTAGTCTTTGGAATTCCTTGCCACTGGAGGTAGTGAGGGTGTCTGGCCTGGTTGCGTTTAAAAGGGAATTGGATAGATTTCTGGAGGAAAACTCTATCACAGATTATAAACTGTGATGGGTTTTTGCAATCTCAGGGTGTTTTTTTTAATTTTAAGAAATGGGCTACCTCAGAATGCCAGGTGCAAGAGAGTGGCAACAAGGTGTGGATACCTTGTTGTCTTGTGTGCTCCCTAAAGCATCTGGTGGGCCACTGTGAAATCCAGGAAGCTGGACTAGGTGAGCCTTTGGCCTGATCCAGCTGGGCTCATCTGATGAGAGAGGCTGAGAAGAAGAGGGGGAGTCGGAGGGCAGAAAAGTGCTTGTGATGTTTTCAATTTGTGTCTTTATTTTTAAAAAAGCTTTTTTTGCCACACTTTGCAGGTAATAGTGACTTGGTAGATTGAATTTACTTTTAATTATTTTACCTACTTTTAATTTAATTACTTGTATTTGGTATGACTTGGTTGCCAATTGTACTAAGCTAAGCTACACTTAAACATCTCTAGTAGTTCAATGACTTGCACATAGGTAGTGCAATGAGTCTGCAAGAGGTACTGCAGTAATTGCAGAGTAAGGTGCTAGTGTAAGAGGTGGTGCAGAGAAACTGCAGCGAGGTTGTGCAAGGATGTGTGCATTATTCATATAGCTATTTTACTTTACCTTGTCAAGGTTCAAAAGTCATGTATGTTATCTACAAGATGGGTTTCAGCTGTTTAGATAGGGGAGCAATATCAGTGCTTGCCGTGGGCGCCATTTTCCCTAGATACGCCTCTGCGTGACTGTCTCCGCTCTAATTCACAATGCCCAAAAAGCAGCAAAAGTGGAGAACAGGGAAGCTCTGATGAATATACTGTCATCTCTGATGTTTCTCGTCACCCAGGGCCTGGCGATTCGTCGATGACACCGGCAACTTCGTCAACCTTCCGAGGCTAAGATGTGAAGACTGTCCCATCTTGAAGAGATGGAGGCAGCACACTTCATTCAAGTGGTGCTCCCATGAAGTGAACAATGAGGTGCTGGAGATTATGAGCCACCATATCGCCCGTTCCTTGGTCTCTTGCATCGTTCAGGCCAAACATTATGCCGTGATGGTGGTCGAGACTGCTGACACTTCCATCCAGGAGCAGCTGTCTATCTGCTTCAGAATCATGATGGCGAATCTAGAAGTTGAGGAATTGTTCCTTGGCTTCCATTCTACTACCAATACCAAGTTGGAGACCATATTCAACATTGTCCTTGACGTCCTTCGCAGGTTCAACTCGCCAATCAGGGACTGCAGAGGGCAATGCTTTGACAGAGCTCAGAATACGGCAGGGGCAATCAGAGGCAAGCAGGCCAGAATGAGGGCAGAGGAGTCAAGAGCAGTCTTCGTGCATTGCATGGCTCACACCTTGAGCCTGACCATCCATGACCTGGTGAAGCAGATCCCCGGATGCCACAACATGCTGAACCTCGCTCAGGAGGTCATCACTTTCATACATCAGTCTTCAAAAAGACACCACATCTTCAAGAGCTTTCAGAGTGGGGCTAGAGACACGGTGCCCCCTAAGAATTTGCACCCTTTCTGTCTGACTTGGTGGATGGTGCATTGCCATTCCCTCTCATCAATCCTCTCCAATTTCAGAGAACTCATGGAGGTGATGGAGGAACTCTCTGAGTCTGTGAGGTCAGATGCTGGTTTCAAGGCTCATGGCTTCTACCACATCATGAAAATGTTGCTTTTTCCACCTTTCTCTGCTGTGTAAAGTGTTTGGCTACATGGGCACCACCAACAGTGCACTTCAAAAGACAATACTTCACTTTCAGGAGGCTGCAGCCATGATCTCCATGCTAAGTGCACTTCTAAAAGATTTCAGGACCAAGTTCGACACTTTCTGGGGCGACATCACCGCCACGTCACACTCCTTGTCTCTTGTGCAGCTGAAAATCCCAAGGAAAAGGCAGGTTCCTTGTCGTTTCAGGAATGCTGCAAACAGAGACGTTTCCCTTTCCGCACCCCAAAAGACTTATACTGGAAAGCGTTCTCTGAGATGTAGACACAATCTCCAGTGCGTCTCATCCAGATTCCAGTCAGAGGTGATGGGCCTGATGGCCAAGGCAGAAAAATTCCTGACTGGCGCAGAGGAAGACTTCCACCACAAACTCCGAGAACATTTCAAAGAGGATGTGGATGAGGGACGGCTGAGGCTGCACCGAGACATGTTACTGGACATTGCGAGATCAAACCATAGACAGTGTCATGTCCCTGATCAACTTCCTGAAAGGGAACCCAACATTCCTGACCATGCTCCCTGAAGTGCAAGTGTTCCTCATGGTCCCTGTGTCAACCTCCACAGCTGAACGGTCTTTTTCCACCCTGAGAAGGCTCAAAAACTATCTACGGTCAACTGTCACGCAGAAGCGCCTGAACCATCTGGCCCTGCTGGATGTGCATACTGAGGCGGCCAAAGAGGCAGACCTAGATGCCATTGCCGACAAGTTCATTTCTAGGGCGGAGATACGTCCGGCAACCTTTGCCTTGAAAACCTGAGGTCAGGACAATTCTGAGAAGAAACTGAAGTTTCCGAACTGCCTCCTGAACTGAAGGAGAACTGAAGAAGAAACTGAACTGCCTCCGAGTTCGTCCCCCTCAAGCGGCTGTGACACCATCAGCTGTGCTGTGTTTCTCCTGCATGGGTGGCACAATCACCCTGGGCAGCTCACCTGTCCCCAGGCCCGCACCCTGCCCTGGTCGCCAGACGCTGCACCCCTGCCATCGCGGTCAAGCAGTGCCCTAAGTCATCCTCCGTCCTCGCTGAAATGATCTGGTCTTGAAATGTAGTCATTGCAGGTCAAGTCAATGGTTGTTTAAGTCAGGTATCACTGAAGAATTGAGCAATTCTGCTTCCCTTCCATCATTGGTCTGCCTGGCCTGCTGCAGGTCCCCTCCTGCCCATGGGGCTGGCTGCCTGGCCAGGCAGCCACATCCCTGGCTGGGCCCTCCTCTCTCTCTCTCTCTCTCTCTCTCTCTCTCTCTCTCTCTCTCTGTGTGTGTGTGTGTGTGTCACTCGCTCATCAAGGAACACCCGCCTTTGAGTTGTTGCCTTTTGTGCAGTTTGGTTTTGCAGTTTTGGGGAGTTCCTTCCTTCTATATCATTGTGGCTGACTGCCACCGTTTGTAAGGCCACACCATACCGAACCTAGCAAAACCAACTAATTCATCTTTCATGGCAGTTTCTCTCCTGCTGCCTCAGGAATAACTTCCCTTATAGGCCATGAATCAGTGCTCCTCTTTGCTCCTCTCTCCTGTAAGCAGCATCCTATTTAGCTGCCCTTTTCTCAATCTCTGTCTTAGTTCTGAAAGAGCGATGAAGTGGCCATTACCATAATATTCAAGTCAGGCCACACGGAATAAAGCAATTCTGCTTCCATCATTCCGCTGCCTGGCAGGACTCCTCCTGCCCGTGGTGCGCCCTGCCCTGGCGAGGCAGCTACATCCCTGGGCCCTCCTCTCTCTCTTTCTCTGTCTCTCTCTCTCATTGAGGAACACGGGAACCCCCTGCCTTTGAGTTGTTGCCTTTTTGCGCAGTTTTGTTTTGCAGTTTTGGGGGGTTCCTTCCCTTCCATCATCAGGCTGCCTGGCAGGCCACAGGGTTCCTCCTCCTGCCTGTGGGGCGCCCTGGCCAGGCAGGCAGCCACATCCCTGGGCCCTCCTCTCTCTCTCTCTCTCTCTCTCTCTCTCTGTCACTCGCTCACGAAGAACGCAGGAAACTCCCCCACCTTTGAGTTGTTGCCTTTTGCTCAGTTTTGTTTTGCAGTTTTTTGGGGGGTTCCTTTCCTTCCATCATCAGGCTGCCTGGCAGGCTCCTCCTGCCCATGGGGCACCCTGCCCTGGCCAGGCAGCCACATCCCCAGACCCAGTCTCTGATTCGGCTTTGAAACTTCTGAAAGATGGTGTATCATTTGAGAGAGTCCCAGCTGAAAGTGATCAGGTCTTGAGCCATGCTTAGCACATTACGGCATCATCGGCATCCTTTGACCTGCACGTCAAAGTCCCGTCCAGCCCTACTTGAGCTGGGCACCTGTGGCCAGGCACTCTTCCCTCCCCTCCTCAAGTGTCCTGCAGCTCTTGTTCCTGTGCCATTGTGGCACTGCCCCCTCCCCTCACGAGGAGGGCCTCCTCCTGTCCCCTGTCAAGAGGACTGGAAACCTGGGCCCATGTTCGACAAGTCTGTGTAGTGTAATGGGAATCCAAAGATCCTTTTTTGGGGAGTTTATTTTTCCTTGGAACCATCCTCTCACCCCTGCTATTGTGGCAGTGGCCCCAATTTAAGCTGCTCCTGTTCAGGCACTCTCAGTGGCACCCTTAAGTGCCTAGCCATTGATGGCATCTCCCCACTGTCAGCCATTTCAACACAGGCAAAGTACTCCTTCAGTGGTGCAAAGAGATGGCAGTGGCACTCCTCATGTCAAAGAGTGTCCTGCTGCCCTTGCTCCTGTGCCATTGTGGCACTGCCCCCTCCCAAGCCTGGAAACCCGGGCCCATCTTTGACACTTCTATATAATGTAGTGGAAATCCAAAGATCCTTTTTTTGAGTTAATTTTTCCTGGGAACCGCCCTCTCACCCCAGCCATTGTGGCACTCGCCCAAATTAAGTTGCTCCAGGTCAGGTACTCTGCCTTCCAGAGTGCCCTGCATCCCTGCCTGGCACCTCAACAGCTGTTGTGGGATCACATCCCTCCTCTTCTGAAAGTCCCAGTCAGTCCTAGGACTGGGCAGCTGTGGGTCATTTATGTCATTTAATTTGAAGGTGCTTCAATCGTCGGGCTGCCTGCCAGGCCACAGGTCTCCTCCCGCCCATCCCGTGCCCTGTCCCAGCCACATCTCTGGGCCCTCCCCTCTCATTTCAAGGTCCAATCTGACTCCCTGCAGGCGCCACAGCCCAAGGTTTTGTCTCTGAGCTAGCTACCTGGGGTATTCTGACTGCAGACTGTCCTCCACGAGGTCAGTCTTTAATATGAGGCAACGCCAGCACCATTTCAGCATTGTGCATCAATGTTTAATTTCAAAGTGCTATTTTTCTGGCTAGGGGTGTGGTTATGCATGGGGGCGTGGCATGGCACCAAGCTGAGACCCGGCACCCATGCTCCTGAATTGGAGTTGGCTCCCTTGCTTCCAGATGTGCCTTACTGAGTACAAGAGGGATTTGTGGTTGGAACTAACTCCAGTCTTGGCTGTGTAGTCGCTACCGCAGAACTGCCCAGTTTAAGCCAACAGCTTGAACCAGGGTTTTGCCAGAGCAAAAACCCCTATTAAGGTCAAGGGTTGTGATTGGCAGTAATTGGAACTAGTAAGGACGATGTTCCTTATGGAAAATCCAGGTCTACCTGACTACTGTATTGTTGAGTAATCAGTGCCCTTGTACTCATGTAAGGGCACTGTATTCATGTAAGGAAACTTGTACTCACGTAAATTAACAGTGCATGAACTGTCTGGGAAAAGGTTAACTCCAGATCACTGGTTCCCAGGAACCGGGTGCAGGGCATTCCCCCTAAGGCGGTCTGATGGCAGTGATAGTGCTGCTGAAATCACAATGCTGCCGCAGCCAAGGAGCTTTTTCACTTACCTAGGGAGCAGGGCTGGTATCCTGCAGAGTCCTAGAGGCTCAGAGCCCCCTGTGTTGTGAGCCTCTAAGCTATAGGAAAACAGGAAGTAGCTTTAGATAGGCAATAAAGACTTTGTAAACAAGCTGCAGAGGAGATCAGCTGAGAGCCTCCAGGTCCCTGCAGAAGGCTGCACAGGTAAGTAAATTCTCCTGTAGGAGTTTGGGAACGACTGCTCTAGAGTGTTCATGAATGGTAAGAAACTAATTGGTAGTTGTCCACTTGGTTCACTGAAGCGTTATGTAGTAAATCAGGCTGGTGCTACAACACTGTCAGTAGTTGATTGGGGGTTGCCGACTAGTCCTGATTCTCACATCTTTCCCCTCAAATCAAGATGCAACACCAGGAGTTGCTTTTAAAATTAATTTTATTATATGTAACCTTTATTATAAATAAGCTAAAACTATAACAAATATAAACAGCAAATATAAACAACATAATATAAACAACAGATATAACAAATAAACATCAAATATAAACTCTTTCCAAATCAAGACGTGACACAAATATAACAAACAGATTCACGGCTTCATTTTTTGCCGGTGGAGGGTGACCCTATTGGTGGGGTTTTTTTCCTCTTCTTGAGGAGCCACTTCAAAGGAGCCACAATTTTTGCTGCCTTTGCTTTTTCTCCTGCAGGCATTTATTATAAATAAGCTAAAACTATAACAAATTTAAACAGCAAATAAATATAAACAACAAATCTAACAAATAAACATCAAATATAAACAAATATAAACAGCTTCATTTTTTGCTAGTTAAGTGGAGGGTGACCATATTGGCAGGATTTTCTTCCTCTTGTTGAGGAGCCACTTCAAAGGAGCCACAATTTTTCCTCCCTTTGCTTCTTCCCCTGCAGGCACAAGAGAAGACGACTTTTTTCATGCTGTTGCACATGCCTAGTCTGCAGAGACCTGTTCTGCTGTACCACTGGGCAGAGGCAGATCTAAGGGAGGGCAAAGCTCTAAGTGTTGCAAGAAGCCTTACCCTGTCATGTAAATCCTTCCTCTCCCTTGCTGCTGTAGCCAGTAAGCAAAGCCAAGATGTTGCTTTTCCCTGTGAGGATTGGCTAGAACAGTGCAGGAGAGAAGTGATTTCCACTCCAATTTTAAATGTTAATTATTTTAATACTTTTTTAAACTATTGTTTTTGATTCTCAAATGTTGTAATCATATTGTATTTTTGTTGATATAAGCCGCCTTGTGTTCCAATGGGGAAAAAAGGCAGGGTATAAGTTGAAAAAATAGATAAATAAATAAATAATTGAGGAGGCCCCCTGTTTTAATAAGGGCGGCCACCTGTTTTAATAGGGGCGGCCCCCTGTTATAAGTGGGGCTGCGCCCTGTTTTAGGATTTTTAAATTTTTTAAATTTTAAACGTTAATTATTTTAATACTTTTTTATCTATCGTTTTTGATTCTGAAATGGTGTAATTGTATTGTATTTTGTTGCTGTAAGCCACCTTGTGTTCCCATGGGGCAAAAAGGCGGGATATAAATTGAATAAATAAATAAATAAATAAATAAATAATAGGAGCGCCCCCAGTTTTAATACGGGCGACCCCCTGTTTAAATATTTTTATATTTTTA
>JAJKFI010000136.1:0-29101 GCA_029204185.1 Lerista edwardsae | reverse complement strand
AGATCCACCAGTGGGTCACAACCTGATTTTTGGTGGGTCGCAAAACTGAAAAGCTAATAGCTGACAAAGACCATGTATGAAGCCCTATGGAAACTAAAACAGAGTAGCACATGCATCTTTACTCACGAGTAAGCAAATGGGCCTTGGGTCTTATTGAAGTCCAAACGAAGGGCCACCAGAATGGTCCTGATCTGATGAATGCTGAGCTCAACAAAGGCACCAGACGTTGATTCAAAGTCAAAATAATAAGAATGAGCCTTGAGCACCTGGTCAAGTGTTTTTCAGTCACTTAAAGCTAGGTGGAGGTAGGCCACTTTTACAAGGTGCTAAAAGTTGTGGGAAAAACTGCCAAGCCTCAAAAAGGAAGAGATACTCCATGCCCTACAGCAACTGACAAAACTAAAGGGACATTTTTTGACCCACCTTGAAAGGACCTCAAATTTGCTTAGGCTGGAGGCTCTTTTTCTGGACAAACCGTTGTTTCTGTTCTCCTATAGGACTCCTCCCGACCAACATTTTCTCAAGATCAAAGGAGCATATGGCAATTATTGCTTGAATTAAGGAGGATGTTTTACAGGTTATTCTGGTTTTGGTTTTGCAATTACGCTAGTCTCACTAGATAGCATTCAGTGGCCTGTACCCAACATGCCAGGAGAACAATCCTTCCGAAAGGACATTTTTGATACAACGGTTCTCAGGGCAAATAATCTATTTTATTATGAAAAGTTTCTATGTCAACATACCTGTACCAAAAGTCGCAAATCAGTTCCGTTTCAAACTGGGAGAGTCCTACATTCTTGTAGGCCATGAGTTTGTTATGTAGTCTCACCAAGGGGTCAGCATAAAATGGGGCATCCCCTAAAATAAAAAATGCACCAACACATACTGCCGTTAAGTCACATACCTACGGTGAAACCAGCTAAATGAAAAGAACTTGAGATAAGCAGCCTAAGAGTTTGTTCCCAAGAACAACTTCTCGTGGTTGTTCAGTTGCCAAATCGTGTCTCAAAAACTTACGATGTGCCTAATGAGAATGTTCTCTGATGGTACAATTTTCAGTGCACCCAATAGAAAACTTGACAAACTCAACACACAGGAACACATACTCGGCAAGAATCTCTTCAGTTGCCCATGGAATTCATTTTTTCATTGCTATGTAAGGAAGAAAAGCTATTATCTTGAAAACAAACGAAAGCATTTATGCAAATGCTTTAAACAGAATAACGCCTGTCTCTGAGTGTGTGTGTGTGTGCGCGCGCGCGCGCGTGCGTGCGTGTGAGCGCGTGCGAGCGTGCACATTTACTAGAGGAAGGGGCAAGAGAAAAGGCACTTCACTAGCATCATGCTTCCCAACCAAAGGAATGGTGCGTGGGCCCACAGTGTGTTTTAGAAAAGCAAAGTAAATTCCCTACAAGAGCAGCTCTACAAATGAAACTGCTCCATCATCCCTGAAGAAACATTACAATCTAGAAGGTGCAACACTCATCACAGTGCACCAACTGATGCGGTGAATGGCATCTTAGCCTATGGCCTCCATAGCACAATCAATGGCTGCAGAGCAGAAGATGGGGTTTGGGGCAGTACGGGAGAATTCCCACTTCCCCCCAACTCTCTGTACCTCTTACAACACTAACACCATTAGAACTCTCGTTACTAAAAGCATAATGAAATCACTGAGAGACTAATATCAGCATCATTCTCTTATGGCATCCATGAGCCACTTGGCTCTGTTGCAGCACTGCACAAACAGTTAAGATATAAACAATGAACATTTGGGAATATAGGAGGAATTCATTTCTCACCAACTGGGATTTCAAGGAGACAAACTCCTGCTGACCAGTTGCCTTTCCGTCCACCTTCCAACTGCAGTAGTTGAGGTGAGATGGAGTCAAGTATTTCAAGTGCTGTATCACAGCGCACCGTCCCTGACTACGAAATCACATACAAAAACAGTCAAACATTTGGTACGTTAATGTCATTTTCAGGAATGCCAAAAGATATACAGGCATGCCCTGGTACCTGCCGGTATTCCGTTCTGGACCACTGCAGATACTGGAAATCAGAGATACCGGGGACACATTTTAAAAAGATAGGGGAACATTTTAAGATCTTCCTTTACGTTACCACAGCCCAATCACTGCATTTCCAGGGCTGCAGGCAGCCTTCCGAGCCGCCTGCAAGCCTCTTCCTCCTTGCGCAAGACTCCTCCATTCCTCCAATGTAATTCCAGAATGCAGCATGGTGCAGTCTCTTCCTGGTCATGCTGCATTCTGGGGCAACGTTGGAGGAATGGAAGAGCTTCGTAGCGATCAGGAAGAGGCTGCAGGCAGCTCAGAAGACCGTCCGCAGCCCAGGAATTGCAGCAATCTGGTTGCGATCACGTACAGCAACATTTTAAAAGCATTCCCCTATCTTTTTCAAAGATACATCCGTGGTATATGCAGCTAATAGAAGGTCTGACTCTATCCGTCCAGTGGAAGTCCCCTTCTCCCAAGGTGCCTCCTACGGCTGCCGCTGCACCCACTCAATGCCGTGGTACGCATTTTGGCACGGCTGTTCCTACTAGGGCACCACAGGATTGGGCTGCCGAACTGCTGATACCGAATCCATGGATACCAGGGCACGCCTGTATTTTAAGGCTACCAACTTTACTTCTTCTATACATATGCTTTTACTCTACAATAGCAGAAGGAACCCATTTTTTAAATAAAACCTGCGCCAATTTAAAGAAATGTTTTAAAGGAAAGGCAGCTCAATCTGCCAAGAGCATCATAATAAACCTGCTTGTCCCGTTTTGCATGACAAACGGCACGGAGAATGTCAAAATTCAACATTTCAAAACTGCAAAAATCTGCTAATATTTTAAGTGGCAAAAACCATATAGAACATGTAATGTAATGCTACACATTCTAGATGCAAAATCTAAGAAAAAATAAAAAATTCTCAGGTGCAAGGTAACCTTTAGTAAGGATGCTAATGATCGCAATACATTTCACTCAATGCTACAGTATATTCCTCTGTAATTCAAGTTATGAATTGTACAGACTAAGAAAATTCAAAAGACTTCACTCTTAAAGTTCACTTACTGCAGAATCCAAGACTCGGGTTAAACTGTCCCCCCGCTGGCTCAGAGAGTAGCCAACAAAATATAAGGCACGTGAAGGGTGGGCACCCTCTGGGAGGTGCTGCATAGGAACCCTGCACAGAGAACAAACATTTACCATTTTTTCACACTTATTAATAGAGGTGGGTTGTTTTGTTGTTGAAAATTGCTTTTTGGCAGTTAAACATTGCCTTCTGGGGGTTAAAATATCTGAATAAAAACCCAAAACGCAGCACTTGGGTGAAAACTGAAAAGCTAATAGCTGACAAAGACCATGTATGAAGCCCTATGGAAACTAAAACAGAGTAGCACATGCATCTTTACTCATGAGTAAGCAAATGGGCCTTGGCTCTTATTGAAGTCCAAACGAAGGGCCACCAGAATGGTCCTGATCTGATGAATGCTGAGCTCAACAAAGGCACCAGATGTTGGTCTCCTCCCCCCCACCCACAGTGAAAATGATAAAAACAGAGCCTTCTGCAACTGGTAGAATGAAACCTTTTTTTCTTTTTTAAGTCAGGTAAATCTAGGTGGATCCCAACAGAGCATCATTTTTACAAAGAAATTTTTGACCATCTTTTAAGGAACATCTTTGCATAAGCAGGAGGCTTTTTGGGATAGCTTAATGGGTTTTCCTATAAGAACCCTTCCCAAGCAGCATGTTCTTGAGAAGAAAGCATTATTGCCTGATTAATGATTATGAAATTATTATTAATTAGCACTCAGTGGCCTATATCAGATAAGCCAGAAGAAAAATCCTTCTGAAAGCACATTTTTGATAAGACCATTTAGGGCAAAATCTCTATAGTATTATGAGAAACATTCTATGTCTACCTACCTAGGCCAAACGGCGCATATAAGATCCTTTGCATACTTAAAGATTTCTACATCATTTGGGAAGTGCAACAAGGCCATTATTCTTGTAGGCCATTATTTTGTTCTGTGTTCCCACTATTAAGTCAGCATAAAATGGAGTATCTGCTAAAATAAAAAGTGCACAAATACGTACTACAGTGAGTAAAGTACCAAAAGTGAAAACAGCTAAATAAATACAGTCTAATAAAATAAAAGACAAACCCAACGAAGTACCTCACATATTTGGCAAGAATCTCGTCAGTTGCCCATAGAATTCATTTTTAGCTTGCAGTGTAAGGAAGCAAAGCTTCCTCAGTACCAGATGTAGCTTTCACAGTGCGGTTCTCTACTCTGGATGAGTGGAGAATATCCAATTTTAATGCAAATGTATTACACAGACATGACGGGAACATGTCACCCGCACTTACTTCTGGCTCCAGAGCTCAAAACGGGTATTGCCGCCTGGGTAAGTTTGGAAAACCTTGGAAAAGTTTGGGGTTACCATACCTGTAGGGACAGATTGCACCCGGTTCAGGCCTGGCACTTAAGGGGGTACAAGTGCTAGGAGGGGTGGTAGACCCTGATTATCAAGGGGAGTTAAGTCCTTCTCTACAACAGGGGAATGTATGATCTCACCTGCCAGGCTGGGCAACAGATTGCACAGCTGATTTGTGAAAAGTGCAGCATGCCAGCTGTCCAAGCGGTAGATGGCCCAGGGAAATCCACAGCCATGGGGGACAAGGGATTTTGGTCCACTGATCAAGAACTATACAGAGGGCAGAGGGTCTGGGTTATATACACCCACCAACCAAACAGGGCTGGATAAATTATCAGCCTGGGAACTGGAGTAACATATTGGGTGTTAGTGGCAGGATCAGACTCCCCGGATTGTCTGGATGTTGACAAGTTAAAACCCAGATAATAGAATCCCTGTGTCCCAGGTCAGGAAAGGGCGACCGGCAAGGAGGACCACTGCTGGTACCAAGGGGTGGAGTGTAGTGGAAAATCAGGACAAGCTGGCTACCCCCAACCAACTACTGATGGTGCTGTGCACCAGCCTGACTTACTACGTAATGCTTCAGTGAACCAAGTGGACAACTTCCAATTAGTTTCTTACCATCCATGAATACTCTAGAGCAATCATTCCCAAACTCCTACAGGGGAATTAGGAACAAGGTAAGTGTTTGCAGGGGAGCACCAACAGTGCTGCAGAGATTAAGCCAACCCCATCTAAGTCTCCCTTCCTCCTTCTGCTACCCAAACCCCTCTTTTTTCCAGATGCTGCTTTTATCTCTGAAAACCCAATTGCCTCTAGTAGTGGCAGCTGTGTAATGCATCTCACTGCTAGAACCCAAGCTTTTACCCCTGTGATTCCTGGCTGACACAGACAAGGGGCCACTGCTGCCACACTTATCTCCTCGGAGGAATCTTGCGCATTCTCACATCTTTCCCCCCAAATCAAGATGCGACACCAGGAGTTGCTTTTAAAATTAATTTTATTATACATAACCAACTTAAACCAACTTATTATAAATAGGCTAACATAATATAAACAGAAAATATAAACAACATAAATAACAAATATAACGAACAATCAACAAATGTAACATTCACAGTAATCATTTTTTTGCCAGTGGAGGGTGGGTTCTTCTTTTTGAGCCACTTCCAAGGCATCAGTTTTCTTCCCTTGGCTTCTTTCCCTGCAGGCACAAGACAAGACGACTTTTTTCATGCTGTTGCACATGCCTAGTCTGCAGAGACCTGTTCTGCTGTACCACTGGGCAGAGGCAGATCTAAGGGAGGGCAAAGCTCTAAGTGTTGCAAGAAGGCTTACCCTGTCATGTAAATCCCTCCTCTCCCTTGCTGCTGTAGCCAGTAAGCAAAGCCAAGATGTTGCTTTTCCCTGTGAGGATTGGCTAGAACAGTGCAGGAGAGGAGTGATTTCCACTGCAAGGTAAGGCTTCTTGCAAAACTTAGAGATTTGCCCTCCCTTAGATCTGCCTCTGCCACTGGGTAGTTTCCCCCCCTACCTTCTTCCTACTTGCCTCTGCACTTAGCAGCACACTGGTTGCTTCCAGCCATCCACTTGACTCCAAGTTCCAGGGTATTGCTGGAACAAGCCTGTCACGAAACTGTGGTTTCATATGAACCTTGTTCTGCATCTGGTTGGAAGAGAACTACTCAGGTGTAAATGGCTCAAGTGAGGATGATTAGTGTTACTGGGATAAAGTTAAAAGCCTCAGAGAACAGAACCATTTTGCTGCTCACAGAGAAGGTTAACTTCATTGTGCACTGTGAGTACAAAGAACGAGGGAGGTAGTGATAGCTGGTTGCAGTCAGCCAGAGGTAAAACTCTGTAGGTGTCATTTGTTTGTCCTATTTATAAATAGAGGTTTTTACTAGGGAGGAGTTTTGTGGGTGAGAGCCTCCACGCTTGTATTTTTACTATTTGGATTGTACAATACAGAGGCTCTGTAATTTTATTTGTAACTTTTAATTTAATGTCTGTTAATAAAATTGGGTTTTTATTTCTTCTATTTGGTTTTCTTTCAAGAGGGATTTTTCCCAGGAGCTCCTTTTTGTTGTATTAAGCCTGTGCTGGTGATAGCAGCAGCTACCCAAGGGGAGGGGAATTATACCCCCCATTGTAACAAAGCCCATGTTCTTAAAGGTATTCAGCCTTCATGTCACCAGCTCCCCACACCTTGGGTTCCCCACACCCCACACCTTTGGGTTCCTGGGGCTTGAGAGTAAGCACCTCCATTTCCAGGTTCCACCATTCTTAGCTTCCATAATTTGGAATTCCATAATGCCAAATAATTGCTCCGTTTCATCTTGTGATTCTTCTCCTTTACTCTCACTTTCTTGTTCCTGTGAGCTTTCTTCTTCTCCTGTACTACTCTCTTCTTGCAGTTCCACTTGTAAAACTTCCACTGTTGAGCTTTCATTTGTTCTCTTATCACCTCTGTTTCCAAAATCTTGTCCAAACTTCTCCATAAATTGTTGCAATTTAAAAGTTGAATTGATATTCTGTCTTCTTCCTCCATAATTAAACAAAATCCCCTCTGGCAAACACCATCGATATCGAATCTGTTTTTCTCTTAGAAGAGCAGCAAGTGGCAGTCTTTTTTTTCTCACCTGAAAAGGTATCTCACGCAAAATCAGCAATTTATTTTCTGCCACAAATCTTTCCTTTTCTTCTAAGATTCTTAATACTTCATCTCTTAATCTACGTTTAGTAAACCTGATCATTACTTCTCTTGGTCTGTTGTTCCTTCTAGCAAAAGCCGAGTCAATCCTGTAAATAATGTCAAGGCCCTCTTCTAACACTTGTTCTGTTATATTTGTCTCTTCTACCAGCCATCTTTTGATCACTTCAAATGTCTGTTCTCCCCATTGATCAGGGTAGTTTTGAATTCTTATTCTCAGATTGGCTTTATCCATTTCTTGTCTCATTTTTTGTCTCATACGGGGTGCCGATTGGGCAGCCAAGACAGGCTGCGCTTCACCCTGGGTGAAGGACTGAAAATTTATATAAAGGTCAAGCTGGCTCAATGGCATTCACACAATTGCATTCACTCTTGAATGAAGAGTTACATTAAAAAATAAAATTTTTTTGTTCCCAAGCAAGTTAACCCACATGATATACATTAGTCTGCTTGCCTCAAAGGCAGCACCATAGGGCTGACTATAGCTCAACACAGGGTAAGGGGAAAAATTTCTCCTTACCCCAAGTTGCCCTCCAGCTAGCACTTACTTTGTGCTGGATACAGTGCAGGCCACACAGCCTAGCTGTTCCAGCGCAAGTTATTATACACTCACTTTTCAGTTCTTTAGAATTGATTTTATGATCCTGTTCCTGAACTGCTGAAAGTTTTTGTTCCATTCTATTTATTTGAAAGTAATCCTTTCTACATTGATCTTCTCCTGTCAAACACACAAGCAATTCCTTGAATTTAACGCTACTAAAACTCTGAACTAGGATTAGGGAGAAAATAGAAAGAAGTAGAAAATCTTGGCAGCAGGCCTCGTCGTCAAGGCAACCAAGCAGGCCTCACAGCCTGTTGCCTCACAGCTGCTGCTATTAACTGGAGCGATCTCCTCACCTCCAAAAGGGACAGAAAGGCCAGCAGGGTACTTTTGTGTTTTTAAGTGTAAGAAGTCACAAACTAAATATGGTGGGAACAGGGCAAAATAAATTGATCGAAAAATAGTACTAATTCAATAACTTATTGCCCAGTAATTTATTTGGTTAGAATACAAAATCCCTGTTTTGTACAAGCAGGCCCAGCTCTGAGAGACAGGGCCCAATGTGGGGCATTCCTGTGGAGAGGGCACAACTCACCAATTTAATACCAAGTGAGCGTGTGAGTAACAGGGCAGCTGCCAGGCTGTCTTCTGTTAACCATGAGTTAGAGAGCCACCAGAAACTCCCTGGCTCTGACTGCTGTAGAAGGAGATGCTGCAGTGGGTGTACTACCCCTCTCCTGTGCCTCCCACCAGCAGAGTTTTAAAGATGCAAAGCAATCAGACACCAATTAGCCAGGACAAGTTGGCCCTACAAGGAGGGGAGAGCAAAGCATCGCTGTCGCCAGCACTCAGCAGCTCGGGCAGTCACATGCAGCATCTCTGTGCCACTAACAAACCACCAATATCAGATATATACAGAGTGCTCCTATCCTGCAGATATCCTGCAGGGCTATCTTGCAGGATATCTCATAAGGAGCTCGGCCAGGGAGGGAAGTGGTCGTGTGCTGGAGCCAGGCGGAGGTCCGGCTTTGGAGAACGCCGCGGGGGCTGGCCACTCTCCTCCCTGGGAGACCTCCTTTGCAGGGACCCTGCCGGCGCTCGGGAGGGGGATGAGCAAGTCCTCCGGAGGGCCACCCCAGCGCCTGCCAGCCGGCCGGAAGGTGCAACCCCGAGGTCTTGCATAGGTATCACCACCTCGGGGGGTGACCGGCCATGCTGGTCCCGGATTGGGCCACCGCCTCCTAATTTGGTTTCAGATTCTAAAATAGATGCAAGGTTATATAGATATATAGTATCTATCCTCCCATTTCCCCAGACCACGGAGCCCATAGGACTGCCTTCCCTCCGCCCCATTCCATCTCTCCACCCCCCAAAGCCCCCCCAAACAGAAATTTTGAAATGGATTTCACACTTTATGGTTATTTCCCAAAGATTTAGCAAGCTCCCCTGAAGGTTGGTGCTACAAAATCTCTGAGGATTTCTTGACCCATATGATGTGGCATTGCCCTGTTCCCCATTATGGATGTCAGTTACTGTTCATATTGTAGTAAAGAGTCTTAAGAGAGTCCACGGGCCCATTCTAATGGGCCTTACTGCGGGCTCATACGCTCATACTGCCTGGGCAAGTGTTGTGTAAGGCATTGTAAAGCACCTCCAATGCCACTGGTAAACGCTTAAAACCTCCAATGCCAGTGGTAAACGCATGGCAATGCGGCTGTTCTGGGTGGAGTAGGAGGGAATTCTGGTGCGGGAGGGATGGATGGAGCAGGGCAGGACTGGCGGCGACTCTTGAGTAAGGCCACAGCTAAATAGCTGGTGCAGAAATGAGTAGACCCGTCACCCACCATGCACCCTTACCCAATAGTGTCATTCAAATGATTTAGGAACAGGAACTCACTTTTGATTGGCACTTGTCGGGAACCCGGAACCAGCCATGGAGCCCGTTAGGATCCGGAACGCCCATTCCGGTCCGTTCCCCCTGAATGACATCACTGCCCTTACCTCAGGGAAAGGGAACAGACCTTTCCCTGCTGAGGCTCCTGTGGCTGCTTGGCTCCCACGGGATGTAGGGGTAGCTGCCTGGCTACTGCTGCACTCCCCAGAAAGTCAGGCAGTATAGGATTGGACTCTAAATTGCATATAGCTTGCCTGTCTTTGCAGCTGACCAATTTTTTGTTTGATACTTGAGAATTCTGATTCCTCCTTTTCAGCTCTTCAACTTGGTCTTTCAAACTGTTGACTGTAATAAAAATGACAATACTATTAATTCCATCTTTCACAATTGATCTATTGGAGTTCAACCTAGCTCTTAATCAACACTCTAAATTCAAGGGGCATTTCTCCTCCTCCAAAAACAGGGCATGAGAGGAAGGAAGGGAGAGAGCCTGCACTCCTCCCCCCAACACATATATTCCAGGAGCCACAGCTGCAGAGATGTGCGGTGCCGTCCGATGCTGGTAAAGCACACAGCGCAGAACTGGGTGACCATAAGTCGGACTGGAATACTTTAAGTACTTTTGCATTTTTGCTAACAGACCAGCTGCAGCTCAGCAGGGTGAGAGCAGCTTCACACACAGCGATGCAATTTAACCTAAAGCTGAGACAGGCACACACTCGCAAACAAAACAGCTTGCAATTCAGAGAAGGAGAATGCATTGACAGGATAATTGTTACTCTCCTATGAAAAAGTGTGCATGCAGGATAGGACCAGCTCCTGCTTCTGCAGGCTTGAAAATCTTCCACTCTCCCCAAAACGCCACCTTAGTCGTACTCTGCTTGCAGGCAGTTGCAAACCTTACACCGGTCTACCAAATAACATGCACACATTCTGTCCCCTACCTCCAGGCACAAATCTTTTTTTTTTTCCTGCAGGAAGTTTGGGGTGGAAGAGAAATCTCCAAGTGCATTTACTGTCCCAAATGTATAAAGTGAGCCCAATGCGCTTCAAAGAGCCCACTCCATTGGTAGAACAGTCTAAAACAGTGGTTCTCAAACTTTTTAGCACCAGGACCTGCTTTTTGAAATGACAATCTGTCCAGGACCCACAAGAAGTGATGTCATACAATAATCCAGCCACAAAGTTAAGCACTTTTTGAGTATGCTTGATTTCACTGAGAAAGATCTAAATACTTGTTTAACGCTACCTGACTTTCCAAAAGCCAGATGCCAGCAGCACTTGAAATAAAAAAACTTTGCAAAATGCGAGTCTCTGTCTCTGTTATGTGTAATGTGATAGACAAGAAGGGTGCAGAAATCTTCATTGCAAAATCTTCACTTCTGTGTGCAAAGAAAACCAAAACCATTTTTTTCAAAGCAAAAGAAAAGGAACAAAGGGGGGAACCAATTTCTGCCCCATGCACCTTAGCTGAATTTCTAGAGAATTTTGGCAAGAGCTGTAAAAGGAGGGACAGGGTGTGGGGGAGTACATTAAAAAACCAAACTCCAGCATTAGGGGTGTGCACCTTAGCAAAAGGCTGTGAATGTTGTATAATGCGTGCCTATATCCTTCCAGGAGAAAGGCAAAAAGAAAAATGGAGAAAAGCAAACCTCCCTCCTACTCTCACATTCACTCTGACACCACCAATCCAGGCACATCCCGAGTAACTGATCAGAGTAACGAATCACCCACGTTTGCAAGACTCCTTTCACCATCCATCTTTCTATCCATTTGGAATGCAAATTGCCAAAGCACGCACCTTCACTAGCTCTATTTATAGGCTCCTAATGCTGCCTTCACAATCTGAACCTTGAGTGAGAAAACCACTGATGAAGTGTTATGAATAAAATTTGACAAATCTTACTATCCTTTAATCTCAATATCTCTGTTGAGATAATGATAAATATCTCATAAATACATTTTTTTAAAGGCTTGCCTCTGCTTTCTCCACTTAGAGCTCAGTGACATGCCCTGAGGCAGTTCGTTGGAAGCCAGCCGCCCTGCCATTTTTTTCACTGGAAGGCAGTACTTAAATCAGTACAAAAATGAAATCCGAGAAAAAAAAAACCTGTTGTTGGGTGTTGGTGAACACTGGAGTGTCACCCAAAACGTCGTCATGTGTCACCTTTGACATGCATATCATAGGTTCGCCATCACTAGCTTAGGACACAAGACAGTAGAACCAGGTCTTGAGAGCAGTGAAAAGAGGGAATCACTTTTGGCATAAAGGGGGGACCACCTTAAGCATCACTCTGTCCTGATGGAGGATGCAGACAGAAATGACCTGGGCTTGACTGAAATGACCTTAATTCCGATGCCTACCTAGCCAATGCAATGGCTATTAAGGAAATAACTTTCTAGGAGAGGACTAATTAGAACTGAAGCACCCAAATGAGAACGCTGCTGGGGAAACTGAACTGTTGGTGATTGAGCAGGGCCACCTTCTTAAGGAATAACTCAATGTTGAGGGTAAGCGAATACGTTCTCTGGACTCTGCTCCCACAGTCCGGTTAAGAGTTGCCTCCTATCTGCACCAGGAGCTTGTACACAGAACGTTGCCCAGACCATCTCAAAGCAAGTTAAGGACCTGCTTAACTGGGCTTGATAGCACTATTTATCCTAGAAATACACCATAGGAGGAAAGTCTGTACATCTTGATAGACTGGCAGCTGGGTGTCAAGAAGGTATTCAGAACCACTCTGAAATAGCCAAAGTGAACCAGCGTGCATCTCTCAACCTCTAGGGTGACAGGGTCCCTGTGACTAGGGGGGGGACCATGGACCCTGGGCCCACAGGTGAACCCAGGACAGGAGAGTCCAGTGCTCCTGTACCAATAGACAAAGCAAACCAGGGGACCAATATTTCCTGGGCTATTATGTGTTATGAAAATTACCTCCACTCAAAGCTTCTAATCCAGTGGTTCCCAACCTAGAGGTTGGAACCCCAAGGGGACTGTGAACCAATTTTCAGGGGGTCACAAAGAGCTTGGGGCAGACACCACCTTGGAAGCTTCATTTTGGCTTGGGAAGGAGTTTCCCCATTAAACTGCTATTTCCTCAATTCTTATGGCTGTGAGGGAAATTAGCCTTGCAATGGGCTCGACTTGGATTGTGCATATGCGTGTGACAAAGTCTATCCTGGATCTCTTTCCAAGTAGGCATGTCATGCCTTCCATATGCTTGCTTAGGTAAGTCTCAGCACATAGGATAGAAGAATGTAAATAATCTGAAGACTATCTAAAATTTGGCTTTATCACCTTCATCAGCAATGGCATAGAGAAGCCACAGTGCGTTCTGTTCAATGTTGTTCTCAGTGCTGAATCAATCATTGAACTCAAAACTCAAATGTTACTAAGGGCGCAATCTAAAGTTTTGGACACCCGCCCCAGCACTGCGTTTGCAGGGCCACGCTGACAGCAGAATCGGCTCAGTAACTCCAGCCAAAGTCAGCACTGTGCCACTCCTGCACCAGCTGCATTTGACTGATGCATGAGCATTTCTGGGCAGTGCAAGGGAGGGTTGGAGGGTGTTTCTAGGGGGGGGGGGGGGGGGCGGAAAGCATGCCAGCCTGCGGAGGGGGGTGAAGCTGGGATGCGGCCATTAGGCCCCATCCAAGCTTCTGTCCCCAGGCCACGCAGCCCTGATATGGACCCTGGGGCATCCTTGGCTCTGGGCCTGATAAATAGCAGGCGCAGATCCAAGACGCCCATTGTGGTGGCTAGCACCTACCCCAGGGTAAGGGCACAAATGTGCCCTTGCCCCAGGGAGGCTTCTGCCTGCTCCCAACCTGCTCTAGATACGGTGCAGGTCTGCCCGCCTGCCTGTTCCAGCACAAGTTAGGATTGCACCCTTAGAAACAAAGTATTCAGAACATTCTAGAAAGGATATGAAGTTATTTTGACTTTGAAAAAGTGTGATTTATTAAAAACAATTTCACTTAGTGCTTAATGACATAATTTCTGGCCCTAGGTCTTTGTGGGGAGTCCCAAGAGATTGTCATATCTAAAAAGGGAATCCCAGTGCAAAAAAGATTGGGGGCCACTTTTCTAATTTGTGGAGGACAGGAAGAATCAATGCTGCTGGGGAAGGTGTAGAACTTTCCTGAGTGGGTGCCTCCCAGCTGTCTGATGCACACCTTGGCTGTTGTATTATCAGTTCTGATCAACACAAGCCTGCCCTGAATCAGACTGTAAGGTACTTCATCCTTGGACCAACTGCCTTGCGTCACTGTTGCATCCATGTGTTTCCCTTCCAGTTCCTGCCTAGGACTAGGCACACTCTATTTCCTAGTTTACTACATGCCCCAGCAAGTGCAAGCACATTAAGGTACACTGAATGTCCTATAGGGCCTGTGCTTTGGACCGGAATCTATTAAGAATGTCAACCAGGTTAAGGTAAAGAAAACGCCTTCAGTGGGCATAGGTCAGCCATGAGGGACTCCAACATGCTTGTGGACACCCTTGGAGCAGCTGTCAGTCCAAAGGGTGATGCCTCTGGAACCAGTGCACCCGTGAATTCAAAGGCCACCTTGCTGACCGTTTCCCACACCCATGCATTGGCAGTGATGGAAACCAATGCTGCACAAGGTGGTAAAGAAGGCCACCTATGGGACCAAGACTTCCAAAAAAAAGTGATGTCAGAAATTTCACTGGTCTTTGGTGGTGGACATGGAAGCCACCTGAAAGAAGTCTCCCCAGACTGCTTTTTATTTTTAAGGATTGGGCTTTGTTCTACTGTGACCTAGGTATTGGCTGTTCCCTCAAGCGAAAGACCAGGCAAGGGGCCCTGAATGACAGCACCAGCCTGTTTCTCTGTCTTTTATTATGGGAAGGACCTTCTACTTGTACTTACTTTCCACTAGTACTGGGTCCCAACCTTGACCAAAAAGCTTGAATCCTGCTAGCTCACCAGGTGAGACTGTGACCACAGTCCACAACCCAATACCCAAGACATATGTTTTGCCAAGCCACCATATTTGTGTCCCTGGTGCCCTTCCCCGCTACAGTGGGTAAGGAATGGGGCCTCCATACCTGGCAGTCTGGTTGCAGCTCAGCCACGATCCCTTGTCTAGGAACTCTTGTGCTCTGGCCAGATTTTCCGAGAGATCAAGCAAGGCTGAGAAGGAGTAGTCCCAGCATCACTGGGAGGCTAGCTAGGGGTGGATAGGTCTGCCTGGCTGGGATTACCCCACCCCAGAAAACACATCCCCAGTGCCATACCTGGTATCATACCTGGATGCTGGGTCAGTTCTTGTTGGGCTTCCCATGTTCTCCCTCTACCTGATTCCACCTTGTTCATGAAGGCATAGGCTGAGAAGGGAAGACCACAGATGGGGTGTGTTGGGCAAGGCCCCTGTAAGGGAGGACATCAAATGTGCAGGCCTAGTAGACCCTACAAAGTCAGGCCAGGTGGGGGCTGGGGAGGTGGGTCAGGGAGCCCCACAACACTCCCAGAGCTTGCCACCACTGCTGTGACCTGAGCGTGGAGAAGCCAAGCCCTCCTGGGCAACATGTGGTAGTGGAGAATGCACTCTACCCAACTCCACCATGGCATAGGGTGAGAAGGGAAGGCTGCTGCTAGGGTCTGTTGGGCTATACCCTTATTAGGGTATGCGCTGAGTGCGTGGGACTGTCATACCCTACCAATCCAGCTGGGGTGGTGTATTGGAAAAGGCGGGAGATACCTCGAGGAGATAGGGAATGGTATCAGCAGTGGCCCCTTGTCCAAATAAGCCAGGAAGTACGGGGTTAATCCCAGAACTCCTGCAGCAGGAACACAGCTGCAGGCTGATGAGGGCTCTGGCTATGAAGGGAGGTTAGTGCAGGTGCAGATGGGCGTGGCTGATGGTAGAGCCAAATGATTGGCCTGCCTCAGTATAAAGTTGGAGGCAGGAGCTGCAGTAAGGCACCTGGGTAGGTGCTGGAGGAGAGCACCAGGTAGGTGCTGGACGGACGGATCATTGAAGGGTGATTAGCACCAGGCAGGTGTAGGAAGGAAGGTGACTGAGTGGACTGACTGATGGAATGCTGCCTGGACTGCCTGCCTGAAGGACTGTTATTGTTGGATAAAGGAAGGACTGGATAAGGTAAGGTTATTGTGGGGAGTAACTATGCAGAATTGTTGTATGGCTGCCACGCCCCTGGAGCCACCAAGTGGAGGAGGCAGTTGTGGCTTAGGCAAGCTGACTGCCTATTGTTTGTTGGTGCTAAATTATTATTATTATTATTATTATTATTTTTTTTTTTTTTATTGGCCAAGTATATGAACTATACCTGGAATTTGATATGGCCACCGGCTACATACATACAATACTACAAATACATAGTAAACAAAGAATACACAGAACAAATAAGGGCATATTCAAAATAAACCATTGCCTCAAACTCCTAGTCGCATCAACATAATTACAAATTCAGCAATTTAATGGCACAAGGAAAAAAACTATTTTTGTGCCTCGATGTTTTAGTATACAGAGTCTTATATCGAAGACCAGAGGGGAGAAGATTGAACAAGTTATGGCCAGGGTGCAACGGATCTGCAGCGATCTTTTCTGCTCGCTCTTTAACCTGAGCAGTATACAGATCTTCTATTGAAGGCAAATCAGTTCTGATTATTTTTTCAGCAGTTCTAACAGTCCTCTGGAGCCTTTGCTTATCCAGTTTGGTTGCCGAGCCAAACCAAACGGTTATAGAAGTACAGAGGACAGATTCAATAATGCCTCTGTAAAATTGAACAAGCAGCTCTCGAGGCAAATTGAATTTCCGAAGTTGACGTAGGAGCTTTTTTAATAATACCGCTAATATTAATTGACCATTTCAAATCTCGGGAGAGTACAGAACCCAGGAACTTAAACGACTCTACCACAGAAACCGTGCTGCTTAGGATGGAAAGTGGGAGTAAAAGAGGGGGGTGCTTCCGGAAATCTACTATCATCTCCACAGTTTTCTGTGAGTTGAGCACTAAGCTGTTACTGTTGCACCACGCAACAAGATGCTCAACTTCCCGTCTGTATGCAGACTCATCACCATTCTTAATAAGACCAATAACCGTCGTATCGTCTGCAAACTTTAAGATCTTAACAGAGGGGTCCATAGAAATACAATCAAAATTAGGGTATTTTGAGCTAAGCCGGTGATGAGGGCAGTCTGGAGGAGGCTGGCCAGCCGGTGATCCCAAGCAAAGCTGCTGGAAGAGTGGAGGCCCAGTGGGTGAATAGATCCCCTCCCTCTTGCCTATCTCTGAGGCTGCTCTGAAAGGGAAACTAATTAGCCTAGTGTGGGCATTGGGGCGCTTGGGGAGGGCCAGCAGGGAATTTGGCAGAACAGGTGGGCGTAGTGGATCAGGGATCTCTGCAGCTCTTTCACAGCTTTGTCACTGCTGTTGTGATTAGTGTGTGTAAAAGCTGGGCCCTTCTGGGCTGTTGTGCTGCCAGCATTGGCTGTGGGAAACCACTGGCAAAATGGTAGCCACATTTCCTGCCAGAAATCTCCTGCCGAGTCTGCTGCTGCTCCGTTTGTCACTCCAAGTAGGAGCCCCTGGGGGCTTAAGTCAACATGTAGGCCAAAGGCTTCCCTCATGCGGTGGCACAGGCAAAAAACCTGCTGGGCCCATAACTCTATGGCTGGGCCCAAGTCAACATGTAGACCTCGGACCTCCCTCATGCAGCAGCTCTGGGAAAAAGGTCCTGCCAGGCTTCAGAGCCTGTAGGCCTTGATCCTCCCTCATACAGTAGCATAGGAGGAAAAAATGGCCTGACTGGCCTAAATTGGCATGTAGGCCTCAGGACTCTCACATGCATAGAGATAAAGTCTTTCAGGCCCACATTAGCATGTAGATTTCAAGCCTCCCTTATGTGGTAGCATAAGGAAGGGGGGAAAAATCTGTCAGGCCTAAATTGGCATGTAGGCCTCAAGCTTCCCTCATGTAGAAGCATAAGGAAAGAAACCTTCCCACTCCATTGCCTGTGTGAGGGCCAAGCCCTGACTAGGGAGGGAGGGTGGCGGAAAGGATGAAGAGAAAGGGAGAGGAGGAAGAAAAAATGCAAAGGAAAACACCGAGCTACAGAGCTCAGAGTATTAGCTTCCTACCCAGCAGAGGCAGAGCTGTTCTGAGGAAATTGGATACTCACCTTGGACTAGGAGACTTCATCTGCAACTGGCCCTGCCTCCTGCTAGTGGCTTTCCCCAAGAGTCAAGAATGGCCCCTTTCTTTACCAGAGAACAAAGTACTCCTTTAAGTAATTTAAACGGGTAGGTTTCTTACCTGTGTAGGTTTCTTACGGGTAGGTTTCTTACCCCTTCTCCATAGTTCCAGTCAGGGCCAGCGTGGTACATCTGGGAAGCTCCTTCCTCTAGGTCAGGCAGGTCAGATTAACAGAAGACTTGCACAGAGGGGAGGGTCTCCTGGATCCACCCAATCTATATAAAAGCCTCTCAGATGATATCCTCTGCAAACATTCTGATGAAATCCGCATCTTGTGATGACTGATCTCACGTGTGAAGTGTGTCTCTGAGCAGCAGGCCCGCACACCCCAACTCTCTGAATGTGTGTAAGGTATACCCTACACTTTCCCACCCAAAGAAAACATTCTTCTTCTTCTTCTTCTTCTTCTTCTTCTTCTTGGAACCTCAGCTAATAGTGGGCAGGATGCTGGCCCTGACTGGAACTAAGGAGAAGGGGAGTTCACAGGTAAGAAACTTACCCGTTCTCCCGTAGTTCCAGTCAGGGCCAGCGTGGTACATCTGGAATGTACCCAAGCCGTACCCACGATGAACACCCTAGGGAGGGACTATGCTGAGGTCTCCTGCACTACGGACTGCAGCACCCATCTTGCAAATATTGCATCCCATGCTGCGAATTGGTCCACCTTGTAGTGTTGGATGAAAGTATTGGGTGACTTCCGCACAGCGGTTCTACAGACCGCATCTAAGGAGGGACCTGCCCTAAAGTCGGCTGAAGTTGCTGCTCCCCTTAACGAGTGCGTAACTATCCCCTCTGGAACAGGAACTCCCCTTGATCGATAAGCAGTTATTATGGCTTCTCTGATCTGTCATGACAAAGTGCCAGGAGATGCTTTAGACCCTAGTTTTGGAAGTCGGTAGTGAATGAATAATGCTTCCGACTTGCGTACTGATAAGGTCCTGGAAACATAAAAGCTAAGCCCCTTGCGCACATATAGAGTGTGTCGTTACGATGTTTGGGGTTTGGACAGAAGGATGGGAGAGTCACCTCCTCTGTCCTATGAAAAAGGGAATTCACCTTGGGCAAAAAGGTGGGGTCTAGCCGCAGCGTGACTCTGTCCTCGGAAAAACTACAGAGCTCCTTAGCAACAGACAATGCTGCCAGCTCTGATACTCGTCTAGCCAAGGTAATCCCTATCAGAAAAATAGTTTTGAGAGTAAGTTCTCTCATAGAACAAGTGGCCATAGGCTCAAAAGATTCTCTTGTAAGTGATTTTAGTACTAGTGGCAAATCCCATGTTGGGACCCTGTATACTGTGGGTGGATTTATGAGCGCCACCCCTCACAAGAATTTCTGAATGTGAGGATGTGAGGAGAGGGCCCGCCGTTTGGGTACCCCAGGATTGATCCAATTGCCAAAACCTGTCATTTTAAGGTGGCTGTGCCGAGACCTTTCTTTAGTCCAGCTTGGAGGAAATCAAGGAGCCCCTTGGTTTACTAGGGTCCACCCCCTTACCTGTGCACCAGGCTGAGAAAACCCTCCAAGTTGAATTGTACACCCAATTTGTGGAATTTCTCCTGTCAGACATTAACGTAGACAGGACAGTTTGTGAATACCCTAGTGTGGCAAGGGCCTGCCACTCAAACGCCAGGCCGTCAGCTGCAGGAACTCCGGCTGTGAATGATAGATTGGTCCCTGCATCAAGATGTCCTTCCACTGTGGAAGGCGTAGTGGTGGTTCTCTGGCCATCTCTCTGAGGTCACTGAACCACGGTCTTCTTGGCCAATGTGGTGCCATGAGGGCCACCTCCGCCTGCTCATCTCTTATCTTTGTTAGAGTTCTATGAAGGATATTGAGTGGCGGAAATGCATACATCAGCCCCTTGGGCCAACATTGTTTAAGGGCGTCCATGCCCAGAGACCCCGGACACCGGCATGTCAAGTAGAAGAACGGTGTCTGACAATTGAGATGAGTGGCAAACAGGTCTACCTTCATCTATCTGAATCTCTGGGTCAGCATCATGAAGATGTCCAGATGCAGTTTCCATTCGTTTTGGTTGAGTTGTTGTCTGCTGAGCCAGTCTGCTAGGGTGTTTTCCACGCCTGGCACGTGCTCCGCTCTTAGTGAGGCGATGTTGCTTTCTGCCCATTGGAAGAGTGCACATGCCTCCCTGTGGAGGGACAGTGATTTGGTTCCCCCCGTCTGTTCACGTACGCTCGTGCCGTCGTGTTGTCCATGTAGATGAGAACATTTGTCCCCGTGCTGTGAGGGACAAAGGATCGGAGAGGAGTTCCAGGAGTTCCAGGAAATTGATGCTCTTCCGCGCCTCTACAGGTGTCCAGAGACCCTGCAGAACCTTGCCCTCCGAATGGGCTCCCCAGCCAATCAAGCTTGCATCCGTGAAGATCAGTGTTGGGTTCTGCATTTGTATGGGGGCGCCCTGTGCTAGTCTGCTGTGAGCTAACCACCACCGCAGGTCCTCCCAAACTGGCTTGTTCAGTGAGACTGACTTGTGTCTGTTGTTGGATATAGCATACTGATGCGGTAACAGGAGATGTTGTAACACCCGGGCCCTGAATCGTGCCCAGGGTATGACTTCTTGGCATGACGTTAACATCCCCGCAACCTCTCCAGTGTGAGAATGCCGGCATGTCCCGAGTGTAGGGTCTTGGAGGCCAAGTCCCGAATCTTGTCCTGCCTCTCCTGAGACAGGATAACTTTGAAGTTGAGTGTGTCTATAGTCACTCCCAGGTGTGCAATAGACTGTGATAGAAGAAGGTGGCTCTTCTCTCTGTTCACCACAAATCAGTGGTACTGTAGGCATTGAATGGTAACCTCTATGTGTTGCACCCCCTGTTGGTGGCTACAAGACATTATGAGCAGGTCGCTCAGGTAGGTGTACACTCTGATCCCCTGGAGATAGAGATGGGCTACCAATACTACCAGGATCTTTGTAAAAACCTGGGCACGAATGACAGCCTGAAGGGCAAAGCTCGATACTGGTAGTGTCAGTCCTGATAACAAAAGCACAAGAACCTGCAATGCGGTGCTCTGATGGGGACATGCAAATATGCTTCTTGCAGGTCGAAAGAAGCTAAAAATTCTCCCCTCCCTATGGCCAGGAGGATAGATCAAAGTGTCCCCATTTTGAACTGTATCTGTCTCATCCAGCGGTTGAACCATCTTAAGTTTAGGATTGCTCTGGTGTCGCCTGATTTCTTGGGGATAGTAAATAGGTGTGAATACACCCCGGAACTCCTTTCCTCCTCCAGGACCGGTTCTATGGCACCGATGAGAAGGAGGTGCTGTATGGCCTCCAGTGTTTTTTGATGTTTTTCTGGGCAAGCTGGTCTTAGCACCTGAATGAAGTGATCCCGAGGTAGAAAACAAAGTTTATTTATTTTATTTTATTTTATTTATTTATTTGATTTATACCCTGCCTTTCCTCCACAAAGGCCCTCAAGGCGGCATTTACAAGGTTAAAACACAATAAAAGACAATTAAAAACAGTATTAAAAGACAATAAAAACAATATTAAAAATACAACATACAAACAAATTAATCCCTAGGATCATAAAATATATAAAAAGAATGCAAAAAAGCCAGCCAGCCAGCCTGTCAGCAACTAAAAGCCTGCTGAAATAAAAAGGTCTTCAGCCCCCGCCGAAATACCGCCAAAGAGGGAGCAGTTCTTAACTCCAAGGGGAGGGTATTCCAAAGTTGGGGTGCCACCGCCGAGAAGGCTCTCCTACTGGCCGCCACCCCTCTCACCTCTCCTGGTGGCGGCACCGTCAAAAGAGCCCCCCCAGATGACCTCAGAGTACGGGTTGGATTATATGGGAGGAGGCGGTCCCTCAAATACCCTGGGCCCAAGCCGTAAAGGGCTTTAAAGGTCAACACCAGCACTTTGAATTTGTCCCGGAACAGAACTGGCAGCCATTGTAGTCGCCGAAGCAACGGCTCGACAGAGTCAAACCGACGTGCCCCAGCAACCACCTGAGCAGCCGCGTTCTGTACTAGTTGTAATTTCCGAACCGTCTTCAAAGGCAGCCCCACGTAGAGCGCATTGTAACAGTCTAATCTAGATGTCACTAGGGCATAGGTCACTGTGGTCACAAGTTCCAGTGCATAGCCCCACTGCATGGTATCCCAAACCCAATGATCCGAGGTGATCAGGTCCTATCTGTCAGTGAATGATTATAGTCTGCCGCCGATCCTTGGGGCCCCTTGGGCGTCATGCTGAGTGGGGTTTGGCACCTCCTTTAGTGGCGTAGTGCTGCTGAGCTTGGCCTCTGTTCTTAAAGGCAGGCTTGCGTTGCCAAGGTTGCCCTGATCCTCGAAAGGACGACGAGGAGGAAGCAGTGGAGCCTGCTGCTGTTGATTGTTTCTTGTTGCCTCGAAAAAACTGTGATGGCTGTTTGGACTGAGGCTTGAAGATTTCCCCCCGAGTTGGGAGTGCCTTCTTCTTTCCCTTGGTTTCAACCAAGAGCGGGTCAAGGTCTTCCCCAAACAGCTTATGTCCTTTGAAAGGTAAGCCTACTACCTTGGCGTGTGAACCCACGTCTATGTCCCAATGACATAACGACGTGTTCTGTCGCACTGTGATGTTTGCAGCAATGGCATGAGCCGATAGTTGCATGGCGTCGGCTGTGGCATCTGAGAGGAATGCGGCCGCTGTGTCGATCTTTTTTATATCTCTTCTTGCTTCTTCAGGAATATCAAAATCCTTCATGATGTCCCGAGTCCATAGGTACATTGCTCTGGTGAAAAGCAACCCCACTACAGACACCTTCAGAGCTCCAGCTGAGGCCTCAAAGGCCTTGTGTACCACCATCTCAATGCGCCAGTCTGCCGCATCCTTGGGCAGGCCCTTTGGAATCAGTTGGAAGTGCTGCTGATGTGCCCAGGGCAGCTATGGGTGTATCTACAACTGGAAGTTTGAGATGCTTGGTGTCTTCTGCATTGAGAGTGTATAACTAGATAGATGGCCTTTGATTGTCTTTGTTCTTTGCCAGGGCCTGCCATTCCTTGTCTATGAGCTGGTGAAAATGCTCTGGCACAGGGAAACCCTTGGGGGGGTCTCCTGTTGTGCTGGAAAGGCCTCTGATGCACCCCAAACTTTGTCCAAGGAACCGGAAACAGGTTCGAAGTTCTTTGCCAGCTTGAGCACTCAGAGAACCTTTGGGAACATGGGCGGAAACAGCTTGGCCTTGAAAAGCTTGGTGCTCTGGGACTCGGGCAGTGTCTCCTCCTCCAAAAGCTCCCCCTCTTCCAGGAATTTAGTAGCTGTGTCCTCCATTTCGTCATCGGAGGTTGAGTGCCTGGGATGCTGGGCTGATGGTATCAGACCATGCTTCCCCCACTCAGGGACCTAGTTCTTTTTGGACGGGGGGGGCTTGCCTTGCTCGTTTGGCTTTCTGAGGGTTGTTGCGCTGACACGATCAGGGACTGGGATCCCTGTGCGCCCTCCATCTGATCGGGTCCCTCCCTCACCCTCTCACTGTCCTGTGCTGCTGTGGGAGCTCTGGGGGCCAGTTGCAAGCCTACCAGGGCAGAATTGATGGCTGCTGTTACCATCCTCTGGAGGGTATTTTCGATATCACCCCATGGTAGCATGATGGGGGTCTCCGCCACACTCAGCCCGGGGGTCTCCTCAGGGTTGGCCATGGCAACAATGGGTGGGCAACTGAAGGGCACTCACCACAAACCTGCAGAAGCGCACCTGGGAACACTGCGATGTGGTGCGCTGCTTCTAAAATGGCTACCATCCCCACTCCATGGGAGATGTGGGGGTCGGAGCTTTGCGGGGGCACTACCCCATTTGTACCACCCTCTCCCCACCTCCGCAGAGCGAGGGGGTCAGGTGGGAATCAACCTGTGACCTGTCCCTGGTAGGGCGTGGGGGTCAAGCGTGTTGAAAGTGGCTCTGCGGCTTTTCGCGTGCCTCAAAATGGTGCCCGTGATCTTTCTCTGGTGTCCGTAGGCCTCTGGAGTGCTCTGGGGCCTGTTTTCAGTGCCTGGGGGTTCATCGTGCCCAGGAGGAGCCTGTTCACACCCCCAAAACCCCTAGAAGTGCTGTTGTGTTCTTTTAAGATTTTTTCTTTGTCTTCTGCCTTTGCTAACGTCGTCTTTTTTTGGTTTTTGAAGATCAACGAGCTGCAAAAAACTTGTCCTGCCAGCCACAAGGCTAGGCCAGACTGGGTGGATCTAGGAGCCCTTCCCCTCTGCGCAAGTCTTCTGTTAATCTGACCTGTCTGGCCTAGAGGGAGGAGCTTCCCAGATGTACCACGCTGGCCCTGACTGGAACTACCGGAGAAGCTCTTTTTGTGTATCTCCTTTCTTCACCTTCTGCCACTCCTTGATCTTAAACATTGGCAGTAGAAGCTAATGCAACGCCAATGAATGCAACTTATTGTGCTGCCTCAATGGTTGCTTGAGAGACAACATAATCCCCTGATTAACTGCAACATTCAGGTCTGTAGTCAAATTTGTATTTTATTTCTATTCTTTCATGTTTTGCCCAAATTGAAGAAATAATGTAGTTATTTGAAGGTCACTTTGACTTGAATACCCATTAAGTCAAGAAAAGTGCAGGAAAGTCTGTTCATTTATCAATGTTTGTAAAATTGGTCCATGTTTGCACAGACACTCAATACAACAAACCAGACACACAACAGAGTTTCTGATGAGCAACTGTTTAGAGGAGAGGCTGTGTAGTTCAGAAGGCGAGCATGTAATATGCATATTGAAGATCCCTGTTGGGATGTTAATTTGAACCTAGCATAAATTTACAAGCTGGAATGTATTGGAAAACTGTGCTTGTTGCAAGAGACCTAGTCATGTGATGTGTGTAGGTAAATGTTGCTATTCTGTACGGGCTTTAACTGGACTGTGTGTCAGTTAGTCTGTGTTAGTGTGTTGAGAGCTGCTTTGAGAGAGAGATGTGTGGAGAGAGAGTGAGAGAGCTAGATATGATTTCTATATGCTGTTAACTGTAAATATGTTCTAAATACAAAGTTCTGTTTAGAACAAGTCTCCGCATCTTTCTTCGGATGAACCTAAAGGTCACTCAATCAAGTCCATCCGCTAACGCCAACTCTCCTTCAATCTCCCAATCAAACTCTGACACCTAAAAGGTAGGGCTGGGCCCCAAAATCCTGGAAGGTCACTGCCAGTCAAAGCAGACAATACTGAGATGAGGGTCTTACTCAGCAAAAGGTAGTTCCATCCAGTAACGTCATCCGAGCGCCCGAACTACCGGAACGCTCGGATGATTGACAGCCCTCCGCGCTAATGGCGGAGGGCTGCCACGCCCCCCCGGCCTCAGCACGCCGGAATTGCTCCATTTTAGAGCAATTCCAGACGCAAGGGAGGGCGAGCGGGCCCAGCAGCAGTTCGCCCGTCCTCCGAAGCAGCGGAACGGGCCGGGACCTCTGCGGAACTAGCAGAACGGAGTACCGGCCCGTTCCCCCTGAATGACGCCTCTGGTTCCATCCCAGTTGAGAAATCAGACACATATGTGTAAGGAATACAACAGTGCTATTCAAACTGTGGGTTGGGACCCACTTGGTGGGTCATGACCTGATGTCAGGTGGGTCATGGAAAGCTGGCAGCCATCTTGGAAACTGTAGACCTTACTCTTGTTCTATTCCTTTTGTGAGTGTTAACAGTTCGAATTTTCGAATGACCATTTAAAAAAAAAAACTTTAGTTCAGTGCTTTTACATCATATTTTGTCCCACTCTTGCTTTCTGTCAAGGATGTTTCATAGTTGTACAATTGCTGCAGTCCAAGAATGCCAGTTTGCATTTCAGGACTGTCATTTTATTATGTTACAATGACAGTAATTCCTGCTTGATTATGTCACTTCCTGCCACAACATCACTTCCATG
This sequence comes from Lerista edwardsae, assembly GCA_029204185.1. NCBI lineage: Eukaryota > Metazoa > Chordata > Lepidosauria > Squamata > Scincidae > Lerista > Lerista edwardsae. The sequence continues at coordinate 3,386 of JAJKFI010000136.1, read as the reverse complement.
TTAATGACATCACTTCCGGTGGGTCTGGAGAAAAGTGCCATTCTAAAGAGTGGGTCCTGGTCTAAAACGTTTGAACACCACGGCAATAATAGTCTGTGATTTTGCGCAGAAAAGCTAAAAGTACTAAGAGGGAACTGAGAGCTTATGAATTGGAACTAGGGGCTCTCAGAGGACTGAGAACAGGGGATGAAGCCTGTAATTTGGAACAAATAACTAACACACACACAAAATAATAGCTTTGCTCAGTAGAATTATTCACTAGCAAGCAAGTAGCAGCTTCAAACGCTTGGCACTGAAAATATTTAGGGAGTGGTACAGGTGCCTCTGTTAACGGGGCAAAACACACAGACAAAAGTAGATAAGTGAAGAAGCAAAAATAGATAAGACCGGTGTCTCTGCTAACAAGGTAGGCTAATTAAAGGTGAAGAGTTTACAGAGGGTTCTAATGGACTGCGCACGCCTAATGAATTAAAGCAGCTATGCAGTAAAAAATTCCAGCTCACAGCTCACAGTACAAAGCAGCACAGAACAGAGTACTTAATATACGTATTTCCAAATTTCCCACGCTTCATAGAAAAAGGAAAATCAAAAAGAAAAGCAAAAAATGCACTTCAGTGAGGATTTTGTATCATAGACTAAATTAGCTTTAGCCCCACTGACCTCTCACTGGCCCGCTGCCAAATTTCATGTACAATTCGCACCTCATTGTTACCCTCATAAAACATGTGCGTCTCCTTGCCATTTCTTCCCAGACGCCTGTCTTCACTGGAGCCCATGAAGATCTCTCAGAGATGGAATCCATCAAATGTTCCAAGATGTTGTCCCTCTCAAAGTGGAAACCGACAACATAGCCTGCACGAAGCAGGAATTCTTTTGTCCTGTGGTATAAGTGGGGTTCACCTCCAAAATCTGGTTCACCTCCAAAATTGGCCATTTTTGGGAGGCTAGGTACCAAATGCTCACCACTATCCCAGCTCTCCTGTTGAGTTAGGCCAGAATCTCTATACAGAGACTAGGAAAAAGAACAAAAGATTCAGCCATTCTTCAGCCACTCGGCATGGAACAGCCGCCATGTCTTAGGTCCCGCCCACTTCCCCCATTTTTGAACATTTTCTACAAAGCACCCCAGAACCTCTGAAACAGATTATGAGAGACTCCGGAATCCACCCCGGTGGTAGAAAGACAGTTTTTGACCATTTCTAAAAAAACATCCTGGGACCTCCAAAAACAGACTTCTTCCTAACCCCGCGGTCAGCGGCCTAAGAGACCTTTTTCAAAAATTTTCTGCAAAGCACCCGGGGACCCCTGAAACAGACTTTCTGAGCTGCGGGCATCCACCCAAGGGCTAGAAAAAATGTCGTTGACCACTTTCTAAAAAAACACCCCAGGACCTCCAAAAACAGAATTTTCGCTGACGCCAGGGTCAGCGGCCTTGGAGTCCATTTTCGAAAATTTTCTAAAAAACACGCCAGAACCTCTGAAACAGATTATGGGAGACCCTGGGCTCCACCCCGGGGGTAGAAAGACAGTTTTTGATCACTTTCTAAAAAAACACCCTGGGACATGCAAAAACATAATACTTCCTGACACAGTGGTCAGCGGCCTCAGAGACCCTTTTCGAACATTTTCTTCAAAGCCTCCGGGGACCCCTGAAACGGACTTTCTCAGCCCAGGGCATCCACCCCGGGGGTAGAAAGACAGTTTTTGATCACTTTCTAAGAAAACACCCAGGGACCTCCAAAAACAGAATTCTTCCTGACCCTGCGGTCAGCGGCCTCAGAGACTTTTTTTGAAATTTTTCTGCAAAGCACCCTGGGACCCCTGAAATGGACTTTCTCAGCTGCAGGCATCCACCCAAGGGCAAGAAAAAACATTTTTGACCACTTTCTAAAAAAAACAGTCCGGGACCTCCAAAAACAGAATTTTCCCCGGCCCCCGGGGTCAGCGGCCTCGGAGACCATTTTCGAAAATTTTCTCCAAAGCACCCCTGAACTTCGGAAACAGATTATGGGAGACCCCATCATCCATCCCATGTGTAGAAAGACAGTTTTTGATCACTTTCTAAAAAAACACACAGGGACTTCCAAAAACAGAATTTTTCCTGATCCCAGGGTCAGCGGACTCGGAGACGCTTTTCGAAAATTTTCTGGAAATCGCCCAGGGATCCCTGAAACGGACTTTCTCAGCTGTGGGCATCCACCCTAGTGCTAGAAAAAACGTTTTGACCACATTCTAAAAAAACAGCCCGGGACCTCCAAAAACAGACTTTTTGCTGCCTCGGAGCAATTTTAGAAAATTTTCTGCAAAGCACCCCAAAACCTCTGAAACAACCATTGTAAGCCCCAAGCACCTACCCAGGGGCTAGAAAGACGGTTTTTGATCACTTTCTAAAAAAACACCCCGGGACCTCCAAGATCAGATTTTTGCAGACCCCGGGGTCAGCGGCCTCAGAGACCACTTTTGAAAATTTTCTGCAAAGCACCGCAAAACCTCTGAAACAGCCTTTGTGAGCCCTGGGCATCCACCCCGGGGCTAGAAAGAAATTTCTTGATCACTTTCTTAAAAAAACACCCTGGGATCTAAAAAATCAGAACTTTTACTGACCCCTCGGTCAGACGCCTCGGAGACCATTTTGAAAATTTTCTGAAAAGCAACTCAGAACCTCTGAAACAGCCTTTGTGGTGCCCGGGCATGCACCCCGGGGGTAGAAAGACAGTTTTTGATCAGTTTCTTTAAAAAAAACCCGGGATCTCCAAAATCAGAATTTTTTTGCTGACCCCGGGGTCAGTGGACTCAGAGACCATTTTTGAAAATTTTTGGAAAACCACCCCAAAACCTCTGAAACAGAATTGCTGGGGCCGGAAATCCACCCCGGGGCTAGAAAGACAGTTTTTGATCACTTTCTAAAAAAACACTCCGGGACCTCCAAGATCAGAATTTTTGCTGACCCCAGGGTCAGCGGCCTCAGAGACCATTTTTGAAAATTTGCTGCAAAGCACCCCAAAACCTCTGAAACAGCCTTTGTGAGCCCCGGGCATCCACCCCGGGGCTAGAAAGACAGGTTTTGGTCATTTTCTAAAATAACATCCTGGGACCTCAAAAATCAGAATTTTTTCTTAACCCGGGATCAGCGGCCTCAGAGACCATCTTTAAAAATTTTCGGAAAAGCACCCCAAAACCTCTGAAACAGCCTTTGTAAGCTCCAAGCACCCACCCTGGGGCTGTAAAGGCAGTTTTTGATCACTTTCTAAAAAAACCCCCGGGGGCTCCAAAATCAGAATTTTTGCTGACCCCGGGGTCAGTGGCCTCGGAGACCATTTTTGAAAAGTTTCTGCAAAGCACCCCAAAACCTCTAAAACAGTCTTTGTGAGTCCCGAGCATCCACC
>JAJKFI010000135.1:3080942-3104658 GCA_029204185.1 Lerista edwardsae | reverse complement strand
TATATATATATATATATATATATATATATATATATATATATATATATACACACACACACACACACACACACACACACACATAAACATGATCTGAAGACAACAAGGCTCTAACTTGTATCCTTTGTTCTATATCACTTCCAGCTCTTTGATGCGAGCAAGAGCCTGATATTATTGCTTAGGTTTTTTTACACATACAAAGTTACATCATAATAACTGGATTCTAGAGTCAACATTGGGCAGACATTTATATTACTCATATAACTCATTACATTGAGGGGAAAAAAAACTAGTCAGCCTGGGAACTGAGTTCTACCAAATGTGTGGGTTAATTATACTAGCAAATATTAAATGCATAGGGTACAAGCCTTCTGTTCTTGCACAGCACCTGTTTATGGCAGTGGCACATGTTCAGGGCAACTTCCCCACAGACTGTGCCAATGGTCAATTTTCTACGTGAAGGTCATGTCCACATGGCATAGTTTGAAGAGGGAGGCAGGGTCTGATTTCAGTGCATCAGGCCCTTGCAAACCAATAGCAAAGTTGGTTCCAATTCCCAGAATGGGAAAGTTGTGGGATGAATTCCGGAGGCACAGTCTACACAGAGGAATGATGCACAAAACTTCTGAGCAACCCGGGGTCATCTTTGGGGTGTGCGTGTGCTACTTCTCATCATTCCATTGCAGTGCCAATGTGCCCCTCCAGAAAACTCCCGTGTGGACATGTCCTATTACTGAGTTAGTTATAATGCCATTCCCTCTTTATTTACTTGTTATAAAACCTTTAAAAAAAACCGCTCAGAAAGAAAATGAAGCTTGACTACAGAACAAATGGATGCAATAAAAGCGAAGGAGATTGAAGCTTCACATCTCCATAACCTGATAAGGAGCAGCAGCTGTATTTAATTTGAACCTGATGTGCTTCCGAACTCGTATTCATACAGGTATTTAATGATCCAAACATAATGGTCCTATGCAGAATAATTACTGATACGAAGGCGTCAACTTCATGTGCATTCCTTTTAAACAATGTTTCATGGTGTGTGTGGGGGTGAATTTTGCATTGGTTCTAAGAATGGACATTGCGATCCTTTAGGACACATCGATCTATTCCGTTTTCAGTCCTTTATTCAGACAATGGGACTCCTTAACACTATTCCTTCTTGACGGATTCCTTGCTTCTCCCTCCCTCACAGTATAGCCAATACAGTGAAAATAAGTAGAGGGCAAAGCAGACAATTAAATCATAGTGATACATTGTGACACAAAACACAACAAACAAGAGGAAATAAAGAATTTTGTAACCGATATGCTTTAAGGCTAGGCACTCTGATAAACCCTGAGCTTCACTTTGCCGGCCAGAAATTTCTTCCTGATAAACAACAGAATGCTTATCCAGCCCTTCAGTGTCCAATACTTTTTCTTCGGTTATGACACTTTCTGATTGAGAGGCCATCTCGTCTCTTTCTTCGGTAGGCTCTCTAATTAAAATGGTTGGCCCGAATGTCTTGCCCTGTTTGACCTCTGATTGATGGCAAAACTGACCTATGCTCCTTTCTCCTTTCTCCCTGGAAGGCAATGCTGATGAAGGAGGCAATTCTCGGGATTCAGCCTCTAAAGAACCTTTTGGATTATGGGGAGACCTTTCACTTGTTGAGCTGGAGTCGCATCCCAATTCCGCCACAGTATTGACTGACAAGTTCATGAAGTCATTGCCTCCTTCCGCAATACAAACTCCCCCTGTGGATTCTTCAGGAGCTTTCACAATCGAGGAGCTTTCACAATAGCTGGCCACAATATTGATCTCAGAAGAGGACACCTCGCTCTCAGTTTTAGGACATGTTCCCCAAATATTTCCAACTGCGACCTTGTCGTGGTATAGGCCTTGCTGAGGACGTGCTGAAGCTTCCAGAGATGTTCCTGAACTCAAATCCTCCTCAGGAGCTGCTGTTCCTTCGACAGCAGAAGTCCATAGTATTTCACCTGGTGGGGACTCATTTCCAAGATATTCTGCTCTGGCAAGCTTCTCGCGCACACCGCACACTGACATCATTTCTCCTTGCGCCATTTCAAGTGTGCATGAATTATAAACACCTGAAACGGATTCCTTTTCCAATTTGGTGTCATATAATACACCCACTGTATTGCACTGACAAAGAGGATAATGTGAACCATCATTTCTCCCTTCATGTATATCAAACACTGTTTCCTTTTCCTCTGTGGGCCTGTCACTTAGTGCAGTCTCTTGAGGTAGCTTAACAATTACGGTAGCTTTTTCACCAGCAGACATTTTTTCTGGAGTACTTTCTGATGTCGTTTTAATTATATAAGCTGCTGTAACTGCCTCGGCTTCCCCTGTACTATCACACTCAGCTACAGAAGAGTCTTCATATCTCCCTGGGTCTTGGCAGGTAAACAATTCATCTGTGGGAGTTACATTCAAACATCTTGTATTATCTCTAATTCCCCACATGGCTTCGCCACCTGTTCGCTCTTTCATCTGCACGCTTTCCCTGGCTTCACTTTCCTTTTCTGCCAACTGACTTTCTAAGCCACTCCAACATTGATCACACGCAACCCGACTGCTCTGATCATTAGTAATAACCCTGTTAAGCTCACTTCGGCAGGGCTCTTTCTCCAAAATACTTCTGTTTGCTGGATCGTCGCTCTGACTGTATGCTCCTTGTTCTAAATACCCACTAGGATCATTCTCTACATTTATTGGTGAAGAATGTGCAAAGAGCCTATCGCTTGCTGTTACAATATCTGAGCGATTAATGCAATACTTACTTGCTCTCTGCATGTCTTCAGGGTCTCTGCTACCAGTAATTCTCAAATCTTGATGATCATCTACAACTAGACTTGTGCTTTTTGGCTCTTTATTTCTTTCGCTGGAGCTTCCTCTATAATTTAACCCTGGGGCCCCTACAGATTTATTTGTTTCCTCATCTTCTTTTTCACCTTGCACATCAGTTATCACTTCCTTTCGTCTATTTGGCTCATCAAGCCTGCTGCCTTTATCATTTCCGAATGTGGCCAAGAATGGTTGATTTTCTATGTCAAGATTGTATTTCAAATGGATATGAGTAGGTCCAGTTGTCAAAGGGGATGCCTGTTCCTTTTCTGAAGACTGTTCTAAAATGTTCAGCTTGATTTCTTTTCCCTTCTCAACTTTATACTCTGACTTATAGTTTTCTTCGACAAGGTCATTATTGGTATGCGAACTTCTTAAGGAAGTTATTGTGACATCAGCTAAGGGGGTGGCATTTAATTCTCTTCTCAAATATGCTGGATTTTGACTTTCAGGTCCCTCCAGGATGGGTTCAGTTTTGACAATGTTTTTCAGAACTGACTGAGTTTGGAGAAGTGTTTTCTGCAGGTGTTTTTCATGGATTTGTTTGGCCGTGTCATCCAATCTTTCCAATGCACTTTCTTTAAATTGAATTGCTTTATTGTCTTCTAAAAATCTTTCCTCAGATTCTTTGTGGCGATCAGAATCATCCTCACTAATGAACAACATTTCCTGTATTTCACTTTCTGGGGTACTATCAGATTCACTTTTTGGAAAAACTGCATGACTCATTCCTTGTCTGCTTGTGATAACATCTGCAACATGGGCTGTCTCATTCTCTTTTCTTTCAGACCCAAACTCTCGTGGAAAATGGATTTCACTGGTACTAAAACGTTCTGAAGACAACATTCTTTTGTTTACCGAATCTACTGCAATAAATTTTTCCTGGGATGTCTGGCTATAATTCTTTCCCACGGAGTGCAGTTGGGTATTGGACAATTCCGGCTGTCGTAAAAGAGATTCTGACAAAGAGCTTATAGGCAGAGGCTGCCTAACCAAGCCAGAGTCGAGCTTGTCCCCTAGATCTTGTGGTTCATTTGGAAATTGAACTGGTCCAGTTGTGTGTAAACTTTTTTCACCCCTGGAAGAACCTCGGGTTCTAGTGAAGTGCTGACTTAGCTGAAACAACAGAATCAAAAAGAATGGTCAAAATACATTTCTCAGAGTGTTGGTGTGGATATGTACATACACTCAGCGGCGGCATTCTGCCGGTACGCTGGGCGGGACTTACCTTTTAGCGGCAGTCCGCCCGTTGCGTAATGACGCGTTCCGCAACGGGCGGACTGCCACTCAAAGGTAAGTCCCGCCCAGCATACCGGCTGTTTGCCGCCGCTGCATACATTTATATACATATGAGGGAGAACTGAATTAAGGACACTTTTGATTTCTTTGAGGCGTTGAGAAAACCTTCTTACTAGCCATGCACCAAATCTAGGTTGCAAATATTTTGTTCAAAAGCTCCTAAAGTGCTTCAGGGCGCAATCCAACCCAGTACCAGAACAATTGTTCCCTTACCGTGGGGAAGGCTCCAGCCTCCCCTATGCGCTCCTCGGATCTGCGCCCGCTAAATAAAAGAGAGGGCACAGATCTGAGGAGACCGTGCGGCCTGAATCGGGGCCACACAGCCTCTCTGATGGACCTCGGATTCAGCCTTATGGCCGAATCCAAGGCCCACCCATGTCCCGCTCTCGTCCTGCCCCCATTCTGCCCTCCTCCCGCCAACCCCTGGGGCGTGCTGTCATGGTGCCTCCCTTGCGCCAGCCGGCACCTGTGGCCTTAGCGCCAACGCAGGGCAGCCAATCGGCACCCCTGCATCAGCGCTAGGTGGGCAGCGCCAGCTCAACCCCGTTGTATCAGCACTGCATGCACTGTAGGATTGCGCTCCCTGAGGGTTAAAAAGCCAGAAAGAAAATAGCCTGCAGTACCCCACTACTTTTCCCCTCACATTTCTCCGCCTTCAACTACGAGTTCAGTAAGCTGCCAGTTAATTCATCCAAATGAATCCTAAGGAGAACACAGTCAGTCCTTTTTTTTATGTCACCTCACCAGCGATGGGATCTACAATGAACAAGAGGAACGCTGGGCGGGACGTAGGCGGGACTTCTGCTTGAGTGGCAGCCCGTCCGTAGCATTCCGCGGCTGCCCTGGCCTCGGGGGGGCTTCTGCTCACCACAGGGGACAGGTGAGGGTCACGCCGGGTGCCTGAGCGAGCAGCGGGGGGGCACGCTAACCGGGGGCAGCCCCCCCGAGGCCAGGACAGCTGCGGAACGCTATGGACGGGCAGCCAATCACCCGGAAGCCCCGCGTAAGTCCCGCCCAGCATTCCCCTTGTTCATTTGTAGATCCCATCACTGGACCACACTATCTGTGACCTTGCTTATCTGCATGGGGTAGAACTGCTACTTATCTGTGCCTTTGTCCTTGTTATCCACTAGGCAGACATCTTCTAAAGGCTTCAGGGACCTTCAGAACAGCACCTGCAACCAGTGCTGACCCCTTCAAAATGCCTGGCAGGAGCATCCACCGGCCAACCAGGGGTCCATACTGGTTGCAGGTGCCATTCTGAAGATCCCTGCAGCTTCTGGAAGGTGTCTGCAGCATTCAGATGTTTTCTGGCACTTCCTGCTGCACTCAGCTGGCTTCCTGGGAGTCTCCACTGTATTCTTCTGACTGCAGATAAGGTATCCCTTGCACCTAACCTCATGGATCCCATAGGCTCAATGGTTCATTGTCCGCAGATTCATTATCCGTAAGGATTTCCAGGAACTGAATCCTAGCAGTTAATGATTGACTGTATTCTCTACAAGAGAAGCTAATTCATTCACAGTATGCACTCTAGGCATGTTTTCTTTTCTAGTGAACACACCGACACTGGACATCAAAGCTGGGCCAACGTGTACGGCATTGTCCAGTAAAATAAAAGCACCTTTGCACAATGACAAATACTATCAGGATTCTCTTTGCAACCTTCTCCGCTCCAGAGTCTTTCATAGGCTTCAGCCCAGAATGTTTGAGAGACCTCTATAATGTGCAAACTGGGTGTTAGAAAAAGAGGCCCGAAATGAACACATTTCTTCCCTGCCTCCCCAACACTGCCGCAATATTCCTCAGCTGCATTTGCTTGTCATGGCATTCTCGCCTTGTTTTCAGACTGAAGGCTCCATACCAATCAATTAGAGGATAGTTTCTTGGGCACTCCTTATTACACTTACCCTCACTGCAGCTCCCACCATTACAGTGTCTCTTATTAATATGTTTTCTGCAAAGCCTCTGCAAACTATTAATAGTAAAACGTCACTCAAAGAAAAGTGAAGGAACTAATGTTTCTGCAAATTCTGTTTTAATGACCCTCTGCCAACTGGTGCTCAAGTGTATCTGAGCTCTTCAGTGATGCCAACTGTCAGGATTTAATAGTGAGATGCCTGGGCTTTCTCCCTCTCTCTCCCTCCTCATAACTGACATTTGCATGATCTCAATAATTATATGCAAATCTTACAATTTCCCCTTCTTCCCACATAAGGCTCATGTTACTTGTCAACTGCCGAGCTGTCTTGTGAGCCATTGCCTCTGACTTTCAAAGATTTGGTTGCATTTCCATTTATTATAGGCCACCATTGTTTAAGTCATTACACAGCACATATGGTAAATTAAAATCTGAATGACACACATACACGCATTTATTGTACTGATGATTGCTTTGATTTTTTTTTTTAGGAGCAAACTGTTAAATAGGTGTCTCATTGTTTCACAGAGTACTAAGAATATATGGTGATTTTTTTGGTTGCTTTTTATGGGCTTTCTCTTTCTTTAAAAAAAATAATGTGGAGAGGCTGTTTTTGAGGCAGTAAATTCTCCCGAGCAAGGTGACAACTTTGAACTTTCCAAATTTAGAGCTAGGAAGGCTTTGTGGTTATCTAGGAAGGATTTATTCTCCCCCTTAAAAATCCAAATGGCCCAGGAGATACTCCTGTTACTTTGTGTGTTCTTTGTGTATTCCCAAGCAATCCCCACCATATTCCATAATTATTTAGCTGCATATGCCATTGATAAGTGCTCCACACTGAGTGTTGTGTGCCTTTTGCATCAATGGCTATTGTTTCTTCAACCCATTATATCACAGGGCAATCTAACACCATCCTTGGGCCGACACATGCCTCTTGCATCGGCCCAGTGCAGCACAAGCAGTGGTGTCATCCTCATTCTGGAACGCTAGGCGGGACTTACTGCCTGATTGGCTGCCCTGGCTTCGGAGGGGGTGCCCGCTTGCCTGGGGGGCGCGCCGGGTGCCTGAGCAAGCTGCAGAGGGGCGCGCCAACCGGAGGGAGCCCACACGGCGGGCGGGCGGGCAGCAACACGTCACAGACAGCCTGTCAATCAAGCGGTAAGTCCCGCCTAGCGTTCCGGAACTTCATTTGAGGATGATACCGCTGAGCACAAGGCATTGCCAACACAGGCAACTACGTCAACACAGCAGCACCGAAGACAATAGCCAGTAAGCAGCCCCTGCACTGGCCGAGTTCGGTTTTTCTGGGTAGAGGGGAAGGCAGGAAGGGGCGAAACAGAGTGGGGGGAAGGCGTTCTGGTGGGCGGGGTGGCCTGAGGAGGGGGGAGGAGCCCTGGGCCATCCAGCCCCAATTCAGGCTGTCCTGGTGTGCTCAGACTTGTGCCTGCTAACCAGCAGGCACAGATCTGAGCAGCCACATCAGGCTGGCTAGCACCGACCCCGGGGTGAGGGGACAAACATGCCTTTGCCCTGTGGAGGCTCCAGCCTGCTCCCAACCTGCACTGGATACAGCGCAGGGCAACTGACCTGCCTGTTTCAGCGCAGGTTAGGATTGCACCAATGATGGGATCTGGGAATAAGGAAGCGGAACGCTGGGCGGGACTTACGCGTTCCATTCCATCTGTTCCATTCCGCAGCTGCCCTGGCCTGGGGGGCCCCTGCTTGCCAGGGGGATGGGTGGGGGCGCGCCAGGTGCCTGGGCAAGCAGTGGTGGGGTGCGCCAACCAGGGGCAGCCCCCCCAAGGCCAGGGCAGCCGCGGAACGGAACGGACGGGCTGCCAATCACGCGCAAGTCCCGCCCAGCGTTCCGCTTCCTTATTCCCAGATCCCACTGCTGGATTGCACCTCACTCAGGGCACAATCCTAACCTGGAGTTAGGCCAGCACAGTTAGGGCCACTGTAAAGCACATTTGGACCAAACTCTGAATCAGGGAGGCCCGCATACACACGTGTGCCAGCCTCCCTGATCCGAGAGTGGTCCAAGCGCACTTTATGGTGGCTCTTGTGCCAGCCAAACTTTGCCGGCCTAACTCCAGGTTAGAATTCCACCCTCACACACACACACACACACACACACACACACACACACACACTCAAGTTGGGTTTTCACCATAGGGGATATTTAGGATAATATTCATATCTAGCATTAATATATTTATTGGTTGATTCTATGTGGACTAACAACTGGCAGGTACGATTTATGGACAAGATCCCTAGAAAACCTTGGGCTTAAATTGGAGCATAAAATCCTACCTAGTATTATTGCTAAGGGATGTGGTGGCGCTGTGGGTTAAACTGCTGTTGCTGGGCTTGCTGACAGGAAGGTTGGCAGTTCGAGACTGCACAACGGAGTGAGCTCCTGTCACTTGTCCCAGTTCTTGCCAACCTAGCAGTTCGAAAGCACCTAAAAATGCGAGTAGATAAATAGGAACCATTTCAGTGGGAAGGTAACGACATTCCGTGAGCCATGCCGGCCACATGAGCCATGCCGGCGTATAGTCATGCCGGCCACATGAACACGGAAGCTTGTCCTCGGATAAACGCCAGCTCTGCATGCTTAGAAACGGGGATGAGCACCGCCCCCTACAATCGGTCACGACTAGACCATTCGGTCATGGGGAAACCTTTACCTTTTTAAAATTATTTCTGCTCAAGACCCAAACTTGGAAGGGAGGAAAAGGAAGTTCTAATAACCAAATGGAAATGTAACATAATGCATCCATATCCAACACAGGCTGGGACTGCGCTGGAGCCTCCACATGGCAAGCGCCCATTTGCACCGTTGCCCTGGAGTAGGTACCAGTTGCCCTGATGAGCTTGCTTGGATCTGCGCCCGCTATATAGCAGGCATAGGTTTGAGCAAGCTACCTGGCCCAAATTGGGGTCTCGCGGCCTGGGAGTGGGGCTTTGATGGAGCCTAACAGCCGCATCCAAGCTCCACCCCCTGCCCGGGCCAGGTGCCTCCCAGACCACCATGTTCTGCCCTTCCCCCGCCCAGAGGAGACACTGCACTGGCCAAACACATCTAGCGCAGCAGCCCCTTACCTGCGGGCCACTCTGGCATTGCATTGTCAATGTGCTTGTGCCAATGCTGCATACCTTGCGCAGGTGCAGACATGCTTTACAGCGCTGGGCCAATGCACGCCACTTGCATTGGCCCTAGGGCGCAAATGGATTGCTTGGAATGGTAAAGATCATCATTGCTATTCTCTATTTTGAGTTTACAAGCAGCAAGTCACCTACATCATCCGGTTATATTCTGTGTGAGGTACTCTAAATAGAGAACCGAAAATGCTCTGAACCAAGATTGTATGTATTAAGGGGGTTACTGATCACAGACACCAGAAAGAGGTATTATTCTTCTAGTGCTTTCAAATTGGCACTTATAGCCTGTGATAAAAGAGAAGAGAGATAAGTTATTTATTTAAAGCCACTAGAACGTAATGAAATAGATAAAATCAAAGCACCTTTATACCACTGATCAGACTAAAGAGACAATTGAATGTCCAGCATTGGTGTAACAGAAGGAGGATATTACTTATATCCTACACTTATATTGCTCCATGGAGGTTGGGAAGGATTTCACTCTCTTTAGCAAATCAATGGATTTATATTATCTAATAGTGCACAGAGACTCACCAGCAGCTCTAATTCTTTTTCATTATCTTCATTGTCATCTTCATTAGGTTCCACATTTTTACCTTTTACCTTTTCTTTGCTCTCTTTGATTGTATTGTCATCCATGCATGAATAAAGAATTTTGGGGATGTCTGGCCCTGAAGAGTTACCAAAAAAAACACACAAAACAGTCACCCTGAATTATGTCCATGAGGGTGTTTTGTTACACAATTTTTTCAATCAACATGTGCAGTAAGGAAGAACGAATCGAAAGCAGTTTTATACCTGAAGTCCTGGGATTATGCCATGCGTCTTCATCAGGCGTTGCCAATATTTCTTCTTTACTGTTAAATGAGAAATGAAACTTAGTGATACTCTTCAAAATCAGAGATCAAAATCCTTTCAGCTGACAGCCTAATGAGATCACAGCTCATTATGCCAAATAAGCTATTAGAAATGTTGAATAAACATCACTTTAAAAATATCTGTTTTTATCATGTGGTAAAATGTCAAACTGTGAGACCATCTTAGGAAGAAGTCAACAGTTGTCAGGGGTAGTCCAAACCAGTCTTCTTTCAGTGAATAGCTTGACTGAGTTGGACAGCAGAATACTAGAATTCCAATGCAAAAAAGGGGGTTATCCTATGATGAGGCTTGCTTATTTATATTTATTTATTTATTTATTTCCCACATTTTCCTACAGGAAGTCAAGCATGATTGCTCTCTGGAAGGACAAATACTGAAGCTGAAATACTTTGGCCACTTCATGAGAAGAGAGGACTCTTTAGAAAAGACCCTCATGCTGGGAAAGATGGAAGGCAAAAGGAGAAGGGGGCGGCAGAGGATGAGATGGTTGGAAAGTGTCACCGAAGCAATGAACATGAAGTTGGATGAACTCCGGAAGCTAGTGGAGGACAGGGAGGCCTGACGTGCTGAGGTCCAGGGGGTCGCGAAGAGTCGGACACGATTTAGTGACTGAACAACAAAATCCCACCTTTCCTCTGTCAAACACAATCTACAGCACAATCCTAACCTATGCTATCTACTGTTTGTCAGTTCTGCCCATTCGCACCTCCCAAAATATAAAATAGGTATAATTGAGCGAGAATAAGGCCCATTGAAATTAACCATTTGTTTCAATGGAGTCTGTGCGGGAGATGATACAGGAGAAGATTTTGATGTTAAAATGAATCATCAGCCTTTCCCATTCCATTTTATTCAAACATCTTGCAGGGAAATTGATATAATTCTCCCAAAATATTCAGCAGGAGGTTGCTAAATTTATACTTGGCTACAACAATCTACATATGACCTGTCACTACTCTTTTTAGTTATAATCTACCTTTCAGCCTAATCCTAAGCATGTCTATTCAAAAGTAAGTTCCATTATAGTCAATGGAGCTTACTCCCAGGTAGGTGTGCATAGGATTGCAGCCTTATTAGTGGTGCAGTCAATTTGAACAGAGATTGTTATTCAATCAATCAATCAATCAATCAATCAACAGGTACTTATATACCGCTTTTCAACACGAAGTTCACAAAGCGGTTTACAGGCAAATAGTAATAATAATAAAATTAAATGGTTATTAGTTAGAAGGTGGTTGTGTTGTCCGACAACATGCATTTGCCCCATACATTTGTATCCCATGGGGTTTTAAAAAAGGGCTTGTTTGGATTTTGGTTGGTTCTATTTATTCATACATTCTTTCATTACTATATAAATTCTTCACTGTGATTCAGGCCTCTCCACCAATGTTTATACACATTGTTTTTGCTCATGGGTTAAAGCATTACAAAATTTGCCATCTTGTGCACAAAACCATGTGCACATACGGTTTACAAATAAATCATGCCATGCTGAAACGGAGAAATGATATGTAATGAGTAAAAATGACAAATATTTTAAGTTGCTGTGGGCGGGATAAAATCTTGTGGTGGGCCGGGCTTGACACCTAGGCTGTAGCTTGGAGACCCCTGACTTAGAATAAAAACACATAACATTGCTGTCCGTTGTTTTCATTTTTTTTTTTCAAATCACAAAATTTGTGAAAGAATAAAACCATTTTTAAGGACTGATAAAAGCATGACAAAAATTCTAATCCACAGAATGTGACTGGGGGAATGTTGGTATGATTGTCACATGTAGAACTGCTGAAACCCAAAATGCTAATTTGATTTTATTTTCATTTTTTAAGTGAGTGTCAGTGATATTATGCGTGAATTATGTGTGCAATGGGCAGCATAATCCAATGCTTCCCAACACAATGGCCTTAGCGCCAATGTGGGGGTGCTGATCGGCAGGGCCGGCTCTAGCAGCGGCAGGGCCCAATGTGGGGCATTCCTGTGGGGCCCCCAACCCTCCCTGCAGGGCCCTCCACTCACCAAGAAGAGCGCCGTTCGTGCCATGTGCAAAGCATGGCATGTGGAAGTAGTTGGTGGTGATATCATAACATCCCTGCCAACTGCTTCCAGGTGGCCCCGTTTTGGGCTGTTCAGAGGCAGAGGCAGGTTAGAGAGACCAAGGTCAAGCTGCTCTGCTTGCCCCACTGACTTACAGCCCATAGAGATCTCAGCTGCAGCCACAGGCAAGATGCTCGCCGTGCTAGCAGGGGCCCCCTGAAGCACGGGGCCCGAGGTGACAACATTGGTCACATTGGCTTAAAGCCATCCCCGGGACTGAGAATTTGGCGGATCACAAGAATACTGTATAGTTGTAAAAACCCCATTGAAAAAATGGTGGTTTAGACTAGCCTGCCCATGTAAGCCACCTTGGGCATTTGCTTCGGCATGGGAAAGGCGGGGTATAAATTCTTCAAAATAAATAAATAAATAAAATCTGGTAAGGGGGGTACATTTGGTATGCCACCTCAGGCATCAGAAGACCTTAAACCGGCCCTGTCACAGTTGTAATAATAATGTGTAATAATAATGTTCCCCGCAGGGGCGGGGAAGACGGCGAAACGGAGTGGTACACAATGGGCGGGCTGCCGCTCACCCGTTCCTCCCGCCCAGTGTTCCGGCTGCATGACGCCACTGCCTAAATCATTTCAACCTATATCCCAAACTAGTTGTGAGAATTAGCTTGCTGTAACTTGAGCCAATTAAGTGCTGACTCAGGGGTGAAGTCATATTTCTAACTATAAAAGAGTCTCCATTTCTGACCCAATGAGTTTGGCATCTCAAACATAAGGCATGACCAGGTCCAAGCTGGCCCGCAGCAATGCTAGCCCAGCAGCATCCTATAGAACAGTGGTATTCAAACGTTTTAGACCGGGACCCACTTTTTGGAATGGCGCTCATGTCGGGACCCAGCAGAAGTGATGTCATTAACATGGAAGTATTGTTGAGGAAGTGACATCATCAAGCAGGAAGTGCTGTCATGGTAACATAACAAAACGACACTCTTGGACAGCAGCAGTTGCACAGCCATGAAACATCCCTGACAGAAGGTAAGAGTAGAACACAATACGATGTAAAAGTACTAAACTAAAAACAACATTTTAAAAAGCCCTCACTTGAAAACTCAGTTAACACTCACAACAATAATATAACAAGAGTAAGGTTTGCCGTTTCCAAGATGGCTGCTCCCAGCCGTCCATGATCCACCTGATATCAGGTCACGACCCACCAAGTGGGTCCCAACCAGCGGCGTCATGCAGCCGGAATGCTGGGCGGGAGGAACGGGTGAGCGAAACGGAGCGGTACGCAACGGGTGGGCTGCCGCTCACCCATTCCTCCCGCCCAGCATTCCGGCTGCATGATGCCGCTGGTCCCAACTCACGGTTTGAACAACACTGCTCTAGAATAAATATGAATGGGATATGTTACCCTGAGGAGATTTTCCACCTGCTAAATTCCTGTGCAGGATGCACGATAGCCCACGCCAGCGCGACTGCCTTGCAGTGGGGGAATGTAGTTAGAGTTGGGCTGCCCGGGTAATACCAATCCATCACACCAAGACAGCATCTCCTGGGTAGCTTCACAGTGCCAAGCAAGGTGGATAAATGGTGACATTGTGATGGTGCAGTGGTACTTTTGCAGGATCTTGACCACACTTATCTGGCTCAGAAGCTCACAAAACCCAGTATGATGCACTTCATGCTAAGAAGTTAAGAGTGGTGCTTGTGAAAGCATCTGAAGGAAGGCTGACGAATTGAACTGGAGAACCCATTGGCTACAATGGAGGGTCTCTACCAATGAATGCAGGACTTCTCCTTATTGGGTGGTGTTAAGCACTCTTGGGCCTGCTTAAGGAATAACAAGAAAACACAGCAAAACATATCTTGCCTCTTGAATGGCCCTATTTAAGAGACTGTTGACCTCTGTTATTAGCACATACCCATGATTTCTACAAGAGGTGATAGATCTGTTCTCTGGAAAATAAGAAACGGGAAGTTTCTAACTTTAAGAACAGAAGAACATAAGAAGAGCCCTACTGGATCAGGCCAAAGGCCCATCTAGTCCAGCTTCCTGTATCTCACAGCGGCCCACCAGGTGCCCCAGGGAGGCATGAGACAACAAGATGCTTGCTTCATGAACTAATCAGAACCACTTTGAATTACAGGTAAAAGCTAGAAACGTAAAAAAAAAAAACCTGCTCAATCATTTAACAAGCAATATGCGCATTTTTCATGTGCCCACAATTTGCTATCAGATCAGCAAACACACCTCATTACTAATTATTAACAGCATAAGCCCATGCATGGCTACTCAGAAGTAAACCCCACTGTGTTCAATGGTACTTACTCCCAGGTAAGTGTATTTAAGAGTGCAGTTTCATGCATGACCAGGTAAAAAAAAAACAGCTCTTGCTTTAAGAAACCAAAATATATCCGCTGGTGGGGATTCTGATAATGTTGCCAAGAGATATAATATAGTCAAGGCTATGTCTTTTTGAGGACCAGTTCCCACTGTAAAAAGTTTTAGAGTCATTCTTAAAATTAAAGTGCATTATAATCCATAAAGTCAATTAATTTACATAAAATTATAAATTAAAGTACATAAAATTTTAGAGTCCATAGGAAATTCTGTCTGATGAAAAATTTTGTGGAATTTAAAAATATACATTAGTCTTACGTTAACAGGCGTTGGAGAAAGAAAAGATTATTATCTGTCCTCTACAGCTTATCCTTCATCCATTGCACTTATGGCAAATAGTCACCCATTTTGGCCTGCTGCAAGTATCTGCCCAGATTAAATATATGGTTTGAACAGATTGCACCTGCAGAGGTGGGGGGGGAATGGTGTGAGGATGAAATACAACATTACGAGTGAAAACTGGAAACGGGATCCTTGGGTTTCAATGAAAGAGGAAACTGATGACATGATACTTGCATCCTGTGGTATAATGATCAGATCTTGCTCCACTGTAAGAACTGCTGTGTTTACTGCTACGTTTACACAGGGTCGTTAACATAAGAGGCATGACTCCAGATTCTGTTGACTCCTTATTTTTTCTCTATGGTCTTTTGTTGGGATACTGAAGGAAGTCCCTGGAAATTTACAGGACTGAATGGGGAAAGGCCGACTCACTAGGCGGACTCAGGGGGTAAAGTGCTGAGTCATTCAGGCCTAGTAGACCAGCAGTAAAGTGCTGATATGAGTCATTCTGACTCAGCTTCAGCCTGGGATGAGACCATCTGATCTCTGATTGGCTGCTGGGGACTATTTAATCCAGACCAGAAACACCTGTGGTTAATTGCTGAAGATGTAAGTGTTGCTGTTGGAGGAGCTTTGCTGTACCTGTTACTTGTTTGCTGTTCTTTGCTGCAAGAAGCCTTTACTTCTTCTGAGAATATAGAAGTTCTTGCTACCCTAATCTCTGTTGTCTGAGTGATTCCTTGCCAGAGCTCTGCAACCTTGAAGCCTTTCCAAGCCTCACAGCTGTAAGCTGCTTCTACGCTATCATCATCATCTTTCCTAAGCACTAGTTCTTTAGTTTTAAGCCCACTGGCTTAGCCTGGAGCAGTGGTTTCTAAACTGTGGGTCGGGACCCACCAGTTGGTCACGACCTAATTTTTGGTGAGCCACAAAACCTGCAAGCCGATAGCCAACAAGGTACAGAGCCCTATGGGAAGCAAAATGCTTGTTTACTATGAGTAGGCAACCTTGCCTCAGTCTCGCTGAAAGGGGAACACAAGGCTATTGGAATGATCCTGAGCCAATGAATTTGGAGCAGTGGTGTTATGCTGCCAGAACGCTGGGCGGGACATCCGGGTGATGGACAGCCCGCCCGTCGCGTTCCGGAGCATTACGCCATTTGCGTAACGTACGCAAGCGGCGTAATTGGTTACGCAAACGGCATAACGCTCCGGAACGTGACGGGCGGGCTGTCCATCACCCAGATGTCCCGCCCAGCCTTCCGGCAGCATAACACTGCTGATTTGGAGCCCCACAAATGTTCCAGAAGGCAGTCTCCCCTCCCACTATAGTAAAACCAAAAAACAAACAGAGGCTTTAGTGGCTGGTAAAGTGAAAGTCCCTTTTTACTCTCATAAGGCTGGGTGGGTCCCAACAGAGTATAGTTATAAAAAGTGGGTCCTGGTGCTAAAAGTTTTGGGAACCACTGGTCTACAGGCATCTTCTGGGATTCTAGCAAAAAAAAAAAAGGGAGGATGTAGATTTGAAATGCTCTGTAAATATGTACAATGAGCATTTAAAGAGCACAACTAGTGGTCCTCAGACTTCTATAATGGGGCAGGGGGTGCATGGAGGAAGGGAGGTTCTGTGGGCAGGGTGGGGTGGAACAGGGAGGGAGGAGGAGTCCAGATCTGGCAGTTATCCAGAGTTATCCAGAGAGTTAAAGCAGATGAAAGGAAATACTTTTTTTTTTACCCAGCGGGTAATTAAGCTATGGAACTCCTTGCCACAGGAACATCTGGCCTAGATGCCTTTAAAAGGGGACTGGACAGATTTCTGGAGGAAAAGTCCATCGTGGGCTATAGGCCATGATGGGTTGGGCAACCTCCTTACATTAATAGTAGTCTACTTCAGAATGCCAGGTGCAAGGGAGTGGCCACAGGATGCAAGCATCTTGTCGTCTACTGAGCTCCGTTAGGCACCTGGTGGGCCACTGTGAGATACAGGAAGCTGGACTAGATGGGCCTTTGGCCTGATCCAGTGCAGTGCAGATCAGATCTGCCCTATTGGCCCAGGGATTACTCAGAAGGCATATCTACATTACAAATTTATACCAGTTATACCAGTTTCAATTGTTGAGGCTTCCCCCAAAGAATCCTTGGAATTGTAGTGGGGCATTGAGACTTTTCTGTGAACGATCTTTAGCCTTGCCTATACAACTATCATTCTTCAGGGTTCCAGGGGAGACTACAGCAGTTTTTCTCAAACTGTGGGTCAGACGCCACTTGGTGGGTCATGACCCAATTTCTGGTGTGTCCTGCAGAGCCTCCAATGACGGAAAGATCAGATAACTAATGTCCTCAAGCCCTGAGGCTGGTCAGAAATTAGATACCTGCCAACTGCCCTACAAAGAGCTAAGCTTCTGGGGTTTACATGTAAGTATAGGGCTATAAATGCTTGAGTGTCTTTTTTCAAACTTTTAAATAAGTGGTATATGCAATATACCATAAATAAGTGGTATACTTTAAATACACTTTAAATAAGTGGTATATGCAATATATGCAATACACTTTAAATAACTGGTATATGCAATATATGCAATAAGAAATTCACACATTCTCGCACACAAGCAAAACACTCAAACATATTGGTGCTTGTAGCTCTGCACCAAGCAGCAAATGGAGCAAGTCACAAAAATAAGACCAACTGAAATCAATATTATCGCCAATGTTATATGTTTTTGTGTTTTTTTATCGAAGAACAAAGATTAAAACCAACAGAGCAACCCAAGAGGATGAATAAAGGATTGTGGTAGTGGTCAGATATTTTCATACAATGAGACATTCGAATGTTTGGAAAAGAAATGAATAAGATAACAGACTATATATGAAAGATACAAAATAATGACAAATAGTACTGAAAGAGCCAATTAATCATAAGAACAGCTGTGGGAATGGAACCAAATGGTTTTCTTCGGTAAAAATAAATCTCACTAGAACTCAAGCATTGCCTATTAAATATCTATTTTTATTTTGTTATCACATTTTTAGGGTGGCACAGAGGAATTACAGCGGTGCATTACTGATCTGTTTTGATCATATGGAGTGGAATGATCTAATGCAGTGGTTCTCAAACTTTTTTGACTGACAGCTTCCCTGTCCTACTGTCAGTGGTTCCTCATGAGAGCTATTGTTGTTCAGTCGCTAAGTCGTGTCCGACTCTTCGCGACCCCCTGGACCACAGCACGCCAGGCCTCCCTGTCCTCCACTAGCTTCCAGAGTTCACCCAACTTCATGTTCATCGCTTCGGTGACACTATCTAACCATCTCATCCTCTGCCGCCCCCTTCTCCTTTGGCCTTCCATCTTTCCCAGCATGAGGCTCTTTTCTAAAGAGTCCTCTCTTCTCATGAGGTGGCCAAAGGATTTGAGCTTCAGCTTCAGGATTTGTCCTTCCAGGGAGCAATCAGGCTTGACTTCCTGTAGGATTGACTGATTGGATCTTCTTGCAGTCCAGGGGACTCTCAAGAGTTTTCTCCAACACCATAATTCAAAAGCATCTATTCTTCGGCGCTCTGCCTTTCTTGTGGTCTCACAGCTATACATTGCTACTGGGAAAACCATAGCTTTGACTATGCGAACCTTTGTTGGCAGGGTGATGTCTTGGCTTTTTATTAAGTTGTCTAGGTTCGCCATAGCTTTC
The DNA here is from genome assembly GCA_029204185.1 of Lerista edwardsae. Taxonomy (NCBI): domain Eukaryota; kingdom Metazoa; phylum Chordata; class Lepidosauria; order Squamata; family Scincidae; genus Lerista; species Lerista edwardsae. Next base: position 3,086,130 of record JAJKFI010000135.1, on the reverse strand, counting down.
CTCCCAAGAAGTAAACGTCTTTTAATTTCATGGCTGCAGTCACCATCTGCAGTGATCTTGGAGCCCAGGAAAATAAAGTCTGTCACTGCTTCCATTTCTTCCCCTTCTATTTGCCAGGAAGTGATGGGAGTGGTTGCCATGATCTTAGTTTTTTTAATGTTGAGCTTCAAGCCAATTTTGGCACTTTCCTCTTTCACCCTCATCAGAAGGTTCTTTAGGTCTTAGACCTATACATTGTATAGGGCAGATTTGGGAACCTCTGACCTAATATATAGCTTTGTGGGTGGTTGGGATCAGATTAGGGTCAGTCAGGTTCCAGTGAGAGGGGGACATTTAGATGTGATAAAAAGTGGATGAGTTTGTATGAGCAGGGTGGTGTCTGGATTGCAAAGCTCTTCCATAGAACTCACATCTGCCACTAGGAGCTGAAGAGCTATGAAAACATCTGATGAGGTAGCTGGGAAAGAAAGTTTTGAACATGTAGAGTTGTTGCCCCTGAACGGACATTGCTGCCTGTACTGAGGCAGCCTGTTTCAAATTGTTGACTTCTCTGAATTCACAACTTTTACAAATACACCTAAATGTCACTCATCCTATGAGTCTGCAACAGGTGCCTAACACTTCCACTGCTGAAAGAAGTAAGGTAAAGGTAAAGATTTCCCCAAGGCCGACTGGTCTAGTCAAGACTGACTGTAGGGGGCGGTGCTCATCTCCGTTTCTAAGCCAAAGAACCGGCGTTTGTCCGAGGACAAGCTTCCGTGGTCATGTGGCTGGCATGACTATATGCCGAGGCACACGGAACGCCGTTACCTTCCCACCGAAGTGGTCCCTATTTATCTCTTCGCATTTTAACATGCTTTCGAACTGCTAGGTTGGCAGGAGCTGGGACAAGCGACGGGAGCTCGCTCCGTCACGTGGTCTTGAACTGCCAACCTTCTGGTCAGCAAGCTCAGCAGCAGTGGTTTAACCCACCGCGCCACCACATCGGGAAGTACTGCATTTGGGAAGTACTTTGTGTATTATTTTCTGTGTTATTAGGTCTTCCTCGGTTTGCTAGCTCCTTCTTGCTAATGAGACAGAGCCTACTAAAATATTCATTTATTACAGTGCTTATATACTATATAGTTCCATTGATTTTTATTTTATGACTTTGACCAGATTATGGGCGCAATCAAGAAAGTGATGTTGCACTATGTGCTGGTGTCGGCGCAGTGTCATTGCTGTACCCTGTGTTGGCGCTAGAACTTTGGGCAGTACTGGCACAAGGGTGGTTCTTGGTGGAGGAAGTGCAGGCAGAAGGGGGGAGGAACAGGGTGGGGTGGGTGAGCTGGTGGGCATGCCAGCCTGGGGAGACCGCGTCCAAGCCTCCGTCCCCAGACCGCGCGGCCCTGATTCAGGCCGTGCAGCCTCCTCGGCTCTGCACCTGCGAATGTGCCCTTGCCCTGGGAGGATCCCCAGCACACCTAAGGCGCAATGGATATGGCGCAGGCCAGCCTTGTCATTCCAGTGCAATATAGGATTAACCTTTAAATCTCTGTTGAGAATTGCCATATAGGGGAATACCATGATAAAGAGAAAGAGCAGACCAAGCTCTTGGTTTAGAAAAACCAGAACCAGGGGACATCCACTAAAATTGAGCGTTGGGAGAGTGAGAGCAGATAAAAGGAAATGCTTTTTTACGCAGCGGGTACTTAATCTGTGGAACTCCCTGCCACAGGAGGTGGGGATGGCATCTGGCCTAGGGACTGGACAGATTTCTGGAGGAAAAGTCCATCAAAGGCTACAGGCCATGATGGTTAGTGCAACCTCCTTACTTTAGAGGTAGGCTACCTCGGAGTGCCGGATGCAGGGGAGTGGCAATGAGATGCACATATCTAGTTGTCTTGGGTGCTCCCTGAGGCATCTGGTGGGCCATTGTGAGATGTAGGAAGCTGGAATAGAGGGGCCTTTGGCCTGATCCAGTGGGACTCTTCTTATGTTCTTATGTTCTTATGCTCTTTCAGACAGGATAGCAAATTCTGTTTTTTACCTCAGAAATTTACCTCAGAATGCCAGGTGCAAGGGAGTGGCAACAGGATGCAGGCATCTTGTTGTCTCATGTGCTCCCTGGGGCACCTGGTGGGCCGCTGCGAGATGCAGGAAGCTGGACCAGATGGGCCTTTAGCCTGATCCAGTGGGGCTCTTCTTACGTTCTTATGCAACGTGCAAGGGAGAAGACATTGTTAGGGCAAACTCTGAAAGGGGCTGTGGTAGATTTAGAGCCTGATCCTGAAGCCTGTGGTAAACACTTCCCGCCGGCTCCAGTTTCACGAACATGCAGAATAGCACATTTGCGGCACCACTGAAGGCTCCAGCGTTGATGCTGGTCTGTGCCACTGTGCCACTGTGGACTGTGGTAATTGCAACTGCAGGCCAATGGAGTGGCATTTGGGGGTGTGAGAGGGCATGGGGAGAGGCAGGGGAAGGGCAGAACTGGGTGGGGGAAGGAGGAGCAGCTCTGAGAGGGTTGGGACTGGGGGCAACCCTTGCCACTGCACCCTGACCCCCATGTGGGGCTTAGATGCCTAACATGAGGGTTCTCGAGTCTGCAGTGGCAAAATAGCGAGAGGAGACTCAGGTAGTCCCATGGTGGGGGCTGGGGCTTCCCCCAAGGAGACTCTGGCGGTGGCTGCAGCACCCACAAAACGCAGCGGTAGCTTTTGGGTACCACTGCTCCTCCGGGAACCAGGACTGGGCTCCCCGGCAGCCATGGTGAATGTTTTTCTTTTCATGGCACACTGACCTCTATGGTCTTCTCTATGATCTTTGCCGCTTGTGACATCACTTCCGGCTTCTGGGGGACTCTTCCAGGTTCTGCAGCTCTGTTTCTAGGGCAACTGTCTGTAGTAATGACTGTGTGCCCTTCTTCCTCTGCCAGCTCCTTAAGGATTTTTCCAACCTGGACCAGAATATTTCTCTATTGAGAATTGCCATACAAAGGCATACCGGGATAAAGAGGAGGAGAAGGTGAATCACTTATAAAGTGAAAGGGAGCCAGTGGAGAAAGACAGATGATTTGTTATTGCCTTCAGTTGCCTTCAAAATAGAGCCACAGAACCTGGGAGGTTTTTCAACTATTTTCAGTTGCTGTCCTCCCAACTCCTGTGGCACATCTGTGGTTCTTTTGCAGCACAACAATGTGCTGCGGCACAATGATTGAAAACTGCTAAATTAATGTTATGCCCTTTAAGGTGCCATTGTATCTTGATTGTTTATGCCTGGTGGTAGCGGCAGGAATAGAAATTCAAACTAATACACATGAATGAATGAGTGAATGAATATTTTGCCTCTCCCTACTTCTTTAATGTGGTGCGGCTGCAGGTGGTGACATGATGACATCCCCGCCACCTGCTTCCAGGAGGCCCATTTTGGGCTGTTGGAAGGCAGGGCCAGGTGGGGGGGCCAGGGTAAAGCTGCTCTGCTCACCCCACTGACCTACAGCCAGTGATGTCATCCGAGCGCGCCAACTACTGGAACGCTTGGATGATTGACAGCCCTCCGCCCCTATGGCTCCATTTTAGAGTGATTCCGGATGCAAGGGAGGGCAGGCGGGCCCAGCAGCAGCTCGCCCGTCCTCCGAGGCAGCGGCGCGGCCCGGGACCTCTGCGGAACTAGCGGAACGGAGTACCGGGCTGTTCCGCCTGAATGACGCCTCTGCCTACAGCCCATAAGATCCCAGCTGCTGCAGCAGGCAATCTGCTTGCTGTGCTGGTGCGGGGGCCCCCAAAGTGTGGGGCCCAATGTGACGACATTGGTCACATCGGCTTAAGGCCGGCCCTGTACCTAGCACCTCTTGCGCTGCTGCCACAAACCACATGTGTCAGCCCAGGGATGACACAGGATTGGGCCAGTGATGTCATCTGGTAATGAAGAACGGGAATGCTGGGCAGGACTTACACGTGATTGGCTGCCCATCCGTTCCATTCTGCGGCTGCCCTGGCCTTGGCGGGGCGCCTACTCGCCAGGGGGGACAGGTGGGGGCGCGCCGGGTGCCTGGGCGACCAGCAGTGAGGCGCGCCAACCGGGGGCAGCCCCCCTGAGGCCAGGGCAGCTGCGGAATGGAACGGACAGGCTGCCAATCACGCGTAAGTCCCTCCCAGCATTCCCGTTCTTCGTTACCAGATGACATCACTGGATTGGGCCCTAAGATTGCTTTCTTTGCATAGCAATTCTGGAATTCGATTCCATGACCCCAAGAAAGAAAGTTATGGGAAATGAGCCCTATTTTATTTAGCACGCAATCCTAACCTGTGCCATAGTGCATTTGCAACACCTTCAGAGTCAGGGAGGCCAGCACATGGACATGCACTTGATGGCACATTTGCAACACTCCTGCACCGGGACAACAAGTCCCTTGTGCTGGCCTAACTCCAGATTAGAATTGTGCCCTTAAACAATTAACTGGGATTTTTTTTAAAAAATTAGATTTAGCCATAAAAGGAGCAACATAAAATATTATTGTGGAAAGTTGCACCACACAAGAAGCCTCATGGCTAACACCTGATGCCAGAATTCTGGCTCTCGTCGGAGTTATTGCCTCGTTGGAGAATACCAAGGCACTTATGTAAAGGGATGGCAGGCAAAATACCTAAGCGATATGGCGGTTAAGCGAAGAAGAGTTTCTGCCTGCCCTTGATCTCTCCTTGGCCGATCATATTAAAAAAACTCTGCTCAGCCAGTCTTAGTAGATGGATTGCTCCTCCTGACCTTTTTCAGGCGCTGAAAGCTTTGGCAGGATCTCTCTGCAGAATCAAACTTGAGAACAGGGATTCTCAACTAGAGGGTATCCAGACGCTTAGCAGTACAGGAACCAAATCATGGGGGTGTGGGACTATCCCTGAACAATGCAAAAAATGTTACATTAGATCAACTATAATCATTATCAATACGGATTGAGGTGTTCTGTTCTTAGGTATCCATATGTGAAAAAAAAAACCAAGATCTGGATAGCTTTTGAAGTCATACTAGTGACTAGTATGGACTAGTGATGAGGACCTTTTAGATTGTGAGCCCTTTTGGGACAGGGAGCCATTTAACTTTATTATTTGCCTGTAAACCGCTTTGGGAACTTCATGTTGAAATTCATGTTGAAATTCACTTTTTGATTGATTGATTGATTGATTGATTGATTGATTGATTGATTGATTGA
>JAJKFI010000135.1:3047079-3080932 GCA_029204185.1 Lerista edwardsae | reverse complement strand
TGATTGATTGATTGATTGATTGATTGATTGATTGATTGATTGATTGACCTAAGAGGACTTCTTTGGCAGTCTGAGGAAGTGGGCATGAGGACATATTGAGCAACCTATTGGGGGGTCAACAACTGTTAAATGTTAAGAACCTCTGCGTTAAAGCAAGCATGCATGTTACCTAGATCAGTGACTCTCAAACTTTTTAGCATGGGATCCACTTTTTTTTAAATGACAATCTATCAGGACCCGCCTAACCTTATGAGTCTTTTAAAAATGTGATCTAGAAATAAATATTTTCATTTATTTTATTTTCACAAGCTTGCAAACTGCTCGGCTGTTTGAGCTCAGCTGTTTGCGGGGCAGTTAGTGGCTACCTGATTTTTGAAGAGCCTCAACGCTTGAGGTAATTCGTTATCTGATCTTTCCTGTTTTCATTGGAAGCTTTGCAGGACCCATCAGAAATCAGGCTGTGACCCACCAAGTGGGTCCTGACCCACAGCTTGAGAAACGTTGATCTAAAGTTTTCTATCTAGATATAGACAGAAAGTTAGAGCACAATCTTAACCTGGAGTTAGTCCGGGACAGTTTGGCCTGCACAGTTTGGCTGGCACAGGGGGCACCATAAACAGTGGTGTCATCTACTCCCGCGGAGATGGAACGCTGGGCAGGACTTACGTTTGATTGGCTGCCTGCCTGTTCGCTTCCGCCGTCCTTCCTGCTCGCCCAGGCAGCCAGCGCGCCCCCCACCCATCCCCCCGCGTCCATCACGGAGCTGGGCGAGCAGCGGTGGGGCGCGGCGACCGAGGGCAGCCCATGTGGCAGGGGGAAGGCGGCGGAACCGCACGGACTGCGCTGCCAATCAAACGCACGTCCCGCCCAGCGTTCCGTCTCCGCGAGAGTAGATGACACCACTGACCGTAAAGTATATTTGGACTACTCTTGGAGTCAGAGAGGCCAGCACACAGATGTGCTCCATCCTTCCTGACTCCGAGAGTGGTCCAAACGTACTTTACGGTGGCCCTTGTGCCAGCCAAACTTTGCTGGCCTAACTCTGCTGGCCTAACTCCAGGTTAGGATTGCATCCTTAATGTCTCCTCTGTCCAAAGACAGCAGCAACAAGGGTGAGGTGGACTAGTTACAACAGTTCTTTTTAACTTAGCTGACTACACACCAAACGGATTCTCCTGCAAGCTAAGCAGATGCAGAAGAGGACAGTCCTCTGGTACTTGAAATCAACCTGCCGAAGAGGCAGTCCCAATAGGTGCCATTCTCACTTCTGCAAGCTGCACTTGCTGGGGAAAAACAACAACAACCCATCATTTTGCACTACTATGAAAAATCATCAGGTTGCCCTCTTCCTCTGAGGGGAGATGTCTCTTGCTTATAGGCCCAGCACCAGTTGGGCGATCAATGCAGCGATAATGGTCTCTTTTAAGTTTTTTTTAATTAAAAGGTGGAGATAAAAAGATGAAAGCAAGGGAAGGGCAAATTCCACACAAAAAGCTCTCCATAGGGTCTAACAGTGTTATTCAAACTGTGGGTTGGTACCCACTTGGTGGGTCACAACCAGATGCTAGGTGGGTCACGGAAAGCTGGGAGCAGCCCTCTTGGAAACTGCAGACCTTACTCTTGCTATATTCCTTTTGTGAGTGTTAACCGTTTGAATTTTCAAGAAAGTTTTTTTTTTTAATTTTGTTTTTAGTTCAGGGCTTTTACATCATATTTTGTCCTCATCTTGCTTTCTGTCAGGGATGTTTCATGGTTGTGCGATTGCTGCACTCCAAAGAATGCCAGTTTGCATTTCAGGAGTGTCATTTTATTATGTCACAATGATGTCACTTCCTGCTTGATGATGGCACTTCCTGTCACAACATCACTTCTAGGTTAATGACATCACTTCCAGTGGGTCCCAACATGAGTGGCATTCTAAAAAGTGGGCCCCGGTCTAAAAAGTTTGAATACCACTGGGGTATAATATAGCTCTTTCCTCCACTTCTTTCTTTCTTGTGCTGGAGTAGCCCATAAGCTAAGAATGGAGAAGGAGCAGTGCCACTGTATTTATGTGTACCGGACCAGGGAGGGGGTGGAATTGCAGCCATTAAGCCACAGCCAAGGCTCCGTCCCCAGGCCGTGGGGCCCCAATTCAGGCTGCGCAGCTTTGCTCGGAGCTGTGCCTGCTAAACAGCAGGTGCAGATCCGAGCAAGCCCATCAGGGCAGCAGACGCCTACCCCAGGGCAGTGGTGAACGGGTCTTCATATTTGAAATATATTTGTGAAACAACAGTATCCAAACAAAGTTACTCATAGCTAACTTGTTACAATCCTGTACACATTTACCTGGGAGTAAGTCTGAGTAGAAATGCATAGGCTTGCACTATTAGGCTCAATTTCAAAAGGTTTTAGTAATGACTAACTTCCTATGCAATATGATCCATTGCAAGTAAAATGGTAGTTGACAAATTTAATGATTTAGCTTATATCCCTGAATAAACCTGCCCTAAGTAAATTCTGAATTTACCTATTACAGTGGTATTCAAACTGTGGGGGGGGGACCCACTTGGTGGGTCGCAACCTGATGTCAGGTGGGTCGCGGAAAGCTAGGAGCAGCCATCTTGGAAACTGTAGACCTTACTCTTGTTGTATTCCTTTTGTGAGTATTAACAATTTGAATTTTCAAGTGAGAGTTTTTTTTAAATTTTGTTTTCAGTTCAGTGTTTTTACACAATATTTTGTCCTAATTTTGCTTTCTTTTTTTTTTTCCCCCAATAATAATTTTATTTTTCTTCTATACAGTAATGGGTGAGGGGAAACATTTTTACGAAAAGGAAAAGGGGGATGACACAAGGTATACACAGAAGGTTGTGGAGAGATTACATTGCCAAAGTAAAATCTATTTTAACTGCAATGAATTTCTTGAAACATTATTAATAATAAGCTATTACAAGCCAAGCCTCATCTAGTATTCAAAACAAGTATATAATCTATAATCTATATTAGTATTCTTAATCTTTCATTATCAATGTAGTCCAATCTCTATTTAGGGCCAAAGACTTTCAGTAAAAAATAATCAAATCATATCTTAGCTATTTCTGATCCTCATTGGTCCCTTTCTTCTCTCTTATTTTAACTACGTCTTCTCATAATATCTTCTCTCTCAATAGTAAAACAGAAGCAAATAAAAAAAAGACTACTTTTGCTATTAAGATAATAAGAAATATAAGCCAGGGAGGAACTACTACTATCTTTTGCTTAAATATTCAGTGTAACATCCCTGTAAACTGCAACCTTATATACAAATAACCTTCTCCTTAAATTCCAATATCTTATAAATTCATTTTAATCTAAACATCCAGATTGGCTTAAACTAAGGTAGTCTTTAAATATCGCTTTTTACAACTCTTAACTTTATATCTGGTATAAAGACATCCCCCATAGCACAAAGTCATTCTGAATTTCTTCTATCTATCATCAACAGCTAGCCTGAGCTAAGGGCAGTCCCATATCGCTTGTTATAAATCAACTAATTTTGCTTTCTGTCAGGGATGTTTCATGGTTGTACAATTGCTGCAGTCCAAGAATACCAATTTACATTTCAGGAGTGTCATTTTATTATGTTATATTATGCTTGATAATGTCACTTCCTGCCACATCACTTTCAGGTTAATAACATCACTTCTGGTGGGTCCCAACACGAGTGCCATTCTAAAAAGTGGGTCCCAGTCTAAAAAGTTGGAATACCACTGACCTATTCTATACAACAGTCCCAGAATAAAATGCCCAATATTTAGAACATTAGAGCGCAAATCATTTGTACCTTTATTTGCAAATGAGCCCCCTCCCCCTGAAATCAGTGGGGCTCACTTCCAGGAAAGATAAATAGGACCAGGCTGCATGATGGCTAATAAATGCAGCCATCACATACAAGGTTTCATAACCATATCTTGTTATATAGCAATATTGCTATAATGTATGGTCCACCTCATTTCCCCTTTAGGATTAGTATCAGTATTGCAAGTGTGACATGATAAAAGAAGGCTCATTTAATTTGCTATATATAAAAAGAGAGGTCTAAAAATGGGTCACAGCCTACCTCCAATGCATGACTTTCCTGGGAGTAAGTCCCATTGAACATAATGGAAGACTTCCTACTTCTATAGGAATTTCCCCTCCCCCCCCCAAAAAAAGAACACACCTTAAGATTTGAATTACTCACCAAGTTCTTGGCTCTCCAATATATTCAGGGTCCAATATTACTTTCCTCCCTGCATCCCAATATTCTCAATATTCTCAATATTCTCAGGATCCCTGCATCCTCAAATTCTATGTGGTGCATTTCACAGATCCAATTTACAGAATTGGTATGCACATCTGTTTAGATGTGGGGTATATAGGACAGGGGAGATGATGGGCATTAACCCACCTGTTGGTTATGTCTCAGAGTTTCCAGCTCTATAAACATCACTTCCACATTGTGGTGTGCCTGTCACAGAAGCAGTGGAAGAACTTTTCATCTGATGTCGAAGACACAGCTGCTTTCACTCAACATGGCATGGCAGAGACGAACCGAGCGCCGAGTGTACCCATGGCAGGGCGACGAAACCGTGTCCCCTGCACGTCGCCCCGCCCCTGTGTGTCACCCCGCCACACCTCCTTGTGCCCGAAATAGCTCCATTTTGGAGCAAAATGGACAGCAGGGAGGGCGGGCAGGCCGCACGCAAGTTACTCCATGGCACCACACCACACCACTGCTGCTGGCGCCCGGGCTACACCCACGCTCCGCCTTTGTGGCATGGTTAGGCACAGCAGTTTGCTGCTGCGGCTTCCTGTTGTCCTAAAATGTGAGCGCTGCTAAATCTCCATTTCCCAAAGCAAACTCTGCCCCTTGCTTTCTAGCCAGAGAACAGTTGGAAGAGAAATAAACTGTCTGTCAAACTCTCCTCTACCCTACTCTGGTTTGCTTAAGCATCTTCCCAGATCATTTTACTGAATGTTTCCAGAGATATGATACACTGTCTTTGAGTGCAATCCCAGTGCATGCATAGAGCTCACACAAATGTGTGAGTGCCGCAAATGTGCCATGCGCTGGCCATGCGCTGGCCTCCCTGGGCCGGTTGCAGACCAGTGCCAAGAATGTTTGCACTGGATGAGGAAGGACTGGGGGGGGGGGTCAGAGAGGGATGATGGATCTGGGCAGGGGGAAGGCAGACGAAGGGGGGGCATGTGCAGACTGGCCTCCCTATTCTATTACGATTTAGGATTGGGCTGCCAATAATCTAATAGCTCCAAAAGTTGGAGACAACAGTATCCATAGCGAAAGGCAAGAATTTTCAATGCTTTCGGATTGTAACCTCATAAGAACATAAGAACATCAAAAGAGCCCTGCTGGATCAGGCCCATCTAGTCCAGCTTCCTGTATCTCACAGCGGCCCCACCAGGTGCCCCAGGGAGGCATGAGACAACAAGATGCTTGCATCCTGTTGCCACTCTCTTGCACCTGGCATTCTGAAGTAGCCTACTATTAATGTAAGGAGGTTGCACCACCCATCATGGCCTATAGCCCACAATGGACTTTTCTTCCAGAAATCCGTCCAATCCCCTCTTAAAGGCATCTAGGCCAGATGCCATCACCACCTCCTGTGGCAAAGACTTCCACAGACTAACCACCCGCTGGGTAAAAAAGTACTTCCTTTTATCTGTTTTAACTCTCCCAACCCTCAGTTTTAGCGGATGCCCCCTGGTTCTGGTGTTTTGAGAGAGGGAAAAGAACATCCCTCTATCGACTCTATCCCTTCCATGCATTATTTTGTATATCTCAATCAACCTCTACAAGCTTAGGCCAGTGGGTCTCAAACAGTTTAGCACTAGGACCCACCAGAAGTGATGTCATGAACTGCCATCTTTGTGAAGCCAGAGTCTTCTGCTTTCCTGAGAACACAGCAATCAGTTGGGGTTTTTCTCAGCCATTTTCCAATAGCAAAGTGAATCAGAAAGGAAAAAGCCTTGACCCAACCTTGACCCATGGAAAACAACCACACAGCCCTCCCCCTTTCCACATCCCATCTTCCCATATTTTCATTATGGTTGCTCTAGGTGCTTTGCAGCCCACCTGAAATTGTCTTGCGACTCCCTGGTGTGTCCTGGCCACAGTTTGGGAACCACTGGGCTAATCCCTTCCTATCACCCGCTTCTCACCTCTCCGCAATTCTTATCTCCACCACTGGCTGAGATGCTGCAATAATAGCATATGGGAAAGTGGTAGTTAAGTCCATCATTTTTTAACCACAAGAGATCAATTCCAGAACCTGCCATGGATACGTGAATTCAAGGATATACAAATATGTGGCACTTCTGGTTTGATGAGCAAACTAGAAGTGGCTTTTCCCAATATCCACGGCTTCCACGGTGAGAGCACAATCCTAAACTGGAGTTAGGCCGGCATAAACTAAGCCAGCAAAGTTTGGCCAGCACAAAGGCCACCGTAAAGCATGTTTGGACTACTCTTGGAGTCAGGGAGGATGGCTCACATCTGTTTGCTGGCCTCGTTGACTCCAAGAGTAGTCCAAACATACTTTATGGTGTTCCTTGTGCCGGCCAAACTTTGCTGGCTTAGTTTATGCCGGCCTAACTCAGTTTAGGATTGTGCCCTGAGTCAAATCCATGAGAACTGGATCTGCAGATACAGGGAGCATACAGTAATGGACTGATGGTGCAGAGCTATCTGAAGACAGTGAAAAGTCAGATTTAAAATTCTGTGACACTTCGGAATAGGAAGCAAGAACACTGTCTTGGTGGCTAGGTGACTATGGGCCAGGGAATCATGGGAGCAGAGAATTAACATAATCTGTGGTTGAAAATCACAAGAAGGAGAAGACAATATATTTTTACAGATTGTTTTTGCTGGTAGAAGTGTCCAAACATTCAGGCTGTTCAATCTCTTAGCAGTAGCCGTTAGTCCGGCGTCAAGAATACTAGAGATGATTTGAGAACAGCAAGAGAGTTGTTTTCTCAGTCATCACCCTGTAAACGCAGGCCTCCCCCTCCCAGCAGCAGGCAACAGCTGCTCCGCTGGTAAACACCGCAAGCGTCATCACTTCCTAAAAATAGCAAAAGGCTTTAGCCAAAGGCATAGGCAAATGGCAGCACACTCTTGCAATGGAGGGCTGGCCCAGCAATCCAGAACTATGCAGGGCACTCTGAGAGTTCAAAATGCACTATACAGAAACCTTATTTTTTTCTGCAGCAGAGAGCCAAACTGCAAAATCTCAGCACTGTCCATTTCCGGTTCTGCCAAGATGTACTTACAAAGGATAAATATGGATCAGTCTGCTTGGCTTCAACTGGTCCAGTCACGTACCGAGGTCACTTGGCATCTGGGGCCCATACATTTTTTGCACACACACCCCACAGCAAAATTATTTTCAGTGATAGTTGCGACACGAAATGAATAATCATAATGGCCAGAGAAGAAGCACAGACAGTGAACATTCTCTTTTTTTGAACACACAGGCAGCGCAATCCTAGCATGCCCCTTTGCGTCGACGCGATGTCATCGCGTCAACGCAAGGGGTGGAGCGCCGGTGCATGGGCACTGAGCAGCACCCCTGCATCAGCGCTGCATCTCTGAAGCCAACGCTGTCAGCTTCAGAGTGCCGACAGACAGCCTCCCTTGCGTCGACAGCGTCGACCGTCTGGTCAGCGCAAGGGATTCTCCATCCCGTATCGGGATTGGTGGGAGGGGAGAGAGAGAGAGAGAGAGAGAGAGAGAGAGAGAGAGAGAGAATACATGTAAACATTGTTTTATTTTGTTGTTTGTGATCTCCTGGGAAGGGGTAAAAATCCCTAAATAAATTTTTAAAGCACGCTTTCTGTTCTTTTGCACGTCACTCACTCTGCATACTGTATTCAAATGCCAGCCTTTGAGATCTTACAGAATTGTGTATTTGGGGACAAGGTACGGGCAGACAACATGACTGGCAACGCCGAGCAAGCAAAGCACCGGTGCAAAATGTCGAGGCTCCACACCCAGAACCACGGAGAATTGAGTCAAAAGATTGAACTCCAGTTCCTGAAGGAGTTCTCATGGAAGTTTACTGATCAGAATTCATGCTGGGAATTGCATGCTACATGCATTCCCAGTTCGAAACCTCCCTGCATCTGTAAAGCAAGCATGATGCAGATAATACTATGTTTAACGTCTTCACCCCAATGTCCTTACTTTTATACCTGCTAGTGAATATTAATGTGGGATAAATGGGCTCATCCCATTTGTCTCTGCAATAGGAAAGAATATGTTCCCTTATGTATTATGAACAGCTGCTTTCAAATAGCAAAGGGCTCAATCCTTTACTTACAGTCCACTGGCAGTATTCCTCCTCCGCCAGCGCTGACTGTCATTAAGCAATGCTCTATTCGGCTCACTGCTGGGTAAACTGGCAGGAAGACCAGAGTATTCCTGCCCACATTGTTGCTTGCTGCAGCAGGAACACCAGGGGGAGAGGCAGAAGGTGTTGGCAGAACGGGGCAGGGAGGGGTGGCAGATCGGGTCCGGGATGGGGGTATGTTCAGTGGCAGCAGTGACTCCTAATCCAAATGCAAAGCTGTGACCTGCTCTAGTTATTTAGCTAATGTCTCCATGCATGGAGGTTTACGATCATTTCCTTACCCAGAGGAGACCTCCTGGACTGCCCCACACTGCAGGATGCAGAGGTTGCCATTTTGGCACTACTGTGTCGAAGAGGGGAAAAGAATATGATTAGGCTCTGAGCCAAATATACGCATTCTAATATATTGCAATAAAGTGACAGCTGCAGCCTCTACCGTTGCTAAAAATTTGAATGAGCAGAAGACATTGCTGTCACATCTCTAAACGTCTGGGCTACCATATGGACTAGAAATGAGTTTATTTTATTTATTTATTTATTTATATTTACACACACACACACACACACACACACACACACAATAAATTTACATATAAATATATCTATCTATCTATTTATTTATTTAACAGTGACTGCAGCAATCAAAATTCCTCATCCATTTGGATTTCCATGCAAAACTCTGCACACACAGGATTGCAGAAGGCTATAGACACTTCCAGATGCATAAAATTGGCCATGGCTCCTTGCACTAGGAGTGTATAATTTCAAAATTATACCTGCTTTTCATTTACAATCAACTTGTGATGGAATGGACCTAGCAACCCATTACAGTTTTTCTTTCCCCCTTTCAAAACTTTTTTCCTTCAGAAATGCTTCAGCTGTATCCACTTGGACCCCAAAGAAGGAAAAAAAAATACTATCTGAAATAGCACTGAAGAAAAACATGTCAACATGCTTCTTTTGTTGACAGTAAATTGCAAAATCATGGCTGTGGAGTAACTGAAAAATTGTCACTGTGTGATCTGGAAATATTCTCCCACTTCCATGGGGTTCTGAAAAGACCTGATAAAGATAGGGTGGAAGACTGTTATATTCTTATAACAAGTGGTGTTATTCTACCGGAACGCTGGGCGGGACATCCGGGTGATCGACAGCCCGCCCGTCGCGTTCCGAAGCGTTACGCCGTTTGCGTAACCATTACGCTGCTTGCATACGTTACGCAAATGGCTGTCAATCACCCGGATGTCCCGCCCAGCGTTCCGGTAGAATAACACCACTGTTTACAGCTATAGGTTCTGCATAGGTAACTTAGCTAAGAATCCCCACCTCAGGAAAGTTACAGGTTGGCTTTGTCTCTTGGGCTGAAGGTGAGCAGTTGCCCTTCCAAGCTTTGTAGGACTACCCCAGGGCCTGGCATTTGTGCCATTCTCCGTATTTCCTCATGAGAGGGAATTGCAGCATATATTTTGCTCAGCGGCGTAGCTGAAGGGGGTCAAAACACTAAGTATTTACAATGATGTTGCAGCACTGTAAATATGGAGTGTTTTGACCGCCCTCTAGCTGTGCTGCTGCCTGAGACATTCTACCAGCCTGAAAGTCCTTATGAAAGCCTCCAGTGACTGGTGGAGCTCATGGTAGCCTGTGTTCATCTCTTCCTTTCTCCTCCTTGCCTTGTCTCTGTCACTTGGGGAGGGTCAGCCTAGCTTAAGCTCAAACATTTTCCGGGTTGTCTGGGCCAAAGTTTACTCCCCAATTTCCGGCTGTCAGCATCTATGGCTGATGTCACTTCCTGGTCTCATCAGTCACACTGACAGCCCAATCCTAGCCAGGGTGCCGTCACTGCCGTACAGCAGCATCAAAATGGCCGCTGCTGTATCCTGCTAGGCCAGGGAAGCAGGCAGAGATCTCATGAGGGTAAGGTAACATTGATAAGGTAACACTGGTTCCTTTACCCCATGCCAGGAGTAGGCAGCCCTTATGGGACTCCTCAGATCTGCATAAACTCAATTGCTCATGCAGATTCAAGTAGCCTGTGTAAAGCTTTCAGGTGCAGGGGGGGTAAGATTCGACAGCTGCCTCTGCTGCCATCAGTGCCTCTTTCCATGCCTGAATTGCCCCCGAGTCACCCTCCCCTCACCCAGTTTTGCCCCTTCCCACTGCCATCCCCCCTCCCCAGGACACCTCCCCAATGTTCAACAGTCTTACTCACCATCACAGGTTCCCAGCAGCCAACCAAGTGCTGCAGAGGCCCAGTGCTGACTGAGGCTGGCCTTTACAGTCACTCTGCCAGCTTTGAAATAATGCCTTAAGGCAGTTTCATGACAGCCATGGCAAGAGTGGCACTACCCAGGCATAGGATTGGGTTCTGAGTCAAGGCTTTGAAGACGTAAAGCTGGAGGGGGGAGGGGGGAAACTTGAAAAATATCACGCGGGAAATGAAAAGACCCCCCCCCCCGCATCCCAAATCCACATTCTGGCTGGCTTATTGAAACCTCTTCAAAAATGCCCACCTGATACAATAGGCTGGCACCTCGAACCGAAACACACGCCTTGAACTCAAATCTCATACCTTCATCCTAACTGCTTGGCACGCTTTGCAATAGTTTTAAAACAAATCTATAAAATGAACAAAAATGAAATTAAAATAAGCCCAAATAAACATAAAAAAATAGAGTGCTAGCATGAGCCATGGGGTTCAGTAGGAGTAAAATTTGCATATGATTGTAGCCTAAATACAACATGAGCTACATATTTTCTCTCAACCAGCCCTAGGGAAAAATGATGGCCTAGACCAGGGGTATCATGAGAACATAAGAACGTAAGAAGAGCCCCACTAGATCAGGCCAAAGGCCCATCTAGTCCAGCTTACAGGAAACCCATCAGATGCCTCAGGGAGCACACAAGAGAGACCTGCATTCTGTTGCCACTCCCTTGTATCTGACATTCTGAGGTAAATTTCTGGGGTAAAATTCTGAGGTAAATAATAACTTGCAACCCAGTCTGGGCCTTAAGAAGAGCCCTGCTGGATCAGGCCAAAGGCCCACCTAGTCCAGCTTCCTGTATGGCCCACCAGATGCCTCAGGGAGCACATGACAACAAGATACTTGCATCTCATTGCCACTCCCCTGCATCTGGCATTCTGAGGTAGCCTACTTCTAAAATAAGGAAGTTGCACCACCCATTGTGGCCTGTAGCCTGTGATGGATGTTTCCTCCAGAAATCTGTCCAAATCACACTACTAGATATGGCTCACGAAAGCTCTTTATCCAGCTCACTTGACAATTAGGGTCTCCTAGTATTGCCATCAGTTGCTCTCAGCTACTGAACTGCAAAATGACAGCAGAAGTTGAACTGCTGAAAGGGCAAAGCTGGGAGAGCCCAATTATCATGAGGACTGCCCTTCCAGCAGTGTTGCTTCTACCAGGATGTGACTGCTGAAAGGGAGCGTGAAAATTGAGTTCTCCCAGCACCTTTGTTCCAGCAGTGCTGCTTCTGCAGAGGCACCTAGAGGAAGAAACAGGAGGAGGCCACAGAATGAGTTTGACATCTCCCCAAGACATTAGTATAGGCCCCTAGGCAAATTTCCCATTTGCCTCCTGTCCAGCATGATGCTGCTTCTCAGCTAATGGCCTTTGAAACAATGTCAAAGGAAGCACTTTGAGTTCTGCTCTCCACTACTTTCCCTCAACTACATCCCTGTTTCATGGCCCACAAATAGTGGGTGTATTCTGGCAGCCAGTGGCTACACAGTCTGGGTGGACTGTGGACTGGGTGGACAGTTTGGTCTGGTACTGCACAGTCTACATGGCCTCTGTAGCTGAGGTATCACAGAGGATTAGCTTGCCAAGAGTTGGATAAGGTAAAGGTAAAGGTTTCCCCACGACCGAATGGTCTAGTCCTGACCGACTGTAGGGGGCGGTGCTCATCTCCGTTTCAAAGCCTGTAGAGCCGGCGTTTTGTCCGAGGACAAGCTTCCTTGGTCATGTGGCAGGCATGACTCTAGGCCGTAGCGCATGGAATGCCGTGACCTTCCCACCGAAGTGGTCCCTATTGATCTACTTGCATTTAGGTGCTTTTGAACTGCTAGGCTGGCAGGAGCTGGGACAAGCAACAGGAGTTCACTCCGTCATGCAGCCTCAAACTCCCAACCTTCCAGTCGGAAAGCTCAGCAGCAACAGTTTAACCCGCTGCGCCACCACATCCCCATATAGAGTTGGATACCTGCCTGCTAAGTGTACCTAAAGAGACCCCATCATAATTTTAACTTTGAGATCGATGGATTACATTTGCTAAATTATTGCCTGTGCAATAACTGGACATGGACTTCCAAATGACACCTTGCAGTTTAGAAGGATTTGGAGTTCTTTGTTCAAAATGGAGAAGCCAACAACACTGGCCGCTTTATGTCTGTAAGAATATGCCTTTTTCACAAAGTGGTGGCTCTTTCACTGCTCTGTGCAAAGGGTCTATAAAGATGATGTCACAGGGCCGTTAATGTATCATTAGAGGAAAAAATGGTGTGAAGCAGGAAAGGTAGTCACTATCCCACTTCAACTGGCAGTGAATCACTCCATATTACAGGAAACTCTGGAGCATTTGGCTAAGTGTAAAATCTTAGATGTTTCCATATTCAAGACATATGATTAAACAGGGGAAGCAATGCTGTGATGTATGGAGAAGTTTAAGAGGATCAAAAAAATTGGTGACTTTTTTTTCAAGATTATTAATCTTTTCTTGCATGCCTGGAGTGAACTGAAAAGTATCCCGAGCAAGAAACTGAGAGGAAGTAAAGCTCCAGAGCAAGGAAGACTCTGCACCCCTGTGCTGTGTGCTAAAAAAAAAATGTTTAACAGACCCAATCCTAAGCAGCCTAATACTAAATACAATGCTAAATGGCCAAATGCTAAAGATTGAGTATTCTGGCAATGTAAACCCTAGAGGATTGCAAGCGGGACATTGTACCCAGGGTCAAAAAGGGAGCTCAGAAGCCAAAGGAGGATGCCGGAAATTTCCAGAGAACTCAGCTAGCCTTGCAGAGATTGGAAGATAGAGCTGGGCTGACTAGGAGGCTAGAATAACCAGGTAGGAAGCCTGGCAGGCTCTGAAGACTTTTCCTGCCCTTACCCACTTCACTTCCTCCCTGCCCACATTCTGCCTTACCTGCCACCACCCTTCCCACCCCTCTTGGGAAGTGGGCCCCCCCCAAACAAATTTGTACCCCCACAAATTCCTCTGAAAGGCCCTGGCTTCAGCCACGACCATCCTTTCCCCCTCTCCAGAAAGGGAATGGCGATTCGGACTCTCAGTCCGCTTTCCAGGCGGAGGGAATGCTTGGGCCAAACCTGCCCAAACCAAGGGATCCAACTTGTCAACTTAGAGATACAGAGAAACTAGCTCCACCACTCTGGTCCAGGTCACAGTCAGTGGCGTAACTAAGACATCTGGCATCCAGGAGCACAAGATTTAAAAAAACGCATACATGTGTTACATCAAATTTAAGA
Source organism: Lerista edwardsae (assembly GCA_029204185.1). Taxonomy (NCBI): domain Eukaryota; kingdom Metazoa; phylum Chordata; class Lepidosauria; order Squamata; family Scincidae; genus Lerista; species Lerista edwardsae. The sequence continues at coordinate 3,067,059 of JAJKFI010000135.1, read as the reverse complement.
CCCCCTGAGGTGCGTCACACACACACACACACACACACACACACACACCTGCACCCAGGAGACCATACACAAACTCCCTAAGCCTCAGCAGGACACTTTTCCACCTCAGGCCCACCATCAGGAGTGCAGGATGGCACTACATCAAGTTGTGGTACCTGGGGCAGTGTATCTTCCTTAGCTAATCCACTGAGATCACTAACTTATCACCTCTCTCTCTTTCTTCTCAGAATGCTTTCCAGGCAAATTACCAGCTGAGCAGGACTTTCTTGTAACAAACATCATAGACAATGTTTTAAAGGCTTCTGGGCACACACAAAAAAATTGGAAATGCTCTGATCTGTTGATAGATTCTTATTTAGATTCTTGTATCATTTAGATACAACTATCACCACCTGAATCTATAAGCCAAATACAATGAAAAAAGACATGTGCTGAGATCAAAATCTAAATACTCTCCACATCTTTAATAACCATTTAATGAATGGATTCACCTGCATACACTTACAGTGTGGCTGTCATGCCATTTTGATCATATTCAACTTGATATTCTCCCCCAGACTAATTAAGTTTCTTCACAGTTAATTTCTCTTAAGAATTCACTGTAATTACATACATTTGATTTAAACCAGAATGGAAGCCGGGGGGTCCTTTTCATGGCAAAACCACAGTTGAGAGCATGATTTGAAGACAAAAATAAACTATAGCGATAGAAATTGAAAACCTATTAGAAGCATCCGGTTCTTTGGAGGAGATAGGAAATTTCACATTTGAAAGGCGACTTAGTACTACAACAAGTAGGTAAAGGTAAGATGAGGTCTCACCTGCTCTGTGTTGTCTTTAGACAGCCTTTTATAGATTTATCTGTAACTTCTTCCTGGAGTTGATTGCCTTCTCCCGGTGGTGCGGTAACCGTTTCCTTTTTGTGGCAGATCAAAATATAATTATGGTTGTCGTTGTTTGCCCAAAATATTCCTGCAGATGTCTCATAGCGGATACAAAATTCAACTTTCGCTCCATCTCTCTGATAAGGAGGAACCAATGAAATCTTGAACAAGAACTGGTCAGTTTCCCCATCACAAGAATTAGGCACATAGTCGGCTAAGATGTCGTAGTACGTCAGCCAGTTGTCCAAAGACATTCGGACGTATACCAGCTTTTTGAAGGATACATTCAGAACACGGATAATGCCCTTCATACATGTTATCCCTGGCAGGAACTCTACAGACTGCAGCCATACTTTCTGTGCACGCACTTTTTGCAAAAGCTCTTCTTGCGTGGTAGGGGGTGTAAACAGTGGAGTTAAATAGAACTCCTCCACAGGCACATCTTCAGCTTCTAAGTCATCATCATCATCAGTTGGTAATGCAGGTTGGACATCCCAAGTATCAAACTCCTTGACGGATACAAGATCAAACCCAAATGCATCGGCAAATGAAACTTTCCTTGCAATGGCCGATGGAACCTCTGGCTCCATTTCTTCTGAAGAATCTGAATTCCGTCTTCGGGGGCTTGGGGAGAAACGAGACTGAATCGTAACTTTAACGTCTTCATCTTCGGAGAGAGAATCACTTAAAGTAGGAACTTCTAATAAGTTCTCCCTACTAATATGACCCGGTTCATCAAAAGACTCCATTGGGTTCTCTGCTATAAACTGAAAGAGACCCGTCTGACTAGTGGCAGCTGATATTTGAGACCCTGTGATTTGAAACAAGTATTAATATTACAGTTGACATTGCAAAAGGGACTCTGGTCTATTAATAGGAGCCATGGCTTGTTAACTATGTTAGTCTGTTCTCCAAAGGCCTTCAGTCTTTGGCATGACTGTGAACACTTCCAGTTTGAAAGCTATACCTACATCAGCATGCAGGTAATGTTAAAATCATCATGAAAGCGAAGAATCATAAAAACTGTGGTTACTCATTCGGGCAACTTCCAGAAACAGAAAATATGTGGCACAAATGGAGAGCTATAGATTATTCTGCACTATTTATTGTGTTCTATATTGCATAAGATTTCTGAGTAACTGGACACGAACTGCCTTTGACATTCCAGGCAAAAGTGTATTTATTTGTTTTTAGAGGAGAAATCCAATTTCTGCTCTCTATGAATCATGCCAATGCACATACTTTTGCACAATATAGTGACAAAAATAAACAGGGCAGGGCTGCTGCTGCTGTTGCACTACTACTATAGCAGCAGCAGTAGCAACACTGAGTATATGGCAAGAGTGCTTCACAAATCCCATTTCAAATCATCAGTAAGTCAAGCATGCAGTTACCTGCCATCATTCCACTGCTTACAAACTACCATTTGCATATTAACTATATTTATTCTAATATGATCTAGTTGGTGTAAATTTAAAATGTCAATTTAACATTAGCACTGTTTCCCCTCTTCTATATTGCTGGCCCTGTGCTTCCTATCATTCCTCTATCAGCAGCATCACTGCCAATGTTCTTTAGAGTTTTAGCTTGCTTTGAGTTTCTTGCATCTTAAAAATCCATAGTATGTTAAGCTTAAATGCTTTTTAAAAGGTCAACTTCTAGTCCTTATGGTTGAAACAAGAAATGAAAACCGCTGCCTACCATGTCATGAACGAAAGGGGGGTTGTATCCTCTGACCCCCCCTACTCGCCCACTCGGTTTGAACCCACAGCCTAGTGGGAAATACCACGGTAGGTTAAATCCGCTGCCACCAGCCCAGGTATCAGGTTGCCAGAGGAGTTTCCTGGGCTAAACTCCTCTCCACTGGAATCCAGAACAAGGCAGATTGATTTATGGAAAAGATTTTATTAACAGTTCGCTAACCATAAAAGGGGTTGTAACCAGCGGCGTCGTGCAGCCGGAACGCTGGGTGGGAGGAACGGGTGAGCGGCAGCCCGCCCGTTGCGTACTGCTCCATTTCGCCATCTTCCCTGCCCCCACGGGCTGCCTCACCCGTTCCTCCCGCCCAGCATTCCGGCTGCATGACGCCGCTGGTTGTAACACACAGCCTAGGAAGATGAAGAACAAAATAACCATAAACCCGACGGGGTCTGCTCCCACTCAGATCCTGCCTCAATCTCGCAATGCTAGGCCTCTCCCAGCAGCAACCCCTCTGTCTCCTCACAGAGCGGCTCTCCCTGCAGCCGTCTTGTAGCGAAGCCAGCAGGAAAGAGAGCGAGAGACTCTGCTAGTCCCAGGATCTTCAGCTGGAAATACAACTGATGGGTTGGCAACCTTGACACGGATCTGTTCCTTCCACCTCCCCCCAAGCTGGGACATCCTTAAGAGTAACAGGTCAGGCCCTTGGAAATGCACTTTAACAAAGTAAGTAAACAGAAAGTATAAGACAGAAACAGGTACATGAAACATAACTGTTTCATCACAAAAGGGAGCTTTGATGGATTGTTTGCCTATAAAACACATCTCTTTCACATTGACAGGAAACCCCAGTGATTTCATTAAGGGCACATAAAGCTTTGACAACTTTGACTTTATGCCTGTGTGTTACAATGCAGGCAACAGAGGAACAGCTTGCAAAATAAGTTAATGCACTTAAAACCACATTAAGGAAAAGAGGGGAGAATACAGCCTGAGATCTATACAATGGTGCAATGGTGCAGCCATCTTGTAGCGAAGCCAGCAGGAAAGAGAGAGAGAGACTCCACCCATCCCCTGATCTCCAGCTGGAAACTCACCCAATGGGCCGGCAGCCACTCCTCCTCCCCCCAGCCGGGACACCTCTGACCACAACAGACCAGGCTCTTGGAAAGTAAAAAGGTAAAGGTTTCCCCACGACCGAATGGTCTAGTCGTGACCGACTGTAGGGGGCAGTGCTCATCTCCATTTCAAAGCCTGTAGAGCCGGCGTTTTGTCCGAGGACAAGCTTCCATGGTCAGATGGCCGGCATGACTATACACCGTAGCGCATGGAATGCCGTGACCTTCCCACCGAAGTGGTCCCTATTTAGCTACTTGCATTTAGGTGCTTTCGAACTGCTAGGTTGGCAGGAGCTGGGACAAGCAACGGGAGCTCACTCCGTCGCGCAGCCTTGAACTCCCAGCCTTGCGGTTGAAATCCCAGCAACAGCGGATTAACTCGCTGCGCCACCACGTCCCCTTGGAAAGTAAACAGAACGTATAAAACAGAAATAGGTACATGAAACATAACTGTTTCATCACACCTCCATTCAAAAGTAATGAAAGAGAATGAGATTGAGAGGGACACAGAGAGATGGAGTTCAGGATTTTAACACAGGATTATGATCGCTCAAATGTCAATACAAAATATGTCCTACGTGATACACATGGGGCAAATCTGTCATGATCTGCAGCCTCTCAGTTCTAATCCTGTTTATAATTGCATACTGCAATGTATCGGGTCACTCTTGGATGTTACAGGAGGTCTGGTCCAGAGGGTAGAGCCCCCCATTAAGCCCAAAGATAACATCCAAAGGACATCAGTTTGAAACCATCAGAAGCTTTTGTGAGTGGTGAGACTCCGAGAAAGCAAACTGAGCTGTTTCAGGCTGCTTTTCAGTGAGAGAGAAGAAGCTGTTGGTGATAGTAGTAGTAGTAGTAGAAGTAGTAGTAGTATCTTATGAAATGGTTGCACGTTCACATGGCATAACTTTTGGCCATAACTTTTGATAGAATGAAGATATTACACTCCAGTTCGTTTCACTGCATTCTGCATTAAATTAAAGGTAAAGGTTTCCCCACGACCGAATGGTCTAGTCGTGGCTGACTATAGGGGGCGGTGCTCATCTCCGTTTCTAAGCCGAAGAGCCGGCGTTTGTCTGAGGACAAGCTTCCGTGGTCATGTGGCCGGCATGACTCTACGCCGTAGCGCACGGAACGCCGTTACCTTCCCACCAAAGTGGTCCCTATTTATCTACTTGCATTTAGGTGCTTTCGAACTGCTAGGTTGGCACTATGCGTAACAGCTTATCAGTGACTGATGATGATGGAATATAGTATGATCATGTGAACTCTTTCATAGAAAAGCTTAGGCTGCAAACCTATACACACTTTCCTGGGAGAAAAAACCCATTGAACCCAATGGGACTGACTTCTAAGTAAATTTTTATGGGATTGTGTGCTTCAGCATAGCAGCTCTGTCCTCAGGTTTATAGATAATATCATTCCTACTTACAAAATCTCTTTTAATTTTTTGTAATAACTGCAAAAGGATGCACATGAGGATGTACATTATCTAATGTTTGTTTCAGTACATAACAAGAAAAATCCATATTTACACCAAGCTGTCTGCACATTTCTCCTCTTGAGCACTTCTGCAAAATATTGGTCATTAACGGAGTTATCCAGACTCTTTTTTTTTTAACCAATCCATCACTGAAGTGCATTCACTTTTCAAATTAGAGACTATACAGATTTTTTGCAACAGTTAACAAGCATGTTACTAACTCAAGGTGCTCTTTAGAAACAGAGACCTTTAAATAGCCTAAAAGTTCCATTTTTGGATTGTGCCTAATAACATGTCCTGTCATCTCCTATATTTCTCCCAATAGCCGTTTCCACAAACTTGCCACCATAGTACTTGACCAAAAAAATCAGCATGAGGAGAGTGGCATTTTCAACAGAGTCAAGCTATAAATACAGGAAGGGCCTCATTAGCCCATGTCTGGGCCCTTATGTTTTAAGTTATTTTGGGCCCCCTCCAAAACTCTTCAGAAAACAATACAATAGAAATAGATGGGGGTGTTTATTTTTGTTGAAAACTCATTAAAACATAAGAAGAGCCACGCTGGATCAGGCCAAGGCCCATCTAGTCCAGCTTTCTGTATCTCACAGTGGTCCACCTCAGGGAGCACATGAGATAACAAGATGCCTGCATCCAGTGGTGTCATTCAAATGATTTAGGAACAGGAACTCACTTTTGATTGGCACTTGTTGGGGTCCACCCACCGGAAGTGATGTCATGGCAGGAAGTGACATCATCAAGCAGACCCAACAATTCCCAAACTATTCCAGATCACTCTCAGAGCATGTTAAGAAAGCCTGAGAAGGGGGACGTCAGCTCTTCCCAATCTAATCCTTTTGGGCTGCATGTGCCTGACCATACTCTAAAGAGTTCTCAGAATGTACACAAGGTCTTCTAAACCCATCATACTGTCAGTGATTTGGAGGTAGGAGGAATGCAATGACACAGGAAAATAGGATAATCTTTACAATTATGGACAGAATTCAGCCAATAGTTCTCAAGGCTGAAATTCTAAACACACTTTCTAAAGAGTAAGCCATTCAGCAATATATGCGTAAGTCTGCAAGTATAAGCCTGTCTTTTTGGAAGATCCAACTGAAAATAATGGGGCTGACTTCTGAGTAAACAGTTTAGATCAGTCTTTATGTCTTAGGGATTTCAACTGGAGGGAGAGCTAAGCACACGTTTGACTACTCAAAATCAATGCAATGTAAAAGCACTTAAATTACACTGGATCATGCCCAATTAATAATAATTATCACCTGTAAATAACTGCGCTGGGTAATCAACGCTGTGCAAACTTTACAGTTGGCAGGAGGGAAAATCAGCCTTTAACAACAGCTTAATTCACAGAAACCATCATACTGAACTATGATTCCTACTTAGATTTTCATCATATAGTGATCCACTTTGCAAGTTACTAGTCCACAGTATCCCCAGTTCAAGCTTCATTTGATGCCATCCAGACCAACAGGATGCTGCATGTCATTTTAGTAGACCTACTATAGAATGGTCACAGACTATGTCTCATATTCACAAGAACTTTCTTGCTTTTCAAGAGAGACAGGAGAAATCTCGTGCTTCACTATGACAAATAATGTTGCTTTAAAGTAGTACCCACATCATTTAAGATTCCAGCAATAAAAGCAACGAACCTTGTGGGAGGAAATCTAGTTAACCCATTGAGGGGGGGTGTAACTCCCCTCCCCAGGTGTAGCTGCCACTGCCACCAGCCCAGGCTCAACACAACAAAGGGAGCTCCTGGGCAAAAATCCCTCTTAAAAGAAAGCCAAATAACAGAAGTAAAAAACCCAATTTTATTGACATATATTAAGAGTTATAAATAAACTACAGAGGCTCTGTACCATAAAACCTGAATATTAAAATGACAATAATCAACCCCTTTGTTTATAACTTAACTGAGAGGAACTCAAAGGACAAAAAAAATCCTATAGGATTTTTACCTTACTGACTGACTACAACCAGCTTCCGCAGCACATAGTGAGGCTAACCTTCCCTGAGAGCAGCCAAAGGGGTCTGTTCCCTGAGGCTTTTAACTTTATATCAATGAACTAATCACCCCCACCTGAGCCATTTACACTTGAGTAGTTCTCTCCCAACTAACCAGGTTCACATGAGACCACAATTTCATGACACCCACAAAGAACAACAACGTGTACATCTTCCCTTTACACTTTTCTAGAGAACTCACCACAGTTCCAAACACAGGGAAAATCAACTTCCACAAAGATCGATATAGTGAATTGCAGGCTACAAGGAAGTGCAGCAATGCTAAGCTCTGTGCTCACACAAAATCTCTTCATGTACAACGATCCTGCAAAGGAAGGCATTTCTAGGAGCACTTAAAGGAGAGGCTGGGGGCGGTCCTGCAAGGGGGGAGGGAGGTCTGCATTTCTAGGAGCACTTAAAGGAGAGGCTGGGGGGCGATCCTGCAAGGGGGAGAGGGAGGTCTGCATTTCTAGGAGCACTTAAAAGAGAGGCTGGGGGGCGATCCTGCAAGGGGGAGAGGGAGGTCTGCATTTCTAGGAGCACTTAACAGAGAGGCTGGGGGACGGAGCAAACAACAACAAAAAAAAAAAACAAAGCCAGCGATGAGTGGGCGGAACCAGCCCTAAGGTTAGGTTCTGGAACGCACGTTCCGGTGCCTTCCCCCTCCATGTCACCACTGCTCCTCTCCCTTGCTGCTGTAGCCAGTAAGCAACGCCAAGATGTTGCTTTTCCCTGTGAGGATTGGCTAAAATGGTGAAGGAGAGGAGTGATTTCCACTGCAAGGTAAGGCTTCTTTCAAAACTTAAGAGCTTTGCCCTCCCTTAGATTTGCCTCTGCTTGCAATTGAAATTCAAATTCAAATGGGCGGGAAATGGCCCTGTTTTCTGGTCCAATTAACAAACGGAGCCACACACAAAAAACCACGAAGTGCAAAGCAAAAAAAACACACACCAACACGAAGTGAAAAGCAAAAAAAAAAACCGGAGCAAAAAAAACCCGGAGCAAAAAAAACAACAAGCCAGCAATGAGTTAAGTGGGTGGAGTCCACTAATTGTAACAACCGGAACGCCTAATTGTAACAACCGGAACGCCGTTCCGGGGCGTTCTGGCTGCATGACATCACTGCCTGCATCCTGTCGCAACTGGCATTCTGAGGTAAATTTTTGAGGTAAAATTCAAGGCAAATATGAGGTAAATAAAGCCAAATTTGCTATCCTATCCGTGGGTAGGGAGCTATAATAACTTGCAACCCAATCTGGGCCTTAAGAACATAAGAAGAGTCCTACTGAATCAGGCCAAAGGCCCCTCTAGTCCAGCTTCCTGTATCTCACAGTGACCCACAAGACAACTAGGTGCCTGCATCCTGTTGCCACTACCTTCCACATGGCACTCTGAGGTAAACACACTGTGGCCAGTCAAAATTCTCCACAGCATTTCTCTTTGACAGCCACGAGAATCAGATGCTCTTTCTCAGACATGAACTCATAGGAACAGCCCCACTGGATCAGGCCAAGGCCCATCTAGTCCAGCTTCCTGCATCTCAGAAGTTTTGGCACAGCTATGTCAGTGCATGAAAGTTGATTAGGATAGTGTTCTGAGTCTTTTGTGCATCCCTTTTGTAGGGGGTGTGAAATGCTTCCTGTCCCTGCTGTTCGGTGTCCTTGCTGTTGCTGCCTGTTTGTTTGCCCACCCTCTGGGCCACAGAAGATGAGCAAGAGGGCAACAAAAGCAACAGCTTTCCACTTGCTTGCTTACAGCTTTCCTCAGCAAGAAAGCAACTAGCTTCGGGAGCAACGGGCAACAGCAATGGTAGATTGAAGGGGGCTGAGGAAGAGGCCGAAATCCAGAAAATCCGACAGCTGGTTTTGTACTGTTGCTAAAAAGGCTGAGCTCTTTGGTTTGTGTCTTGCCTCTGCCACAAACTCACCACAAGCTCTTGGGGCAAGCAACACCCTCCAGCCTCAGCTTTCTGATTTCAATTTGGTCTGCATATCAGGGAAGGGTCTAATCCTTCCACAATGCTAATCTAACCTCAATCTTTTTTTTATTAGTTATCTGGTTTGAATAGGGAATACTGAAGGGTGTTTTCCAAGATTACACAGAAGTAATAGGCTAATGCTCAGGTCTGCTGAGCCTCATACTTAAATTGATATCATTATTTCATTGTTATTGTTCCACCCAGCAAGGATTTGTACCTTGACTTCCTGTCAATATCAGTAGCTGATCTCACATAGGCTAAAACACACATCCAAATCAGTTACAGCAGTATATTTATTCAGGTTGTATTTGTCACATTTACTTGGCTCTCTACACCTGTATGGAACTCATACTTCCACCAAGAAACTTCCTGAGAAACTCAAGTATTAAACTGAAACCGAGATACTTTGCAATGTCTGGCATCCCTGAAAGGAGTGAAGAAATTCAGAATGCTTTTGACGCTAATGAAGAAAAGTTAAAACCATCCACACTAGCCAGATCTGAGCTATATGCTAATTGCGGCAGATTGAATAGCGTGCCTGACGATACTTTGGGAAAGCCTCCATTATCCTATGTTGCATTGATTGCCATGGCCATTCTCTCCTCCCCTACCAAGAAGTTGAACTTAGCTGCTACTTACAGATACCATGCTACTTACCATGCTACCATGCTACTTACTGTAGCCATGAAATTAAAAGACGTTTACTTCTTGGGAAGAAAGCTATGGCAAACCTAGACAACTTAATAAAAAGCCGAGACATAACCCTGCCAACAAAAGTTTGCATAGTCAAAGCTATAGTTTTCCCAGTAGCAATGTATGGCTGTGAGAGCTGGACCATAAGAAAGGCAGAGCAACGAAGAATAGATGCTTTTGAATGATGGTGTTGGAGAAGACTCTTGAGAGTCCCCTGGATTGCAAGGAGATCCGATCGGTCAATCCTCCAGGAAGTCAAGCCTGATTGCTCCCTGGAAGGACAAATCCTGAAGCTGAAGCTCAAATACTTTGGCCACCTCATAAGAAGAAAATACCTCTTTAGAAAAGACCCTTTTGCTGGGAAAGATGGAAGGCCAATGGAGAAGGGGGCGGCAGAGGATGAAATGGTTAGACAGTGTCACCGAAGCAATGAACATGAAACTGGGCAAACTCCAGAAGCTAGTGAAGGACAGAAAGGCCTGGCGTGCTGTGGTCCATGGGGTCGCGAAGAGTCGGACACGACTTAGCGACTGAACAACAACAGATACATTGAAGACCATTTTCCTTTTTACAAGAAAAAGGGTCAAGGTTGGAGGAACGGCATCAGGCACAATCTTTCACTCAACAATTGTCTCTTCAAAGTGGGAAGATGCGAAGACGGCAAAGGGAATTGCTGGAGCATCCACCCAACAAACTTGCGTGATTTTAAGCAGGGTGAATTCAGGCACCGCCACCGGTCACACAAACGAGGGCCCCCAAAGGAATGTGACCCACGTCTCAACATGACTTGCTTTGAGCCCTGGGGAAGGCAGCTCTTGTTTAACACTTGATCAAATGAGGCCCTACGTGTCAGATCCAGCAGCATCATTCAGCCGGAACACTGGGCGGGAGGAACGGGTGAGCGGCAGCCCGCCCATTGCGTACCGCTCCGAAACGGTTCGTCCCGCCCAGCGTTCCGGCTGAATGACACCGCTGGTCAGATCCATTGCAAAACATACTTCTTGCTGATGGTCAATATTTTGGAAACAATTGCCAAAGGTAGGAGGCAAATTCTTTCTCACGGGAAGTTTTAATCTCTGATACAACTTGAGAAAGCAAAGTGGAACCCCATGGATTGGTTTTATGGATTATGCTCTCCCTTGACTGTACAGCAGAACATTCTTCGAATGTACAACTGATGCTCCCTGCTTTCCTTTGTTGTCCTGCTTTCAACCAGCAGAACAGAGAAGCCCTCAGTTTCATGTGCCATCTCAGGGAGAACCTGAAAGGCTGGTACTTGCAGCCGGACTGGACCAGCTCAGCTGGATATTATATCTCTGGGGATCAATGCACAGAAAAACAAAGATACAATACAAGCATCTACTGAAAAAGGAAGTTCCATAATACTGTATTGTGACTTAGTTGGAAGTGAGTCCTCATTGATTTTAATGGAAATGCTTGCAAGTGGAGACAGTTTAGAGGCAAGCTTTTGATGATGCTGTCAATCTGTAGAGTGGTATACCTCTTCTTGTCACCGTTGCTGCTTATAAGAGTCCCCGTTTTTTCAGTTTACAGAATGGACATTGTTTCCATATTCCAAAAGTGAGGGTAGCAAATGACGTTCAGACAATACATTGCCGCACACGTAATCACATGTAATTTCATTTAAGGGAGCTTTCAGGAATTGTGTAGCCCCTGCATCTTGAGCAATGATGATAACAAACAGCTTCTCTTTAAACAGCTTGAGATTGTTCATGCTGAATAGCCTGCATTGTGTGAGAAGAAGGTTTGGGTTGCTGAGTAAAAAAAAACATTGTGATTACTGCTGGAATAATCTGAATTGATAACATGACAAGCGACATCTCCTATAACCCCTATTTCTGGGTAAAGTGTACGTTGTATTGTTTGCCAGCATTAACAGCAAAGTAATCATTTTAATGGAAATAGATAGAGCTAATCTCTGCTGCTTGGACAGGAAGAAGCCATATACTTTGCTATCATACCATGTAGGCAATATATTCTGCAAGGCTCCTTGTGTATGTGGGTGAGTGGAGCTGGGTGCCAATTACACAAGGCTCAAAACAGAGGATAGGGTACCCTGTCCTATCCAAAATATAGGATAGAGGAAAGGATAGCGGGCAGTGGTGTCATCTAAATGATTTAAGAACAGGTACTCACTTTTGATTGGCACGTGTCGGGACCCGCCCACCGGAAGTGACGTCATAAGCCAGAAGTGAGGTCGTGGCAGGAAGTGACATGAAAAAAGCCCTTTTTGAGGCCTCAGATGATTTTAAACTGACCCAACAGTTGCAACAGTATTCCACAGCACCCCCAGAACATGTTAAGGAGGCCTGGCATCATGTTAAAACCCTTGCCCCATTTTTCAGTGGCAAGGAAAGGAAAGGCTCCGCTCGCTGCCTGCCTGCCTGCCTGGCTCTGAGAACATGCAGGCAACTCAAACATGCAGGAAATTCAAACGTTGCAGAGGGCGGAGTCGACGAGTGGGCGGGCGAATGGGCGGGGTCAGCTGTAATCCTAGAAACCGGTACTCGCATACCCCCGCGTACCCCCTGCACGACATCACTGATAGCGGGTCTCTATTGGATACCTATAAGCTCCCCTGCCTCCCCCAAATTATTCCCCTCTTACTAGCCTTTGGAAAAGGGGCCCACCCCTAACTTTTGTGATGCCCCTTTGGTGTCTGGGGCATCACAAAAGCTAGGGATTGAGACCCTTTTGCTCTCCTATAATTCCAGCATTGCAATAACAGGACTGTCCATTAGTAAGCTGGACTTGTCAAAGCCATAGTTATTTTTGATTAATCATTCTTGTTTTCATAAATATCTATAGCTCATGCCAGAGAAACGGAGCCACACAAGAAACACGGCTCAGCTCCAAAGTCCAAAAACTTTGGGCTTGACCTTAAATGGACTTGCTCTCCCTCTCCCCAATAAAAAAAAATAACTACAGTGAGAGGTGCACAAAAAATTGTCTTGCGCCCAAATTCTTGCGCCCATACATACCAGTTCGCCCTCTTAGGGGCTCTCCTTCAAGTGTCCCAAGTTAACGGGATGGCAGCCCAGGGACGAGCCTTTTCTGTAGCAGCTCCACAAATATGGAATTCCCTTCCGAAAGAATTAAGAACTACACACTCCCTCATGGCCTTTCGGAGAGGGCTCAAATTCCTATTTTGTCTGGTTGATTGTTGGCTGCTTGCCCTCTGTCCCTCTGGTATTTTGTCATTCCCATTTTGTCTGTGTTTCCATAAATGTTTAGTGTTGTTGCTGTTTTGATGTGTTTTACTTATACCCCTGCTAACTGGCCAAGAGGCACTTTTTCCAATGGTGTTCCTCTTACATTTAGCAGGGGGAGAGTCATTGTCCCTCTTCACCCCTGCGCAGTGTCTTTACTAGTGGCTGTTGCTGGCGGTCTCCTTTTTTTAAGATTGTGAGCCCTTTGGGGACAGGGAGCCATTTAACTTTGCCTGTAAACCGCTTTGTGAACTTTGTGTTGAAAAGCGGTATATAAGTACCTGTTGACTGACTGACTGACTGACTTATTATGATTGCTTTGTGTTCTGTTGTTCTCTGTAAGCTGCCTTGGGCATTTGCTTCAGCATGGGAAAGGCGGGATATACATTCTTCAAATAAATAAATAAAATAAAATAAATCTCCAGCCATCCTATATGATGCAACCGCATTGCTGGGGTGCACACCACGTTCAGTGGTGAAGGGGTGACCAGACAGCCTGGAAGAGGTAAAAAAGACTTTTTTCCCCACTTACCCCCTTTTAGGCTGTCTGGTCCCCAATGGGTTTCCTTGGATGTAAAGTTGACGTAAAGTTGGCGTTCTCTGAATACCCTGTTTTAGTACAAAGCAATGGGACAAGGTATTGTTGTCTTAGCTCTTGATACCTGGTGCAGTGCAACATAATATGTATGTGGGATTCTACTTCTACAATTGCGTAGGTGTTCTGCCCTAGGAATGTTTCTAAACCTACCAAGTACGTCATTGGATGGCATCACATTGTGGGGTCAATCGTAAACTGAGTTAGGCCGGCATAAACTAAGCCAGCAAAGTTTGGCCAGCACAAAGGACACCGTAACGTATGTTTGGACCACTCTTGGAGTATGAGAGGCCAGCACACAGACAGGAGCCACCCTCCCTGACTCCAAGAGTGGTTCAAACACCACTCCCTTGTATCTGGCGTTCCGAGGTAAATTTTTGAGGTACACTTCTGAGGTAAATATGAGATAAATAAAGCAAAGTTTGGCCAGCACAAGGGACACTGTAAAGTATGTTTGGACCAGTCTTGGAGTCAGAGAGGCCACAACACAGACATGAGCCATCCTCCCTGACTCCGAGAGTGGTCCAAATGCTCTGGATGGTGGCCCTTATGCTGGCCAAACTTTGCTGGCTTAGCTTCTGCCAGCCTAACTCTAGTTTAGGATAGCGTTCTGCATTACATTATCGCTTCTCGGCCTTTTGGCTAAGACCGCACTCGATACAGTACAGACTTATTGACCTACCAGCCTGTCTGTTCCGGTGCAGGTTAGGATTGGGCTGTAAGTATTCTCCAATTTTTCGCATATAAGGGGAGGGGGGTGTCTGTTTTTCATGCTAGAAAAGCTATATGGGTATTAGTATTCAAACCATCAGCTGCACTGAGTCATTGAAACATAAAATAAAAGAGAATGAAAATTGCTACAAAAATGCTCAATAAATAATCACATTGAGCAAATGCAAGGAACACATTGTACGAACAAGCTCAAGCTACAGCATGTCAGGAGCTGCCACATTTCCAGGTGGGGACGTCAGAGAGCCGAATGGAAAGTCAAGGATTTCCTTATAACTGACAGCAACTTCTATAACCCTATTGCCAAGCTCAATATACTAATATTTATTAATTGTTAGTGTCAGGAATGTAAGAGCAAGAGTACAATGGTTGTTCTTAACTTCAGAAGTGTTTACCTACTTATAATGAGTACCTTTCTTAAATAAATAATTGCTTCCTTCAGTTAATCTTTAGTCCATATTTAAACACTCCACCACACCCGTACACAAGGTCATAAAGGAGACTTTTTTTTTCCAAAAAAAAAAATGATGTAAATATGATGAAAGTGACAATGATAATGGAAGTTCACCTTGACCTCTAGGAGCCTTGGTTCGGGAGAGTTGAGCAGGTTAATAAGTAGATGAAATCTGGGAAATTATCTCTTTGGGTAGGCAGTAGCAACTATCAGTTTGTTGTTTTCTTTTGGGAGGGAGGCAGATTGTAACCAGAATTTTTCTTGTTCTAAAAACAAGTTCTCTTTTTTTAATGGAAATTATATCACAATTATTTAATTAATTATCACGAATGGAAAGATCCTGGGTAGCTTCCACAGCAACACCCCTCCTTCCCAATGTCCCTGAACTTCCCCAAAAGCCACTGCCAAGGGTGGAGCAGGGTGACCCTTCTTTGCAGGGTCGGTTTTAAGCGTCGTTGTCATTCAGCCGGAACGCTGGGCGGGGGGAACGGGTGAGCTGCCGCTCACCCGTTCCCCGCGCCCAGCGTTCTGGCTGAATGACGACGCTGGTTTTAAGCCAATCGGACCCATTGTTCCCAATTGCCCCCACACACACCTAATGGTGACCCTGCTGTCATTTGCATTTACATTTTGAACTTTTTTCTAAACCAAAAATAAAATTTATATTTTAACTAAAACATTCCACAAGTGGTCAGCTCTTTGCTTTTCCAAGGTAATCTGCACATTTTACTTGTTTAACGTCAACTTCCTATTAAAATGCGCTTACAACGTGTGGTCCATTAATTCATATGGACTATTTAAGTGCACATATTGATGGCTTTCCGTTCCACCATAGAGAAATAAAGTCAATAATAAAATTGTATTTGTATCCCTAAGATTCTAGAGACTTTGGCTGTGAATGTTTCCAGTTAGGCCCTGCAGCTCCTACTTCTTGGCAGTGATTGGGGAAGTGGTGTGGGGAGACCAGGGAGGTGGGGAATGCCCAAAAGATGGGAGTAGAAACCCCAAGCTTCTGAATACCAACTGCAGGGAGAGAAACAGCAAGTAAACTGCTAGGCCTACCTCTGTTCTGTGTCTTCATGCCATGTTTGTGGGCACCTGGCTGGTTGGTCACTATGGAAAACATGTTCTAGATTCAATGGCAGGGCCTGCTTTAAGCCAAAGTGACCAATGTCGTCACCTCGGGCCCCCCACTTCAGGGGGCCCCACACTAGCAGGGTGAGCATCTTGCCTGTGGCCGCAGCTGGGATCTCGATGGGCTGTAAGTCAGTGGGGTGAGCAGAGCAGCTTCACCTTGGTCTCTCCCATCTGCCTCTGCTTCTGAACAGCCCAAGATGGGCCACCTGGAAGCAGTTGGCAGGGATGTTATGATATCACCACCAACTACTTCCACATGCCATGCTTGGCACGTGGCATGAACAGAGGTTTTCCCGGTGGGTGGGGGCCCCCGCAGGGAGGGTTGGGGGCCCCGCAGGAATGCCCCACATTGGGCCCCGCTGCTGCTAGAGCTGGCCCTGTTCAATGGATCTTTGGTCTGATCCAGCAGGGCCCCGATGCCATTATGAAAAGATCTTATTAGTAGAAACAATAATTTAAGTACAAGTTATAAGACTAAAGTCCAATTTCCTCCAAGGAGCTTGGGGTGCACATGGTTCCTTCCCTCCTGTTGTCCTCACCGCAACGCTATGAGGTAGGTGAGATTGTGACTGGCCCAAGTTCATTCAGGAAGCTGAGTAGCTGAGCATGGATTTGAACCTACATTAAATCCCGTTCAGCTGAGAGAAATTCCTTTAGGTGTCTCATGGCAATCTGCTTTGCAGACCCTCCTTCCACTCTGAAAAAGTTGAAAGGCAGAATGGGTTCACTGTGAGGTCACATACGGTCAGTCCGGTCTCTTCATGTTCGAGGAAGATTGCACTGAACTGTGCATTTTAACATGGAAGTGGGAATTAGGATGCTATTCAGACTTGAAATGCAGGATTATGGCCTGAATATGTGTGCCAAATTCTATGTCATCATCTCAGTGTTCAATGGAGATCATGTTGCAAACAAACTAGCATGCCACATGCAAAATGGACAAGTTAAAAGACAGGCACCTTTGCTTGGCCAAGAAAATGTGTTTGCAGTAAAAATGAAGAAACTGTGTATTACAGAGACCTATGGTTTCATCCGCAGAAAATATAACTTTGAAAACATTAAAAGCCCTGTATTTGCATTGAAGTATCCCTCTCTTTTTAATAAACAAGACAGATGATCTTTTTTTTCTGCAATTCTACTTTCGGAGTGCACAGATGAATTGCCAAGTATCTAACATAAATAGCTAGGACTGATGTCATCTTGACTCCTATAAATAAGGCGTTCCATTGGCATTGATTTTCCTACACAGGCAGCCTGATCTGAAAAACTGTACTTGGAAGTACAAGTCAATCTATATATTCATGAAAAACATGTGGTCCCATCTTCCTTTTACTAGAATATGTCATAATCAGTGATGTCATGTAGGGGGAACGCACCGGAATGGCCGTTCCTGAACCTGATCTGGCCTAGCTCCGCCCACTCGCCGCCATTCATCACCGGCTCCGTGATGGACGCGGCGCTGCGAAGGGCTCTTGGCCTCAGAGGGGGCACCTGCTCGCCAGGGGGGGCGGGTGGGGGCGCGCCGGGTGCCTGAGCGAGCGGCGGTGGGGCGTGTCCACTGAGGGCAGCCCGTGCAGTGGGCAGGAAGGTGGCAGAACTGAAGGGACGGGCTGCCAATCAAAGGTGAGTCCCGGTCAGCATTCCGATTCTTCGGTCAGTGTTCCGGTTCTTCGATCAGTTAGATACCACCACTGGTCATAATTCAAGAAGGGAAATTGCAAGATTGAGTGATGGTTCTTCCATGGCCAGAACCAGGGGCCACATGGGGGCGTGGCATCTCGGGGGCAGCTGTCACAGAGGTGTGTGCTCCTGATTCCTTGGCTGGCTCCACAACTGTGCTCATCCACGTTAAAAATCTCTCCACCTGTGGAACATTTTAGAGACAACGGCATCACCACTGATAAGAGGAAGTTCTTCTGTTCTCAGAGTTTGTTAACATGGTTTGATCATTTAAGTATGCAACCCCTCACTTTTCACTGACACACTGGCAAGACAACTTTCCTCCATTATATTTTGGAATGCCTGGATCAGATCTAAGTTCTATTGATCTTACTTGTCAGTGGAGCCGATTTGATTTCAACATTGGGGTGCCCATAGCCACACCCCTGATGTAGCCACGCCCCTTGAGGTAGCCACACCCCCTGATGTAGCCACACCCCCTGATGTAGCCACGCCCACACAGCAGTAAAATAGCACCTACAAATTAAATTACATGCACAATCCACTAAACACTTCTTGATTCATCATCTTGGTAAAATATACCCACAAATTATGCAAGGTTAATTGCATGACTTTGTGACTGTGGAATTTCAAGTAAATGAGACTTGGAAAGACATGGTGTACCCATAGTGTACCTGATGGGGGATCAGTGAGTGGCAGGTGCTCCTGGGGGTGGTAGCACCATCCCTTGCCCCCACTCCAATGGTGGCTGTGAGGGGAGAGGACGAAGGGGGCAGCCCCCCAGAACAGTGCACAACTGTTCTGATAATACCAGACATAACTGTAGTGACATCATCACATCATCACAATTACTTCCAAGGCGGGACGGCATTTCTAGGCATGTGCTGGGGCAGTAGAGGGGGCCAGACCAGGAGTGCGTACACCCCAAATCCTGGCTTATCACTGCAAGGTTAATCATCCCATCTCATAGTCAGGAGCAATATATTAGAAAGACAGCAGTTTACAATCGGTACCCCTGGTATTAATATCTGGGGTGTTTTAGTCATTCATTTCTACACTTGAGCATGGAAGTGTGAGATAATTACCCCCTACCTGTGCCTAGGAACTGAGTAGCATCTCCTTGACTATGAGATTAAAAATCCATGATGCACATTAATCCTTGTAGCCTTTGGTGAACATAAAGAATAAGAATTAACAGTAACACAAATGTTTCAGAAAGATCCAGGCTATAATATCATTGGGAACGATACGTAAGATAGTGATTAGATGCGGCATACATTCAACATTGTTGAATGCTGGGAAACGCTTTACGCAAGACATCAGCATCTCAAGCACTGATTCAGGAGCAATTCTGAAATGCAACACGATAAATTATACGGCACGAATCACAAAATCCCAATTGATCAAGACCCAAATGTTGTTATGCTTGAAAGCCATACCGGGAACCATTCAGCTTTGCTTCAACTGAAGACCTTTCTTTCTGTTGAGATTCAACTGTACTCTCTAAAACGTGGTACGAAATGGCAGATGTTCAATGAGCTAATTACTCCATAAAAAAGAATCAAATAATAGCTTTTTAACAATTGGAGTAATCATAGTAATTTTAAGGGTGGCTGGAACAAGGATATTAGCATCAAGTTTGTGAAATTATACAAAACTGAAATTAATATGTGAATAATCTCCACTATTAATCAAGAAATAAATCCATCTTACGACTGGATTTTCTTTGAGCAGCTAAGCTAATAACTGCCATCACACTTCCTTAAGCCTAAAAGCCAAATATAGATAGAAGGGTGATGGATTTTACTTGTCTGAAAGTGACAATTCCCTTCTGAATATCACCAGAATATGTGGCTGGTACAGTATCAGGATTTTAAGTGAAATGATTATATCAGGAAAATAATTCAGCAGTCACATGGTGAACACTATAGGAAAGAAGATGAATTTAACTTTGTAAAGTGATCGAACAGCAGAAATATTTTTCAACAAATATTTACCTGGCTTTAAACACAATTTTTTCAAGTGGTGTCCCTCTTATATTTAGAGTATAAGAGTAATTGTCCCTCTCCCCCCCTGCGAAGTGTCTTTTCTAGTGGCTGTTCCTGGTCTGCATTTTTATATATATTGCGAGCCCTTTTGGGACAGGGAACCAGGTAACTTTATTATTATTTGCCTGTAAAACGCTTTGTGAACTTTGTGTTGAAAAGCGGTATATAAATGCTGTTGATTGATTGATTGATTGATTGATTGATTGATTGATTGATTGATTG
>JAJKFI010000135.1:3016952-3029358 GCA_029204185.1 Lerista edwardsae | reverse complement strand
TAGTATAGTATAGTATAGTATAGTATAGTATAGTATAGTATAGTATAGTATAGTATAGTATAGTATAGGCAGGGGAGTGGCAACAAGATGCACATATCTAGTTATCTTGTCTGTTTCCTGAGGCACCTGATGGACCACTGTGAGATACAGGAAGCTGGACTAGATGGGCCTTTGGCCTGATCCAGCAGGGCTCTTATGTTCTTAAGGCCCAGACTGAGTTGCAAGTTATTATGGCTCCTTCCCCACAGACAGGATAGCAAATTCTGTTTTTATTTATTTACCTCATATTTACCTCAGATTTTACCTCAGAAATTTACCTCAAAATGCCAAATACAAAGGAGTGGCAACCAAATGCAGGCAGTGATGTCATGCAGGGGGTATGCGGGGGTACGCGAGTACCGGTTTCTAGGATTACAGCTGGCCCCACCCATTCGCCCGCCCACTCGTCGACTCCGCCCTCTGCAACGTTTGAATTTCCTGCATGTTTGAGTTGCCTGCATGTTCTCAGAGCCAGGCAGGCAGGCAGGCAGCGAGCAGAGACTTTCCTTTCCTTTCCACTGAAAAATGAGTTGCTCTGGGGTTTTAACATGATGCCAGGCCTCCTTAACATGTTCTGGGGGTGCTGTGGAATACTGTTGCAACTGTTGGGTCAGTTTAAAATCATCTGAGGCCTCAAAAAGGGCTTTTTTCATGTCACTTCCTACCACGACATCACTTCTGGCTTATGATGTCACTTCCGGTGGGCGGGTCCTGACACGTGCCAATCAAAAGTGAGTACCGGTTCTTAAATCATTTAGATAGCACCACTGAATGCAGGCATCTTGTCTCGTGTGCTCCCTGAAGCACCTGGTGGACCACTGTGGGATACAGGAAGCTGGACTAGATGCGCCTTTGGCCTAATTCAGTGGGGCTGTTCTTATGTTCTTACTAGACTATGAACGCTAGACATTACTTCTAAGAATTGTCTTTACATAGTTTAGCCCAGTGGTCGTCAACTGTTTTCATGCCAGACCCTGATAGGTAGACAGACAGACAGACAGACAGACAGACAGACAGACAGAACTATGTTAGCACAATTTCTAAGACCTGAGCAGGACTGGGACACAATCTCCTGGTACCTGAAGGGTGACTTCCCCAGAACCTTGTGGGGCTCCAGCCCAGTGGTCCTCAACCCATTTCATTCCCATAAATTGCCAGGACCCCACCACTGAGGCTTCATGACCCCATGGTTGAAGAACACTGGCTTAGCCCAATCTGCTAGGTCAGTGGTATTCAAACCTTTTAGACTAGGACCCACTTTTTAGAATGGCACTCGTGTTGGGACCCACCAGAAGTGATGTCATTAACCTGGAAGTGATGTTGTGGCAGGAAGTGACATCCTCAAGCAGGAAGTGCTGTCATTGTCACATAATAAAATGACACTCCTGAAATGCCAAATTGGCATTCTTGGACTGCAGCAATTGTACAACCCCTGAAACATCCCTGACGGAAAGCAAGATGAGGATAAAATATGATGTAAAAGTACTGAACTAAATTAAAAACAACCCCTCACTTGAAAATTCAAACTGTTAATACTCACAAAAGGAATATAACAAGAATAAGGTCTGCAGTTTCCAAGATGGCTGCTTCCAGCTTTCCATGACCCACCTGACATCAGGTCCCGACCCACAGTTTGAACAACACTGTGCTAATAACACTCTTCGGCTTAGAAACAGAGATGAGCACCGCCCCCTGCAGTCGGTCACAACTAGACCACTCGATCTAGTCCTTTACCTTTACCTACTGAGTTCATACTAGAGGTGAGATTAAAAACAAAGTAGTTTGGATTTGTAGCTACGACACACCACTCCAGTAGTATGTGACACCAATATTAAGCTTGGTGCCATATGGCATTATGAGACTGAAGTTCCCCAGTAGCATGGCCCTGTCAAGATATGTCTGTGCAGACCATTCTTGGGCGGGGGGGGGGGGAATGCATCCTAGGCCAGGTCAGCTTAGGAACTAAACAGCTAGTAAAGTCCTTGATTAGTACTCCATTTCTGGGTTTGTTCCTGCAGTGCTACGTTCCTAATGGTTTACCCCTTTGGGGGAATGTCTGGGCAACACAAATCAGATTGTTCCCAACTCTCTAACCTTGCTACAGCTTGAGTATCTGCTTGGGATGGGAAGGTGTCAGGATTTTGGATTTGTCTGGATTTTGGAACAATGACATAAATATACTGAGAAATTCTTCCTCTGGCTTTTTTCACTCTTATCCATATGTTATCTGCTAGCCTCATGGACATCTTTAAGCAATGTCTGTACACATCACAGAGCAGAAAAGAGAACTCGCCTTCACTATATGTGGGAATTAGCCCAAGACCTTCTAGTGTTCACACAATAGAAAGTGTTTTTTTTCTAAAGGTAGGGAGACAAAAAGGCAGAGAGACAAAAAGGTCTAGATTTTGGAATATTCCAGATTTTGGATATCCGGAAGGCTAGGATGCATCGCTTACAAACAGGGAAGGCCTGTTCCTGGGTTAGGATCTCCAAACAGCCAGCTGCCTAACCTAGCCTGGGTGACAGATTGCTTTGGAATGAGCACCTCTGGCTCCTTGATGGTCTGAGCGCTTGTTTATTTTGGTGCCATGAGAACTGGGGAGGAACAAAAAGAGGAGAGACATTAGGAAGGACACACAAGCGGCACCTCCCGGTGAGACCAGGTCAGGCACCAGGAGGCCAGGAGGCCAGGAGCCCATTGCTGGCATCCTGTACTGCAGTGTTGTTCAAACTATGGGTCGGGACCAGTGATGTCATTCAGGGAGAATGGACCAGAACGGGCGTTCCGGATCCTAACAGGCTCCGTGGCTGGTTCCGGGTTCCCGACAAGTGCCAATCAAAACTGAGTTCCTGTTCCTAAATCATTTGAATGACACCACTGGTTGGGACGCACTTGGGTGGGTCGCGACCTGATGTCAGGTGGGTCGTGGAAAGCTGGGAGCAGCCATCTTGGAAACTGCAGACCTTACTCTTGTTATATTCCTTTTGTAAGTGTTAACAGTTTGAATTTTCAAGTGAGGGTTTTTTTTTAAAAAAAAAAATTTGTTTTTCGTTCAGGGCTTTTACATCACATTTTGTCCTCACCTTGCTTTCTGTAAGGGATGTTTCCTGGTTGTCTAATTGCTGCAGTCCAATAATGCATTTCAGGAGTGTCATTTTATTATGTCACATAAACAGCATCACTTCCTGCTGCAGCATCACTTCCAGGTTTATGACATCACTTCTGGTGGGTCCCAACAAGTGCCATTCTAAAAAGTGGGTCCTGGTCTACAAAGTTTGAATACCACTGCTGTACTGCATTTCCAGTTCTCTACATCACCGGAAGGGGCGGGGTCATGGAGAAGTGTCTGGCTGAGTTCCAAACGGCTTCTAATTGGTAGAACCCCACAGGGGGGGGGGGAGTTGCCAGCTCTCATTAAGATTTATTATTAACTGGAGTTTTGTAGTCCCGGACCTTAACGACAGATGGTGGTGTAACTCCACCAATTTAGTAACTTCTTTGATGTTGTAAGAGAGATTCCTCTTGATTTCAGGTTTTTAAAGGCAGCTTTTTTTCTTCTCTTCCCGAACTGTCTCCACTAACAATTGGGGATGGGGGGGGGGGGAAGAAGTGTGTGTGTGTGTGTGTGTGTGTGTGTGCGCGCGTGTGTGTGTGAAATAATCCCATTTAGAAGAACAGCCTGTTTATTGTTTTCTTCTTTTCTTTTACAAACAAGCATAATGGAACGCGGCAATCAGATCGCCACCCAACGCTGCCAGGCGTAAAGGAAAAGAAATACATTAAATTAATTAAAAAGAGAACGTTTGAAAGGGGGTTATTTGAAAGGAGAAATAGAATACAAGTCTGGTGAAGTGCAATCTCCAAACCTAAACAGGAACTAAAGAGAGGTCCCCCCCTCCCCATTTTAATTTCAAGGGAAGGCAGAGGGGGATTATTAATCGTTGGTCGCCACTTTGCATTTTTCAGAAGGCGGGGAAAAAGCAGCAAAAGAAGTCGGGAAATGTTTGTTCCTCTCGACTTTTGCATTGCATGGCCCAAACAGACCCGCACAGCGTTTGTAAGTTGGGGGCGCGTTCCCACGTACTCCCACGAGAGTGCATCGCCCGCCTGACCCGTTTGGAAAAGGCAGAGGAAGGAACTACGCGCCCCCAGCCAGGTGTGCACCCCCCCCCCCAGTATGGGGCACGACGAGCGGGAGCGAGAAGGAGCAGAGACCCGCCTTTGAACAAAGGCACAAGTTGGAGGTCAGGCAAAACGAGGCTCTTCCCCGCACACGCGTCCTTGCCAGGGAGCGGTTTGGGGCCGGCTTTGTCACTGGGGTAGCGCGTGGGCTCCTTGTTATGGGATAGGAGGCGACGGGTGTTCTTGCTCCAGGGGGATAAACCGCGAGCACGTCGGAACGGACTTGCCCGCTGTCGGGGCTCCGTCCGCGGCTGCTGCTTCGCGGGCATTGTTTTGGTGCGCGACTTCTCTTTCCCCAGCAATTCTGTGTCCGAAGGAAATGGGTGACACGCACCCACACACGGTTGTGTTCCTCGACAGGCCTTATTATATGGGGAGGAGAGCGAGGCCTTGGGGACGAAGCCGCGGGGGTCTTTGCACCTCGGCCGTTGCGCTGGGGGAGAAGCGCGAGAGCAGCACCTGCGCTCCGAGCCTGCGGGTCGCCAGTGGCTCGCTCGCCCGCGGCTTGCGCGCACGGGGAACTCTTTCGTTGGCAGCTCCGCGGGGGTTGGCTGCAGGCAGCGCAGCTCTGCCCAGGACGGGAGTTTTCGTTCTCCGCTCATCTCCCCCCGAACCAAATTCCTTCTGAAGGCGGAAGCCCGCTCTGGCCAGGAAAAAAAAAAATTATCATCATTATTTTTTGGCTTTCCGCAACTCTTTCCAGATCTGCCTGTCCGATCCTAACACAACTTAGCTGGGCGCGGGCGGTCACAGTCTCCAGGCTGCAGGACATCCCGAGCCTGAAACGCCCTGGTGCTCCAAGGCGCGCTTACTCGAAAGTAAGATCCCCCCTATGACGCACTTTCGAGCGAGGTGCGCGCAACGCGGAATCAAGGAGGCCCTTTCCTACGACGCCCAGCCCGCGACCCTTAGCCCGCAACTCCGCGCTCGCGCCGAAGAGGCGCGGGAGCCCCGCGGAGCGCAATCCGCCCAGGGCGGGGCCAGGGGCTGCCTCGAGCCCCACGCGCGCAGCCTCGGAGTTTTATGAGCAACTCGGGCCAATTACAGGAGGCGGGGGCAAAGGCGCAGAAAAACAAAAGAGTGGCGAGAGGCCAATGGAGATGTTTTACGACCACCCATCAGCCAGCACTCCTGGCCTGTGGCAGTCAATAGCCGCGAGTGTGGCTGCCCTTGGGCTGAACTTTCACCTCTCGAACCCGGCGAAGCCCGATTGGCGGAGGCTCAGGAATCTGGGCAGAAGAGCCCTCGGCTCCCATCAAAACCTGGAGTGCGCACCTCTCGCCCGGCTCCCTCCCTCCGCCTCCTCTCGTTCTTCTTAGACGTGGGGAAGGGGAGCGGGCAAGAAGGAGTCGTCTGAGGTGCTGCCTGTCCGCCTCTCTCCAGCCCCCCCCACCCACCCCCGAAAATTAGGAGACGTGAATTCGTGGCCGTCCGAACTCTGTTGGGGAATGATTAAAACCGTGGTCCCAACCGCGCAATGTGCACATCTTTGCGCCTTCCGGTAGCGATCGCGCCCGCATGTCATCAAAGTTTCTCAAAGTGTCCAAGCGAGGCTTCCACGATCTTCGTCTCCGCTTTTTTCCGTTTTTCCCGGGGAAAATTTGAGGATCAGAAAAATCTAAGCAAATTAGCTTGCGTCTTCACCTTTGTTTTTTGTTTTTAAAAAGGGGGATACCGCCTGGACGTTCCCCCGATAGCAGGGAAAGCAGTCTTTGGTGTAGTCATTCCGTTCAGTCCTTCCCCCCCCCCATCTCGATTTTCCAACTGATTTCAATCTCCAAAGAGTAAGGATAAATTTTGCAGGTTCCGCCAAGAGGCCGCGAAAAACAAAATCGAGGCTTTCGCGTTCATTTTGGGCGGCGATCGCTTTCTAGTTAATGAATTTGAGAGGGATTCCCCTTCAAAAGTGTTCTTTTAGCAAAACTAAAACCCGAGGTACGTCCATCAGAGTTGACTGCGCAATTTCATTTTTCACATCTTTATTCATCCTTAGCCAAGAGCGCACGTCAAGGGGCGGATGGTTGCGAAAATAGGACGGAGGTGCGTTGGCAAAATGTTAAAGGTTATAGACTGGACTCGAAGCACAGATAAGTGTGGCATTTGCACTGAGGCTGGACACTTTTAGCATGGCCAGGTACGTCCGACGACCTGAGTGCAGATCGATTGAGCTCCGTAGACTTACCCAGTGGGACTTCGTCGGGTTGAAAATCGAACGCATATGTGGCTTTAAATTCGAATACTCCGGTTTGAGGGGGGGAGGAACCATTGTTGATGGGGCTGCTTGCCCTGCATTTGGGGGCGAACAGCTACAACTGTTTCAGTCGGAAACACGATATCTGTGCTTGCAAGGGGTGGAGGAGAGGACATGTGGCGTTTGCCTGGACGTTTTTATGGCTCAGAAAGGCGCTCGTATGGTGTGTGTGTGTGTGTGTGTGTGTGTGTGTGTGTGAGAGAGAGAGAGAGAGAGAGAGAGATTCTTGCGAGTAGAGGCTTTTGCGACACTCGAGACAGAAGTTTAAATGCTCTCCACTTTCAGAGTTGCTCCTGTCGCCTTCGCTGAAGCAGTCTCTTGCCTACGAAAGGCGCACCACTCAACGCAGTTTAAGCTGCCTCAAGACTCTCAAGCACATTATCAGCCATAAAAACCAAGGCAATGGATTGGATTTCCCTTACGTCTCATTTTAAGGGGTTTCCCTCTCGGCGTCTCCCCTCCCTCCCTCCCTCCCTCAAAAAAGCGCACTCCGTGGGCCGCGGCTGGCAAACGGGAGCTCAGGAACGGTGGCAGGCGGCGAGGACTGAGCGTATCCAAACCGGATCTCCGCTCCGCGCCTTTTTCCGCCTTGGCAGCGGCGGGCGAGAGCCGCGCAGGACTGACGCGAGTAGGGCTTAGATGGCCTATGGCCCGGGGATCAGGTTCGAAACCCGTGGAGGACCTCTGAGCACGTGCAGGGTGCCTCCTGGAGTACAGAGCGGCGACCCCTTCCCCTCGGGGGTTGTTGGGCATTTGCAATTCCGTCTCTGGCTCCTGTCTCTGCAGCCAAGTGGGGCTACACTTTCGAGTCAAACGCGCATTCTACGCTGAGACGCAACCCGGATTGCCAAAGCGTGTCTGCGTGTGTAGCAGTCCCGCGCGCCTCCGATTCTTTCCAGCAACCGACCTGCTGGCGCGGGATTTCACACGCTTCTCTTTGCCCGAGAACTTGGGTGGCTCGCTTTGGGGGGGGGGGGGGGGGGGGGCCGGGGCTGCGTCTCCTTTCCCCCCCCCACCGGGGGGGGGGGGGGGGGGGGGGGCGGGTGTTTCCCACGGGGGTCAGACTGGGCAGCACGCGCTGGGGCGAAATCCCTAAAAGTCCTGCCCAAGCCTTCTCTGCAAGGTGATCTCTACTCCCACCCACCCACCCAGGCACCCCAGCGCTTCGAGACCGTCTCTCCGGGGGACCTCCAGGCCTGCCCTCTTCTCCGGCCACCCCCTCCCTGGGGCTGCAGGCGCCTCTCGGGCTCGGCCGTCCGACACGAGGCTTTTGTTGTGTGCCGCGCCGGCGGAGAGCCCACAACGGCGCCCCCCCGGGCTTGTTTACAGAGCAGGTGGCCTTGACGTCAAGGGGGACGCGGCGCTGCCGGGCCTAAGAGCCGCCCGCTCCGCCAGCCGCGGCGCCCTGCCCGCGAGGAGGCGAAGGAGCGGGGCTCCAGGATTGCACCCACGCGGGGGGGGGGACACACGCACACGCACTGCCCCCGCGGGGGGGGGAGAAGAAGGAAGGGGAAACTTGCAACTCTCTCCTCCTCCTCCTCTCCGCAGAGCGCTCATTAACACAACTTTGCAGCCCCCGCGAGCCTCTCCCTCTCTCCAAACACGCGCGCGCTGGCGGGGGGGGGGCTGTTGTTGCGTGCACGCGCCGCATTTTGTCTTCGACTCTCCCACAAACACTCACACGGAGGGAGACCGACAGACAGACAGACCGAGCGGCAGCTGCACGCGACTCCAGCCGGCCCCACACCCAGGGGGAGGGCGGGAGGACGCGAGGAGGAGCAGCAGCCGCAGCAGCCGCGCGCGAGCCCCGGAGCGAGCGAGAGCCCTCCGCGCCGGCCGTGCCTGCGAGCGGCTTCTGCGCGCGGCGGCGGCTCGGCGTCCGGCTAGCTAGCCCAGGCCCGGAGTCCACAGAGCCCGCGCCGCCTGCGGAGGAGCAGCCGCCCTCGGCCGCGGCTCGTGTGCTGTTCCCGGCGAGCCCGCCCTCCCCCTCCTCCCCCTCCCGGCCGCCGGCGCCTCCCGCACACCACTTTGCTTCTCCCTCCGTGCGTTCGTATTTGCGTGCGCGCGGCGAGCGAGCGAGCGAGCTCCGTGCCTGCCTCCCCCGCGGCGCCACCTCCCCGGGACGCTCCGCTCCAGCGTGCTCGCGTGGTAAGTTTGGGGTGCTCCCCCTCCCCCCTCCCTCCCGAAGCCCGGGGTCGGCGTGTGCTGCTACTTTCACCCTCCCGCGCGCGCTCCCCGTGCCGCCCTCCCCCCCCTCCCGGCTGGCTCCCGGAAAGTTTCCCGTCCTCCCGAGCGCGGGGGGGGCTGCCGGTACGACACGTGTCGAGGGGGGCTTCTTGGCAGGTGGTAAACACGCGCTGGCCCGCCCCCTCCTTCCGCCCCTCCGCAGAGCCACATTGAGGGGGGGGGGCTCCCTTCGTTTCGCAGGCAGTTCGTGTCCTTCCGCCTTCCCCCCTCCAGAAAGATTTGGGCAATGAAACGAAGCCGCGTCGGGAACGTGGCACTGACGCTGAAGTTAGGTATTAAGTGTTTGACTTTCTTCTTCTGCGCTATCCCTCGCCGGTTCCTCGAGACGGTGGCGCGTTTGCAGCAAACGCAGCGACGAGTCTTGGCCCAAAACTCTTGCATTTTTTGCAAATCTTGGGGGCGCATTCAAAACTCTTGCTGGGGGTGGGGCGCGCGGATCAGATCAGCTCGTGTGGACGAGGAGCCACTTCATCCAAACCAGCTGACGGCGGACTCGGACCCAAGTCTCTTCTCGGCGCGTCTTTTCTCCGCCCCCCCCCATGCGCAAACCATGTACAGAGTTCTGCGAATGGTCGAATTCTGTTTTTCAGCCCCCGAGTTTGGTGTCGAGGTGGTGCGTTGCACAATCAGGCCCTTTCCAACGTCTTCCTCTTGTTCCCTGGAGTTTGGCTGCGTTTGATGTGTGCTTTGTGGGTGTGCCTCGTTTTCTCCCAGCTCGTTCCTCGTGTCACTTGCTGAGAGCGCCCGGAACCGTCCCACCAGGGAGGGCACACGCGTATCGTGTAGAGAGCGGCGAGACGCACACGCTCCGTGTCAAATCTCTTTGCGGGGGGGGGGCAACGTGGGGCTAGAAGAAGGGCCTAGCTAGCTGTGCCAATTGCCCTGTTATCCATATGGACTTTTCTTCTGTCCATCAGTTGCACGTGTACAACAGGACGCTTCGCCGTCCACCCTCTCTACTCTGGCCAGGACGAGTTACTGCATTCCCCCCCCCCCCGGTTTTTTTTTTTTGCTTCGCTGCCGTTTGCAGGTCTCCCGACACCTTTCCTTCCTGATGCCTTTTGATGGCGTTTTGCCGGAGCCTCTTAACCTTGAACAACAACAACAACAACAGAAAACGCTAGCCTAAAACAATCGCTAAATAAATAATCATGGCAGGCCCAGACGAAACTCCCGGGGTCTGCTTGCTCGCTGGCTGCGGGAGCATCTCCTCTTGAAATTCAAGACCGAGAAAGTTGCGAGTTTAATGTTAAGAGCTCTGAGTAAATGGCTTTAAGGCATGTTGGACTGCTTTTGTTGATGGGGCTGTGAGGAGGAGGACAGGGGAGGAAAGAAAGGCAACGCAATGCTGGCTGCTTTTCACTTGCAACTCTGAGTTTGTGACCCAAACACCGAAAGTTCTTGATGGGTGGATGAATAACTCTCCCAATGAGACCCGTCCAAGGTGCTTGGTGCAGATTCTCTGCCCAAACAACTCTGCACTAAAATATTTTATCAGACACTGATCACACTTAAATATCGCACGCCTCTTTTTGCTCTAAGGAAGGTCCGCTGCTTTGTTAGGGTGAGTTCTCAGCATTGGGGATTTGGGGAACCTTTTTGTGGAGGGGGGGAAACCATTGATTTTGAGATCATGTTGAAAGGAAGCCATACAGATTACTGTGAAGTCATGGATGGCAGCAAATAACTGGAGAGAAAAGTAATTGATGTTTAAGGAAAAGTTCCTCAACTCGCACTGCCTTTGCTGTATAATACAGAAGGGGGGAGAGAAAGCACACACACAGGTCATTTTGAAGAATGAAATGGTTGTAATCTTGCATAATTTAGAGCAAGGAGATACAAGTCTAAATGTCTTTCCTGTATGTAAGAATTACTGAAAAGATAATCAAGTCTTCTATCCTGAGCTGCTCCTTACTTGGAATAAGTGGTAACCATTTCTACATGCAGACGTTAGGATCACAGTGTAAAAGCAACCCATGCCAATTTCTAAATACCTCTGCTTCTAGATGTAGATCTAAAACTCAGTGAAAGCAGTAAATTGAATTTCTCTGTTTATTTCAGTGGGCTGAATTAATTCCTTAGTCATTTGTGAACACTTTAGAAAAGTGGAATACTGTATGGCATTTTGTTTGTAATATACTACCCTTCTCATAATTTATGATAAATACTCACCTGTGAGGTATTTTGTTGCTATGCACTATGTGCAGTGGATAAGTGAAACTTGGTGAGAAAAAAGTATGGCATCTGATAATATTACAGTGTATTAGTATTTTAAAGCTGTTTTGCTCACTCTACATTGAACATGTGAGAGTGAATGAGAGTCTTTAAAGTTAGACTGGAATTATACCAGCCATGCTAATTGTGAAAAGTGTAACGCAAGCTACTTGTTCTGGCTAGTGCATACTAAGGGAGTGTACTAATGCCACTGAAGTCTGTGGTACAACTATGTTGTGTTCTGCGTTGTATTCACAAATGTGAAGGATCTGCATTGCTCTCATGTGTAAAATTGCAATGGGCTGCAATGTTTTGCATATGCAAATGTAGTTATGCAGTAATCTCTCTATATATAAATATGTGAAGGAAAAAATGGAGGTTTCAGTTGGATATACCCTAAACATGTGTGATTAGTCTCGTGTCAATTTGATATCATATTCTTTTGCAAGGTCTAG
This sequence comes from Lerista edwardsae, assembly GCA_029204185.1. Taxonomy (NCBI): domain Eukaryota; kingdom Metazoa; phylum Chordata; class Lepidosauria; order Squamata; family Scincidae; genus Lerista; species Lerista edwardsae. The sequence goes on along the minus strand of JAJKFI010000135.1, from coordinate 3,017,969 downwards.
TATGGTTGCTTTAAGCTAGTTGCTGGGATATAGAAAAATGAATTTTAATGTTGACCAGGAATCTGTTACTGGTTTATACAAGTGCAGACTAATGAGAACTATATTTGTTTCCTTCATTTGTTGCCATTGTGCCAAACTGAAAGGTATTGTGATAAACTTGTAAAAACATATTGGACCAAAAAAAAAACAAAACCCCACCCCCAAACAGTTTATTTGGTGTATGTTCTAAGTGATATGTTTTTATTGACATTCAGTTTGTGTGTCGTGCTTGTAGAGCACACATGAGATTTACGCCTGGTTTTCTTAAACGCTTTGGAAATAAAGCCCATTGATTCTAGCACAAATTGACTTGCCAAGAAGCCATTTTTCTTATGATTTGACCCATAAGGCACTATGCCAAAAGTGAATCGGAATTAAGGAGTTTCAGAGTGCATGTCCAGAACAGGATACTGTATTCTAACCTCTTCTTTGTAATATGCTTTCAGTAGGTAAAACTGTTCAATAACTGTATTCTGTATGAAAAAGTTTGAAATTATGTGAATGAAATATAAACGCCTTATTGAAGCACTTTTAGGGCGCAATCCTAACCTAGAGTTAGGCCAGCACAAGTCCCTTGTGCCTGCTTAGGAGTGCTGCAAACACACTGTAAAGCTTATTTACACCACCCTCTGAGTCAAGGAGGACAGCACACAGACCTATGTTGTCCTCCCTGACTCCAAGAGTGGTCCAAACTTGTTTTACGGTGCATTTGCGACACTACTGGGCTGGCATAAGGGATTTGTGCTGGCTTAACTCCTGGTTAGGATTGTGCCCTTAGTTGCAAGTATTGGAAACTCAGTACAAATTGCACTCCCTAATCATTCATTTATTTGAAGAATTTATACCCCGCCTTGCACGAATTGCACTCCCTAATCATTCATTTATTTGGAGAATTTATACCCCGCCTTGCACGAATTGCACTCCCTAATCATTCATTTATTTGGAGAATTTATACCCCGCCTTGCACGAATTGCACTC
>JAJKFI010000135.1:2995525-3016942 GCA_029204185.1 Lerista edwardsae | reverse complement strand
TTCATTTATTTGGAGAATTTATACCCCGCCTTGCACGAATTGCACTCTCTAATCATTCATTTATTTGGAGAATTTATACCCCGCCTTGCACGAATTGCATGAATTGCACTCCCTAATCATTTATTTGAAGAATTTATACCCCGCCTTTCCCCTGCCAAAGCAAATGCCCAAGGCGGCTTACATGGGCAGGCTAGTCTAAACCACAATTTTCCAATGGGGTTTTTTACAAATATACAATATTTTGTGATTCTCTGAATCCACAGTCCCAGATGTAGCCTGTAGTATGCTTCTTTTCTCTGGCTATGTGTTTTTTTTTAATTATATACATTGCTAACGTTACTAATGTCATTGAGACCTTCTCTTATAGCAGTGCAGTTGAAAGTTTCAGTAGAAGCAAATTGTACTGATATTTCAGTAGAGCATAGATCAGATTTGCTGTTAAAATTCCAGTACTGTTAAGAAACGGCCCGTATTCGTAGTGATAATAATCCATGGTGGAACAGGGGGATGGGATGACAGCATTAGTGGTAACGGATGCAGGGGGTTGCAGATGATGGCAGAAGAAGGGATCTGGTCAGAGTTGTGTGCCTCATTCACTTCCACGGACAGTGTATACCTGTGGCTGTGGTTTTTTTTTTTTTTTTTTTTACTTTCAGCAGTGTTCTATGCATGTGAAGCACACCTATGCTTACCCGCTTCCCAATCGTTCTGCTCACAACAGTCCCTTGGAACACCTGCCTGATGTCTCCCTCTCTTATTTCTGTCAGATTGTCATCTTTATCAGTGCCCTTAAATGACTGGCATGGATGCCACTTGACAGTCTGAGGGATTGCACTAAGCCCCGTCACCCCAGGGACTTGCTGGAAATGGGGCATCAGTGTGCTGGGAGCAGCGAGTGTTGCTGTGTGGTGGCGTGGCCTTTCAAAGAGAAGTGCAGGCAGTGCCATCGCTACAGAAGGGGTGGCACAGTAAGTACCACCGTTGCCACAACTTTCTGCTCACTGTTGGAGCCCTTCGGAGGAGCAATGGCAATGCACAGAATCGCTGGTGTGTTGCTGTTCCTGCCTGGAATGGCTCCGATGGGGAGCAGGAGGGGCAGAGGCGGATCTAAGGGGGGGCAAATCTGTAAGTTTTGCAAGAAGCCTTACCTTGCAGTGGAAAGCACTCCTCTCCTGCACTGTTTTAGCCAATCCTCACAGGGAAAAGCAACATCTTGGTGTCGCTTACTGGCTACAGCAGCAAGGGAGAGGAGGGATTTACATGACAGGGTAAGGCTTCTTGCAAAACTTACAGATTTGCCCCCCCTTAGATCCACCTCTGGGGAGGGGACGCTTACATGGCGCATTGCGGAACCTGCAGAACTTGCTGTGCCAACCCTGTAGCTATGGCACTGAGTGCAGGTTGGACCTGAAGGGTGAAGAAGAGAGATTCAGAGACAGCAATATCAGAACAGCCTCTTTCTAGTTACAGGGCCCCCTTCTGTGCACAGCTCTCAATCCTGCTTGGAGGGGGGAGGGGGGAAAACCACCAAGATCTAAAGCAGTGTTTCTCAAACTGTGGGTCGGGGCCCACTTGGTGGGTCACAACCTGATGTCAGGTGGGTCACGGAAAGCTCTGAGCAGCCATCTTGGAAGTTGCAGACCTTATTCTAGCCATATTCCTTTTGTGAGTGTTAACAGTTAAATTTTTAATTTTTTTTAAAACGTTTTTCGTTCGGTGCTTTGACATAAAATCTGGTCCTCATCTTGTTTTCGGTCAGGGATGTTTCATGGTTGTGCAGTTGCTGCAGTTCAAGAGTGCCAGTTTGCATTCCAGGAGTGTCATTTGATTATCCAGGAGTAGCATTTGATATATTGAGTATCACTTCTGTTCATGACATCACTTCCAGTGGTTCTCAACATGAATGCTATTCTAAAAAGTGGGTCCTGGTGCTAAAATATCTGAGAACCACTGATTTAAAGAGATCCCAAATCAGCCAGAGTGTCTGGCTATATTGTTTCAGTGTATACAGTAGTTGGGGAAAACAAACATTAAAACAGAATATTCAAGTGTCAGTTGAAAAAGATTCAAGAAAATGGACTCTGCTCCTGTTCATCCCTGCCTCTGTTTCCCTCCTTTCTATCTGGACTGTAAGATCCTTGGGGCAGAGTCTTGTTCTGTGTAAAGTGTTATGCATGTTGAGGGTGCTATATGAATAATAATAGTAAAAGATTTATGTAATGCTTGCATTCAGGTAAACATTCAGGATCATCAGTTTGTACAAACTTCATCTGTATGTATTTTTTTTCTTTTTGTGGGGATAGGTGGATCCATATTGCAAGAACGTTTAGTGCAGTTTTGTGGCAAGGAGTGACAAACTCCCGATTTCAAATCTAGGTTTGCTGTATGGGTTTTGACAAGTCATTTAGAGTGGGCTTCACCACCTAATTAAGTTTTGGGAATTAAGCCAATGGATATCTCAGTACTCAGCATGTTTACTTGAAGGTGATCCCATTCTATTAATGAAATTTTCCTCTAAGTTAGTGGTTTTAGGATTTCAGATTACATCTAAGTGCTTTTGCTTTGCAAGATGTTTGATCTAATTGTTAAGTTTGTTTTCTCATCTGTTAAAATTAAGAGAATACTAGTTCTCTTCCTGATTCACAGGCATATTGCAATTAATTTGTGAAATTTGTGAAATAAAGTGTTACAGTTTACTAGGCTGATATCGAGGAAGGCTTGTTCTTGGTGGAGGAAGAAATGAATAATATGCCTTTCTATGCTTTGACTCAAATTATGAATGTGATGTTTACTTTTATGAATGGAAAATGATTTAGGACAGAAGTTACTGAGAAGTATTTAGGTCTGATTGTTAGTGGAAAAAATTGCAAATACAGTTAGACTTGAAATGCTGTTGGTTCCATTGCAAATATGGAATACTAATTTGGGGGGAGGTACTTAAACTGATCACTCTAAGGCTTTTGACATTGATGCGCTGAAAATAATGTAATTTATCTTTTGCATGGACACTGTTGCTTGCAGTTCAGGTGTCCTTGTACACAGATTGCAGCTGTTACTATGGAGTAAGTTTCATTGAACAATCTGGGATTTCCTTTGGAGTAAGCATTTAGATGATGCTGTGATACAGGTGATACAGGTGATACAAAATGCTCTTTCATACAGAAGAGGCATGATAGCTGCTCGTATAGACATTGGCCCTAGAGTGGCTGTGCACACCTTGTTGCATGGGTGTACAAGAAATGCAAAAAATAAAAGTTTGTATTATGCACACATAGTGCTCTAGATCAGCCCTCTCCATACTATAGACCAGTGCGCTTCCTGGGTGAACGGAGCTTACCATTCCATTGGCGGGCTTCTTTTCCATACTGCTAAGTTCCTTCAAACGGAGGCCAGCCACTTCTCGGTTCTGTCTCCCCAGCAGGCTTTGCGCCCAGATTTTCTGGCAGATGTGGCAGGCTGGAGCACAATTTGGGGGAAGATCTGCGGCAGAGAACCAAGATTCCCCGGTGGAATGTTAAGCTCTGTTTGGACCAGGGAAGCCATTCTTGCTGTGCAGCAGTCTCCAGTTTGGAGAGCGCTTTCTCCAATCTTCTGTTCTTTCTCTTCCTCCTCACAGGTTGGTTGTTTCTGTGGCTTCTGTAGCAGGGAGGGGCATAGTCCAAGTTTGAAAAGGTACCGGCAGGTGGAGACAGCAATAGTACAATTAAATAGATATTCGTGTTCTGGTTTTTCTCTCTTCTCCTGCTCCCTCTCATAATGTTGTTGGTGTTTCTCTGATCATTAGCCTACTGTTTGTCCCAAATAAATAGACGGAAAGCAAAACTAAAACCAGAATTCTTAACCAGGAAGAAGAGTAAGCTTTCAGGGGACAAATCAGTATGGCTTCTGCAGAGAAAAGTCTGCCTTACCATAGGTTTTAGAGCAGAGTTTCTCAAACTTGATGGGTCGTGACTTGATATCAGATGGGTCTCGGAAAGCTGGGAGCAGCAATCTTGGAAGCTGTAGACCTCCCTCTTGTTAGGTTCCTTTTGTGAGTGTTAACAGTTTGAATTTTCAAGCGAGGCTTCTTAAAACAAATTGTTTTTAGTTCAGTATTTTTTACATAATATATTGTCCTAATTTTGCTTTCTGTCTGGAATTTTGTTCCATGGTTGTGCAATTGATGCAGTCCAAGAATACCAGTTTGCATTTCAGGAGGGTAATTTGATTTTGTCATAATTATGGAACTTCCTGCTTGATGATGTCACTTTCTGCCATTACATCACTACCAGAGGGTCCCAACATGAGTTGGGTCTAAAACGTGGGTCCCACTTTTGAGAACCACTGTTTTAACAAACTTGTATATAGACAAGTATATACACATTTTGGATTTTTGACAAAAGTCTTTTCCAAAGGCTTTTGGGTGAACTTGACAGTGAAGGAATAAGATAATGGATCTTCTTATGGATTGCCTAAACAGAAAGCAGATGGCAGGAAGTAGAGGGCAGTAAGATGTGGGGTCCCCAAAGGATCTGATCGGGGGCCAGAGCTATAACATTTATTTAGAAACAGTCAGAGGTGAGCAGTGAGACGGCCAAATTTGTGGATAGTACCAAATTATTCAAAATAGTTAAAAGCCAAGCAGAGTGCCAAGAAGGCCAGAGAAATCTGCAAACTGGGTTAATGGACCACAAAATGGAAAATGTGGCTCCATGTGAGTATGTGCAAAGTGATCTACATTAGAGCAACAATCTTAAAGGCATATGGTTGAATAGGGGTGAGAATTGGTTATGACTGAAAATGTCAACACTGTGGGATGACAATGCAAACAGCAAGCTAGATTCCATGGTGAGGGTTATTAGGGTGCACATTTAAAATAAAACAGCTAAAATAATAATGCTATTACATACATTACAGTTATGGAGCAGTCACATCTAGACTACTGCATGAAGTTCTGGTTGCCACAATGTTACCACTACTTATTTAGCTCCATGAACGTTCATGGTGCCAGTGCCTACCTATGGGAGGGGGCACCCCAAGCGTAACCCTCAGGGGGGTGTCAACCCGAAGATCCCAAATTTTGAAAACTGTGGTTTTTAAGGAACAATACCATCACGTTCAGTGATGTAATCTACAGATGAGGAAGTGGAATGCTGGGCAGGACTTACGTGTGATTGGCAGCCCGCCCGTCCCATCCCGCCGCCTGCCCGCCCGCTGCGCGGGCTGCCTCCGGTTGGCGCGCCCCACCGCTGCTCGCCCAGGCACCCGGCGCGCCCCCCACCCTTCACCCCTGTCGAGCAGGCGCCCCCTCCGAGGCCAGGGCAGCCCCCGCGGTGGGCGGGCAGGCAGCGGAACGGGACGGGCGGGCAGCCAATCACACGTAAGTCCCGCCCAGCGTTCCGCTTCCTCATCTATACATGACATCACTGATCATGTTATATACTTTTCAGTGTGGAATTTCACCAGGAATTCAGTGAAGCAAACTGGAGCTTAATATCTTCATCCTATCAAAAGGTATGGCCAATAAACTAAAAACCGAAAATATAACATGTAAAAATTACAATTTATTAAAATAGCAGTTTTGAGGAATCATACCACCATGTTATATACCGTGTGATGCAGAATTTCCTGAGGAAGTCAGCAAAAAAAACTGGAGTGTAATATCTTCATTCTATCAAACGTTTTGGCCCAAAAGCAAATAAACCAACAAAAATACAGCTGTCTTATGTAATATTATGTATGATGGCGACATTGAACCTCCAGATGCAAGGGCAGCATGTCACTGAGAACTATGTGCAGAGCAGCAACGGCAGGGAAGGGCACTTGTGTTCATCCATCGCTTGTGGGGAAATATTCACTGCTTTTATTTTTTGGCCGTTGTTATTATTCATGTCATGTCATGACTTATTACTGTCTCTCAGCCTCGCCTACCTCACAGGATCGTTGTGAGGACAAAAGAAGAGGAGGAACCAGGCGCACCACCAGTAGTGTCAGCCTACTGGTACGCTGGGCGTGTCTTCCGGGTGAGCGGCAGTGCGATCGCTGCATTCTGTGTGTAATGGCGAAAGCCCGGCCGCTGCAGTGGGCGGGCTTTTGCCTTTACGCAACAGAACGCAGCGATCGCACTGCTGCTTACCCGGAAGACACGCCCAGCGTACCGGCAGGCTGACACTACTGCGCACCACCCTGAGCTCCTTGGAGGAAGGGTGTATAAAATGTGAAAAATACAAATAAATCATTTTGTCATATGGGGGTGTCAAATATTTATGGGCCCCAGGTGTCAACTGACCTAGCTACACCACTGCGTAGTGCTTGTCGGCGCTGTCAGGCCAGAGGCGCCTGCCCTCGTAGTAGCCGACATTAGGGTGTTGTGAGAGGTAGTAACGGGAGCAGACGCCCAGTGGGGCCGGGCTCCTTGAAGACTCCCAGTCTGTTGAGGCTCCGAGGTAGGTAGCCTCAGAGAGGGGCAAGGGAGAGGGGGTTCCTTCACCCACTTGGGTTCAGTGTCTGGCCAGCCTCCTCCAGACTGCCCCCATCACCCGCTTGCCTGTGGTTATATAGAGCTGCCCCGCCCTCTTGCTCCACCTCTTCCTCTGAGCCCAGCTGCACAAGCCCAGGCTGAGAACCCTCCAGGGTCCTGATCCTGCCAGCACTTACCACCCTGCCTCCTCTGGCCACTGCAGCCAGGGGCCTTCTCTCACCTGCTCCTGGTCTCCCCAGGCCAGGGGGGGGGCAACACGACGGGCCTGACTGCGATCGAGGGGGAAGGGGTGGGCTGCCCGTCTTTGCTGCCGTCCACTGCGGCAGGGCCAGGTGCTTCTCATGGCCTGACCCACCAATGGGGCAGGAGGGCTCTGGGCTGCTGCCGCGGTCCCCATGGGAAAGTGTGCTGGCCGGGATCCTGGCCGCCTCGTGCCTGCCTGTTGAGCGGAGCCCCAGACCAGATTCCGGACAGTGCTTTAAAGTAAAAGAGACAAAAGGTCCCTGCCCTGAGGGGATCACAATCAGCAAGAGACACAAGGAAGACTTAGAGTAGGGTGAGAAGAATAGTGCAGAACATGGGGAACATATTCAACTCCTTTGCAACTCATACGCAACTCTTTTGTTTGCGTGTACTTAGTCTCAACTGCAGTAATGCAGAAGGATTAGGGCAAGACTGTCAAAATTTCATACAGTGGGCCAAATAACATTCATGGTGCCTCCTGAGGGCTGGAAGTGATGTCATCAAGCAGCTAATGACCAGAAACAAGCATTTGGTTCTCACTTAGGGCGCAATCCTAACCTGGAGTTAGGCTAGCCCAGTTAGGCCAGCAAAGTTTGGCTGGGACAGAGGCCACCGTAAAGCACGTTTGGACCACTCTCGGAGTCAGGTGGATGTCGGATGTCTGGGTTTGACTCCGAGAGCGGTCCTAACATATTTATGGTGGCCCTTGTGCCAGCCAAACTTTGCTGGCCTAACTGTGTTGGCCTAACTCTAGGTGAGGATTGCACTCTTAGGAACTTATTATCACTCATCTGAATTTATTAAGGATGATTTAAAAAGCTCTAACTTTTCAAGGTTTTGTATATTTGTTTGCAAGAAAAAAAAAAGGTTCAAACTGTCATTCCCTGGGAATATTTTTGTAACAGTTAAAGGGAAGCTATACAGGGTTTTCCCTTCCTAAAAAATTGGCATCTAAAACTAGAGTTTAACTAATCTGACAGGTTTTTGCTAAAATAACACAAGGTTGCTTTTCAGTACTTTTGGCACTCATTTTTCTTCTATTGTGTGTTTACGCAGTGGATAAAACATTTCTAAAGTAATCTGCTATGAAATGGTCAAGACTGAAAGGCCCCATGATGAGTCTTTTGTGTACTTACATAAAGAAAAGGTGTAAAGAGATTTCTTGACTGTATGGTAAGATGGACTGTATGGCTCTTTTCTCAGAGCCAAAAACACCTCTTTCATTTATTTCCAGGCCCTACCGACTCAATCTGACAGATACCTTTAAACTATCTGTCAGATTGTGTTGGTGGGGCCTGGAAGAGGTTTTTTGGCTCTGAGAAAAGTACAGAAATCAGACACCTGTCTCTTATCAAAGCCCAACTCAAGCCAAACCAGTGATGGTGGTGCCAAACTTCGCTACTCAACGTGAGTGCATCTTCTAACACATCTCATTCCCACTTCTGTCATTACCGCCTCACTTCTGCTACCACCACTTCCTTTAATCTGACCTCTCTGTTCCCAGCATTCTCCTTCCCACCTGGCCAGTTTAAAGGGAGTAGCAGTGGTAGGCAGCGGCATCATGCAGCCGGAATGCTGGGCGGGAGGAATGGGTGAGCGGCAGCCCGCCTGTTGCGTACTGCTCCGTTTCGCCATCTTCCCCGCCCCCGCGGTACGCAACGGAGCGGTATGCAACGGGCGGGCTGCCGCTCACCCATTCACCCGTTCCTCCCACCCAGCGTTCCGGCTGCATGACACCGCTGGTGGTAGGTACCATCCCCTCCTTCAGAGGTGGGGCTGGAAGAGGTGATAAAGATAAGGGCAGCCCAGCACAGCTCAGCAGATCTTTCACCTCCTCTTGCTTTTTTTGGAAAGTGCATGGCAGCCCCCTTTAGAGTGGTTGGGCAAGCAGCAAAGCTGGGCAAGGGACATGGCAGCCATCGTGCTGCCTCCCAACTTGCTGCCAACTTCTGCTGCTCAGAGGGACGTTTCCGTTTGAGTGGTACTGGCTCCCCCCTGACCTTGCTGATCTCAGGGTGTACAGTATGCCAGTCACTTGCCCTGTCTACCCAGCCCACATACAGAAGATTTAGTCGAGAGGGTTAATGCCTCCGTTTGCCTGAAGATAAGAGCTGAAGATCTGAAGGTCACCAGTTCGGGACTACCGGAAGTCTCTGTGAGCGGCAGACCTTGTAAATTGCGACTGATTAACAGCTGAGCTGTCTCCGGCTGCCTTGTGAGAGGGGGAGTTGTGCCGGGTCAGCTGCTTCTCTGGTGGGAGCAGGGAAGCCGCTTATCAGCCAGCAAGAAGACAAGCGGGTGGCCAGAAAGGCCTAAATCCAGAAAGATCAACTGTATGTATGTAGTTCTTGGAAGATAGAACGTTTCTGTAAAATTGTAAAAACCTTGGGTTTACGAATAAAGTCTGCCTATGTAAACTGCCTTGAGTTATAGTCATTAGAGAAATCTGGTGACCTAAGAAAGGCGGTATATAAATAAAAGAATAATAATTATAATTATTATAATTATTATTATTATTATTATTATTATTATTACACCTGCCTAAAGTGACCAAAAGAAAACAGCCCCAGTTAAGCCCCAGTTAAGATTATCAACCAGACGGACACATTTACATAGTATGAAGCAAAGGGAGCATATAGTGGGGATAAAATCACTGATAGCTGAGTTCCCAATGCACTATGAGCAGGCTACATGGACAAGAAGTGCTCATTTAAGGAGAGCTTTATTGCTGGACATGAGAGATTGGGGCCAAGGGTTCTACAGGAAATGGGGTTGCAAGACATTCAGGCCAGAATTTGAGGTTTGGAAGAAGAATTTGAGGTATGTTCCAGAAGATGTCATGACTGTAGCACCCTTCATTCCAGGTGAATCCATCATGGCGTGGCTATCCATTCTTCCTGCTGGTTATGCCTTCCGGTAAGGAGCAGTTAGAGACCAGCTCAATCTTCATTGGCAGCTGGCTCACTCCCCATTCATCCTTGTGAATCCATCACTCTCTCACCAAGAGGTCACAGTGACACTACCAGGATCTGTTCTCTCACAACAGGCTTTTGCCAGCATTCCTGTCTCCCATCCAAGATTTGACCAGGGCCATTCCTGCTTATCTTGCTAACTTTACGCAGCCATCAGCACCACCAGACCATTTTTCCTGCCCCAATGTACAAGTGCTGATTTACATGCCAATTTACATTTCGGGAGTGTCATTTTATTATGTTACAATTACAGCACTTCCTGCTTGATGATATCACTTCCTGCCACAACATCACTTCCAGGTTAATGACATCACTTCCAGTGGGTCCCAACACGATTGCCATTCTAAAAAGTGGGTCCCGGTCTAAAATGTTTGAATACCACTGCCCTGAATGTTGCTGTATTATCTGACTACATTCAGTTCAATATTGTGACATCATGTTCTGTTTTGACCAATTACATTTGGTGAAAGCAGCTTGAAATTAACGTGGTGGTTGTGTGTCTTTTTGAATACCGCTGACATGTAGTACTGGAGGATATGAAAGTATACTGATTTTTGTCGTGTGAGTACAAATGCTCTGTTCTAGCTACTAAAATATGGAATTTCAACTTTTATGTCTTTCTCATAAAACATTTTCTTAGATGCTTTTTTTTTTTTTTTTTTTTTTTGGCACTATCCCTGTTGAAGTTTACAAGTAACATTGAGTCCTTATGGCCTCAGTCCCAAGAGCTGGAAAAACAAGTGTCTGTACCAAATTTTATTTTGTAATTAAGTTAGGAGCATGTCATTTTCAACACAAATAATTGAAAGGAAACTGAGAGGAACATGTTGACAGAATTCATTAGGAAATTGGAAGGATAAAGCAGAAATAAAGAAACCATTTTTATGGAGAGTGTCCAAAAAAAGCCTAAAGTTAGATAAAAACTATGGAAGGTATTACATGCATATGTGTCAGTGGCATCATTCAGCGGGTACGTTGGGCGGGACTTACCTTTGAGCGGCAGTCCGCCCATTGTGTCACGCCGCGTTCCGCCGCTTTTCCGGCGGGCGGGAAAGCGCGGAACGCGGTGTGACGCAACGGGCGGACTGCTGCTCAAAGGTAAGTCCCGCCCAGCGTACCCGCTGAATGACGCCGCTGATATGTGTATAAAGATAATTTCCATGTTGTTTCTATATTGCATTTCTATATTGCTTAGTACTGAATAATATATGTGTAATGTATTTTGTTCATTCATATGCTGAATAGTAGAGGAAAGCCTTTCCCAATATTCATTGTGGGATAAGTTTATATCTTATTGGGAGGGAGGGAAGAGAATTGGTACTTTTGAAAAGCACCCCATCCAATGACAGTAATGGAAGAGAGATCTAGTATGTGGACTAGTGATGATCTAATCTGTGAACTGAACATGTTCTTTGTTATTTCTGTTATTCTGTTATTTCTGTTAAATGTTCTTCGTTATTTCTGACCGTGCATGAGCGGTCAGTCTTGGAACAGTGGATTTCACTGAAACATTTGGGTGGGAGAGCAAAGTTTTGAATATTTAACAGGATTTGGGGGAAATGGGCAGAAAATGGCTGAAGATATTCTGAACTGAATATCTGAATTAGTCTGGCATGAATGCAGTTGGTGGACAAGTGATGAGCAGTTTAGCATGTGAAACATGAAACATTGTCTTCCTTCTTCCTTTTATGTATTTTATAGAAGGCAGTAAAGAGAAAAATAGAACCAATTCTTCTAAGAAAGGCTGCAATCCCACACACCCTAAGAGCGCAATCCTAAACTGGAGTTAGGCCAGCGTAAACTAAGCCAGCACAAGGGCCACCATAAAGCGTGTTTGGACTACTCTCGGAGTCATGTCGGTGTGCTGGCCTCTCTGACTCTAAGAGTGGCCCAAACATACTTTACGGTGGCCTTGTGCTAGCCAGACTTTGCTTTATTTATCTCATATTTACCTCAGAATTTTACCTCAAAAATTACCTCAGAATGCCAGATACAAGGGAATGGTGTTTAAACCACTCTCAGAGTGAGGGAGGATGGCTCACGTCTGACTCTGAGAGTGGTCCAAACATACTTTATGGTGTCCCTTATGCTGGCCAAACTTTGCTGGCTTAGTTTATGCCAGCCTAACTCAGTTTAGGATTGCACCCTATGTGTGTGCTGCGGCACTGTGTGGTGCCATATGGCCTCTTCTTCTTGGCTTGCCGCGCTGACATCACTCAACATTTTGTGAGAATATAGTGAGATCTTGTGCTATTCTTCTGATATCTGCCCAGCAAGCCAGGAAGAAGAGACCACGTCGCGCTATGCGGCACCTCTGTGTGAGGGGCGCCGTCGACCTGCTGAGTTTGAGAACCACTGTGATAACCCTTTCCTGGCAGTGAGCTCCACTGAATACAAGACATCCTTCCAAGTAAATATGTATTGAAACATGCTTTCACTGACATGGTATTTAGGGGTAAAAAAATACCTGGCGTAAGTGTTTAAGATGCAATGGATATTCTCCACAGTTCTGTGGAACAGTGGGGTTCCTGAGGGGGAGCAAAACACTAAGTATTGCAGGAGCCTGAGCACCTGTGCAATGTGGCCCCTCCCTCGTGCTTCCAGAATGATTTGCTGCTTGGAGAGCTGGCTCCAAGGTTTTGCTTTCTGAGCCAGGACTGACTCTGGAGATGAGGGGGAGGGGCCATGTTACACAGGAGCGCAGGCTCCTGCAACACTTAGTGTTTTGCTCCCCCCCCCCAGAGGAATGCCTTTACTATGGAAATACTATTATTTTGAAATAATGGATGCCCCTCAAAACATGGGATGATTTGGAATCATTAGTATATATTTATAGAGCTTTTTGATAGCAGCAATTATGTATTGTTCTCCGTCCCTTTCGCATTACTAAATGCAATTTACTGAAATTGAACAAGAAAAACGAGAGCAAGTAGGGGGGAAAATAAGTGTTTATAGAAAACACAAACATAAGATTTTCTAAAATTAAAAATAGGAATTGAAATATTTATGATGGAACATATTGTTGCATGTGAAAGCGTAGGCAAGGCTGTGGTTACATTACAGTACTTACAGCATTTCATGACCGAAAAAAAGAAAGAAAGTGCAAAAGACTTAAGGTACGAAGAGGCTGCCAAGATTCCTGAGGAATTGCCATGAATAGTTAGGGGTTTTTTGCTCAGAATCCAGAAGTTCTGGTAATATTTGTGTAAAAACATATTTAAACTTAATGAGGGAATGTTACTAGGAGAGGAAATACTGATTATCTCCTGTATTGTGCAGCTGGTGTAGTGCAGAAGCCGTTGCCTGGCATTGCAGTACGTACTGTAAGGATGATCTTTCAATTGAAACCAATTAGCATATAGTGCGGGAGAGGTAAGAGTGCAAGAATATGAGGCTGTGACTTTTGGAAGTGATCATGAAATCATTCCGGGTCCCCCTCTGGACCTTTGGCTGACTTACCGGGTGGAGAGCGGCCCCCGCTGCGGCTCCCTCTCTTCCCACAGGACCCCAACTCAGCCGGGCTTGATGCCGCTCGAGCAAGTGAAGCCCCAGATCAGCCATGCCACAACGCCACGGCTAAGCCGAGTGGCTGCTATCCGGCACGATGATGTCTCTTGGGTGGCTCACCACCTGACATCACTCCCTGGCCGCCACCCACACTCTCGCCACCCGGCAACGGGTGGCGGTCCGGCAGGGCGCGCACCCGAGTCAGCCAGCCCTGGGTCAGGTCACTGCCGCCAGAACAGCTGACATCAAGCGCCCCATGGGCAGGGGGATGGCGGTGGCGGGATGCCAACAAGCGGAGGGGGTTAAATAGCCAGGACCAGGGCAGGGTAGGCCAAGGGGGTGAGGACTCCATGGGATATAAGACTGCCGATGATGAGGAAAGGCAGATTAACACAGGAGCCAAGCGCTACGCATCAGCCTGAGACGGATAGAAGGATTCAAGTGAGGCATCTCCCTTCCCCCCCCCTCGCCCAGCGGTGCTATTCACCCGGTACGCTGGGCGGGACTTACCTTTGAGCGGCAGTCCGCCCGATGCGTCACGCCGCGTTCTGCCGCTTTCCCGCCCACCGGGGCGGGCGGAACGCGGCGTGACGCAACGGGCGGACTGCCGCTCAAAGGTAAGTCCCGCCCAGCGTACCGGGTGAATAGCACCACTGCCCCCGCCCCACCACTGAGGCCACAATACGTCCTCGGGACCACCCTGGGGCGATTATCCAGAGACCCCAACGCCTGGGGAAATGGAGAATCTTCATCGAGGGACCCTGGGCACCCACACGTTCACCCCGAAAATTCATTCAGACCGACTTGTTACCAGTCCTGAGTGAATTTAAATTACTTCTAAGGTTGTGATGATGCCAGTAAATTGTTCCTAGTACACTATAACTGTCCAAGTCCACCATGTTATACCATCTGGTCAGCAGTTCGCAAAATGGTTATAATTTACCGAACAAGCCATAAAGCCTTGAAAACCTGTCTGTTTAGTAAAGAGAAACCAAGGTTTATTGAGGGATAAATTAGAGGAGGAACAGTGGTTGTTTGCGTACGCTTTGGGTGACTAATGCCCTGAGTAGTAAAAAGTTAGTTTGGTGCATGAAGTTACAACCCACTTTTTCCTCCTGAAAGCTTTCTGGCGATACTGCCCAGAAAAGGACATAAAGTTAATCTAAACAAGTTGTGTGTGTGTGTGTGTGTGTGTGTGTGTGTGTGTGTGTGTGTGTGTGTGTGTGCGTGTGTGTGAGTGAGTGTGTGGAGAGAGAGAGAGAGAGAGAGAGAGAGAGAGAGCTTCTAGTATTGTTTATTTAAAAAAATGTTTGTGCATTCTTTTTAACTAGGAACTCATGATACTATCAAGAACGCAAAACAAGCTAAGCCATGAAGTTAGTGGATATGGAGTCAATTTAGAGGGAGAAAATCTTTTAGTACTTAATATGCCACTGGCCTTAAAAAGAGGACTTGGCATATCTCAGTATACCTGTCGATACGGAGTCCACCTTTTTAAAGATAGGGCAACATCAGTGGTTTTGCTGCAAGAAGGCAAAAAGAAAGGGAGATTTGTTTAATGTTCCCCTATCTTTTAATGGGACATGGTGGCACAGCAGTTTAAACCGTTGAGCTGCGAGCTTGTTGACCAGAAGGTTGGCAGTTCAAGACTGCATGATGGAGTGAGCTCCCGTTGCTTATCCCAGCTCCTGCCAACCAAGCAGTTCAAAAGCATGAAAAAATGCGAGTACCACATAGGTACCATATGTAAATAGGGACCACTTCGGTGGGAAGGTAACAGTGTTCCTTGCACCTTGGTGTATAGTCATGCCGGCCACATCACCACGGAAACTCGTCCCTGGACAAACGCCAGCTCTTTGGCTTAGAAACGGAGCACCGCCCCCTACAGTTGGTCACGACTAGACCATTCGGTCGTGGGGAAACCTTTACCTTTACCTTTTCAATAGGCGTCCCAGTATCCTTGGTATCCATGGATAACTGAAAGCATGGCTACCGAATCGGTGGATGCTGGGGCATGCCTGTACTTTGACTTTCTCCTTTCGACTCTGGAAGTGGTCCTCTAATATTGATGGGCCACTTTTTTTTTTTTCCAGTGAGTTGAACCTCTGGAATTTGAGGGTCACTAATAATGTACAGCCCAATCCTGTACTGTGCTGGAACAAGCAGGCCAGGAGGCCTGCGCTGTATCCAGTTCAGTGTAGGAGGTGGCTGGAATACACTTGCTTGAAATTCCATTATCACCAGTAGGAGTTGCTTTTGTGTATGCGTTTTGAGTGTTGGAGTGTAAGAACGAAAGCTAACGCACTCTTCATGTTGACTTCTACTTTGAGACTTACTATGAAGGCTGCAACTCTAACATTTACGTAGTAAATTCCAGGAAAATTCATAGGATTTCCCCTCAAAGTCAGCATGCTTCAGATGCTCTTATTTTTATGGAGAACATAACCTAGTGCGGCATTTCTCATCATTGCCTCCTGCCTTACACTTGACCATTACTTCGCATGGTCCACTGAAGTACTATCAGCAGGAACTGATGTTGGTTGCAATATGAAAAAACACCAGTAAGAGGCTCAGAGTGGATGTGAGGGCTTTTTTGCAAGCATGCAAAAAACATACACTGGAGCTCTGTCTGCCAGGCCTCCTACTGCTGCTTGTCTTGTTGCGCTGCTGGTCTTGCTGCCAAATGAGCGGGGGTTGCGATTGGGAACCGCTGGACACCACCTTAAATACCACCAGTGATATTTTTTATTTTATTTTGAAAACTTTATACCCCGCCTTTCCCATGCTGAAGCAAATGCCCAAGGCGGCTTACATGGGCAGGCTTTCAATGAGGTTTTTACAAAGATACCGTATTCTTGTGATCCGCCAGTCCTCAGTTCCAGATGTCGCCTTCACAGTGTGGTTCTCTCCTCTGGCTGTGTGACCTCGAGCTTCAGCAGGTGATTGTAAATCCAGCCTGGACAGGTCCTCAGGCTTGGTTCTTTTGCTAGCTGGCCTTCTCCTCACATTCCCTGGTTAATCAGCTCCACAGCGACTCCGTTCTGCCACAACAGGTACCGTAGCTTGTCACAGCCTGGCCTTCCATCTCCCATCCAAAAATGGACCACAGATTCTCCTGTTTAGCTTCAGGCAGTACCAGCAGCTCAATCATCAGTCCACACCTCCTGCCCACTGGTAGGAGTACCACTGGTTGAGAAATGCTTGACCTAGTGTGATGGAAGGTTGTGTGGGAACAGGCCAATGTTCCCTGGTTCCCTGTGGCATCCTCAGGCAGCTTCCGGAACCCAAGTGCCTGAGCTGTGCCCTGCCCCCTCAGAGGATTGGGCCCAGTCAGTAACTGGTGAGAGCAAATGGATTGGCTATGTGAACAAATGCGAGCGCAATTGGATTCTCTCCCTGTACCTGGGTGGATACGTGGTTTCCTTTCTTGCCATGTCTGTGGATAAGTAGTAACAGCAGCAGCACTCTGCTGACTATTCCGCGTGCCATAATTATTTCCTGACATTTGCCCTATGCACCACTGATACTGATAGTTAAATACTGAAAGACACTGCATGGGACCAAAGATGCTAGGGCATGCCATTGTTCAAATAATGGTAATGTTTATGGAAATGCTTTTTGAGAACTTAATTTTGCTTTTGTTCAAAACCCTTGTTTTCCACTTCAGAGATGAAGTTCATGGGCCTGGGATTTGAAGACAGTCTCTAGATCAGTGGTTCTAAAACTGGGGCCCATTTTTTAGGTTGGTGCGCATGACCCACTGGAAATGATGTCATTAACCTGGAAGTGATGTCATAGCTGAAAGTGACATCATCAAGCAAGACACGCCATCATTGTGACATAATAAAATGACACTCCTAGAATGCAAACTGGCAATTGCACAAACATGAAACATCCCTGACAGAAAGCAATATTAGGGAAAAATATTATATAAAGCACTGAACTAAAAACAAAATTAAAAACACACACACCTCACTTGAAAATTCTAACTGTTATTCAAACAGTCACAAAAAGAATATAGCTAGAATAAGGTCTGCAGATTCCAAGATGACTGCTCCCAGCTTTTTGTGACCTACATGATATCAGGTCCTGACCCACCAAGTGGGTCCTGACCCACAGTTTGAGGAACACTGATCTAACTATTACATTAGATCAGGGTTCTCCAAACTTTTCCATATGAGGGCCGCATGGAATATTTTACACATTTTTGTGGGCTGAAAAAAATCAGTTTTATGAATGAATGAAATTTAAATGAATGAATAAGTTTTTCTTTGATCTTTTTTGTAATCAACACGATACAACTTGGAACAAAAAAGAAATGTGACATTTACAAAGAAACAATGCCCTGCTTAAACTGAGAAATGATACATATAGAGTAAAAATGTCAAATATTTTAAATTGCTCCAGAGTGGGTAAAATCTTGTGGTGGGCCGGATTTGGCCACTGGGCCATAGATTGGAGACCCCTGCCATGAACCCGGTCATGAACTCCTTCAGAGAAAGAGAGGCTTATCAAATCAATGTAGTTACAGAGGATTTGGAAACGGTAATTGAGACCCCAGCAATCAAAAGATAGGTTTCAAATGAGTAATGTTAAGCAAAGTCTTGGTTTCTATGCTTTCCTTTGTACTATAAACCATCTTTATAAGGCAAAACAAGAGAGCCTTACTGCTGAATTGACAGACTGCTGGTTTTGAGGATTAACAGCTCCTAAAGTTACAAGAGTTGGAATCGCTGGAATAAACACAAGTCAGTGAATCCCACCTTTATTTTTGTCATCAATTTGTACTGTAATGGAACATATTTCTTTTGTGATTGCAAAATAGGTCTTTTAACTGAAAGTTTTTTTCAAGCTATTTTGGTGATACGGTGATAGATAGGGATGTCACACTATGATCCAGAATATTCAGGTTTTAGTCATCGCTAGGGTTATGTAGTGGGTGTGGACTGCACTGGGTGTCACCGTTAGGGGAGTGACATCACTCCGGAGCCTTTAATCTAAAATCCAGTAGGTTGAAGGAAGAGTAGATTCCTCTAAAAGCACTGCAGGTTACCAGACTACAATACTATGTGCCTATATTTTTAGAGGGACGTGGTGGCACAGTGGGTTAAACCGCTGCTGCTGGGCTTTCTGACCAGAAGGTTGGGAGTTCAAGACTCTGCGATGGAGTGAGCTCCCAGCTCCTGCCAACCTAGCAGTGCAAAAGCACCTAAAATGATGCTAGATAAATAGGTACCACTTCAATGGGAAGGTTACGGAGTTCCGTGCACTATGGCGTATAGACATACCGGCCACATGACCACGGAAGCTTGTCCTCGGACAAACACTGGCTCTACAGGCTTAGAAACGGAGATGAGCACCGTACCCTACAATCGGTCATGACTAGACAAATAGGTTGTGGGGAAACCTTTACCTTTATATTTTCAGAGTTGGGCTATCCAATTCAAACTATCTTTCATAGTGTCAATGCAGTCGTGCCAATGGGGTGGATCCCTGACAGATTCACTTCTAGTGGATCCTGGATTGTCTTTCTAAATGGTGGGTACCAGTTCTAAAAGTTTTGAGAACCTCTGGCAGAATGCACCATTGTTTTTTAAAAATCCAAATACAATGATATAGCAGGGAATTTAATGGCTGTCTCTTTCAAAATATATCAATACTGAAACAGTTGAACAAATTGTCGATGGTTTCTCTGTTTGGAAAATGAAGGTTTAGATTTACACATAGCTAATTTAAAAAAGAAGACTGCGATTTTAATTTGACATATTTGTGTTAATGTCACTAAATCAAAATGGTGTTCTTGTACTTACTGCAATGTATTTTATGTAACTCACCATTACTTCATTTATATTCCTTGTGTCTACTTTCATTCATAGCCACTGGGAATTTTGCTACCAGCAAAAATATATATAAAAAATAAAAAACGCAACCACCACGTTGTACTTTACAGTATAGACATTGAAAATTTTGGTCTTGCTTTCCATTGATCTGAATTGCCATGTGGGAATCACATTCAGCTGATTTTTATTTCCTGAGTCAGAAATTCTGTTTTACCCATCTTTGGGGCTTTCAGCAGTTATTCTCTGTGGGCTATCAAGTATTGCACATGAAAGGCAAGGTTCAAAGGCATATAAAGAAGGCTGAGGTCTGAAATGTTTACTTAACACTACATTTCTTCTCCTTTTTAATATTTTTTAAAAAACATTTTCCAGACGGAGGGAATAGTAGTAGGAAGTCTTAATAAATTTATACTTTCTATTTGCTGTTGTCAGTCTTTTATATATATACACACACATGTTTGGAGTTGCCTGGAATCCATCAGCTGTAAACTTGTTAGTGCAACAGCTTTTTTCATCTGTTTTGCCAGCTAGTTGAACTAATAGCCTTGCAATTAGTTTTAATAATATTGCATTCATATTGTTAAGTTTATTTCTGTTCTCTTGGGTCTTTTTTGGTAATGGTGAGCCTGGTGACTTGCTCCTTATACATTTATTAGAGCTTGTTTGTCAGAATGATATAGAGGTACAAGCGGACCCCCATAGTTGCAGATCCTGTATCCGCCATTTCAGTTATGTACAAATCGGAGACCCCCTTCCTTTTGTCACTAAAAAAACCTTCTTGCTTTTAAAAAGGCAAAGGTTAGGTAAAGGTTTCCCCACGACCGAATGAATGGTCTAGTCATGACTGACTGTAGGGGGCGGTGCTCATCTCCGTTTCAAAGCCGAAGAGCCGGTGTTTGTCCGAGGACACGTTTCCGTGGTCATGTGGCCGGCATGACTCTACGCCGTAGCGCACGGAACGCCGTTACCTTCCCACCGAAGTGGTCCATATTTATCTACTGGCATTTTTACATGCTTTCAAACTACTAGGTTGGCAGGAGCTGGGACAAGCGACGGAAGCTCACTCCGTCACATGGTCTTGAAGAAGAAATGATAGAAGGGGAGACTGCCCGAATGTCAACAGGAGCTGCTTCCTGTTAATGTTTTGGCCGTCTCGCCCTTCGTTGTGTTTTCTTCCTGCCTGGTTGTCGCATTCGCATTTAGCCATCTGCAAAACCAAGAACAAAGGAGGGTAATGGGCTGGAGGGAGGGGAGAACCCTATATGCAACGTAGGGTTCCCTCTTATCCACTTCAGGTATCCACGGGCATGCGTGATTGTTTTTTTGCCAGAATCTCCCCTATGGATACAGGGGCACACCTGTAGAAATTTTTTTTTCCAAGATAGTGAAACAGATTTAAATCACAATGGGTTGCTATATCCAACACTGATCACGTAGCAAAAATTAAGAGATTGGGATTGAATCACAAGATCACACATTCCTTCCCTTCTCCTCCTATAGTTCAAATTCTGTCCTTAACCAGTAGGTTCAGAATAGATGGGATAATTATCTACATAGTGTATATGAAATGTGCTACCAAAAGATATGGCATTAAAATTAACTCTTTATTAATGGAGTATCCTCCAGTTAGTCCTCCTTGTATGCTAACGCTCTGTCTGCGACCTTGCTTGTCTATGAGGGGCAGAATTGCTACTTTCTATCCACTATGCAGAGACTTTCCAAAGGCTGCAGGCAGTGGCGTCATGCAGCCGGAACGCTGGGCGGGAGGAACGGGTGAGCGGCAGCCTGCCTGTAGCGTACCGCTTCGTTTCGCCGTCTTCCCCTCACCCGTTCCTCCCGCCCAGCGTTCCGGCTGCATGACGCCGCTGCCTGCAGGGACCTTCAGAATGGCACCAGAGACCAGTGCTGACTCCTTTAAAATGGCCAGCAGAAGCATCCGCCAGCCATGTTTAAGGGGTCCTGGCTGGTTTCAGGTGCCATTCGGAATGTCCCTGCGGCCTCTGGAAGGGCTCTGCAGCATTCAGAGCTCCTTTGGGAACTTCCTGCTGCCCTCTGCTGGCTTGCTGAGGGTCTCTGCTGGATCCTTCTGGTGGCAGAGAAGGTACCCCTTGGACATAACTAACAGATTAGTTATCTGCGAATTTGCTATCCAAATCTTCTATTTCCAGGAACCTAACCCTAGCAGATAATGAGGACTGACTATTTATTTATGTAGTTCTGCTATTTATTTATTTATGCTGACTGAGACAGTACATAGCTCCACCAACCCCTGCCTTGCTTGTTCTTTCACGTGGACTCTTAAATCAAAGCAGGGGATGTGAAACACAATGGGATTGCGTTCCCAGAGTGCTCTATGTTTCCTCCTTTGTTTAAAGGCAGCAATTTAAAGGCAGCA
>JAJKFI010000135.1:2959091-2979206 GCA_029204185.1 Lerista edwardsae | reverse complement strand
AGTGATCCAAACATACTTTATGATGGCCCTTGTGCTGGCCAAACTTTGCTAGCTTGGTTTAGGTCGGCCTAGCTCCTTAGGACTGTGCCCTAAGATACAGCACCTGGCTGTCTGCTGTGTCTCTCACCCAGGCTGCTAGTGAGTGTGACCTAGTATTGGGGTTGCTTCATCCAGTGGGGGGAAGAATGTATGTGATGGGGGTGGAGGAAGGCTGGGGTAGCACACAAATTTATGATGCCATAGAACTAAGTGGGTGGTTCAAAATATGGTGGTTGGCCCAATCTGGTCTATGTGCTGTTATTTGGGGACCCAAGATTTAGACAAAATGCAGCAGTCCAGTGGTTTTAAAATATTTTAGACCGGGACCCACTTTTTAGAATGGCACTCATGTTGGGACCCATCGGAAGTGATGCCATAAGCCTGGATGTGATGTCATGGCCAGAAGTGACATTATCAAGCAGGAAGAGCCATCATGGTGATGTAATCAAATGACACTCCTGGAATGCAAAACGGCATTCTTGGACTGCAGCAATTGCACAACCATGAACAGAAAGCATGATTAGGACAGAGTATTATGTCAAAGTAATAACTAAAAACTAAACTAAAAACAAAAACTTTTTTTTTTAAACCATCACTTGAAAATTCAAACTATTAACACCCACAGAAGGAACATAGCAAAAGTCAAGTCTACAGCTTCCAAGACAGCTGTGTCCAGCGTTCTGTGACTCACCTGACATCAGGCCATCACCCACCAAGTGGGTCCTGACCCGCAGTTTGAGAAACAGCTCAGTAGACACAACTGCAGCAGATTAAAAAAAATTTAAGAACTCCCAGTAGTTAATTGTGGAAACTACAGCAAAGCTTCTTATTTGCTTCTGTTGAATGATAAATACCTTCTAGGACGGTAGGATGAAATGTATTTCTGGCGTCTGAACTCTCCACAGTGTTTTCTTTATTTTTTGTTTTTAGATGTGACGTGAGACGCTTTGAAAAATCTCAGGCCAAACTTGACTGTATGCTGACCTACCAGGAATAAGCTTGCCTGTTGGGTGGCTAACGTAGAGTGTCAGGAGTCCACAAGACAAATTGTTAAACTATTCAGGATAGTTAACATAATTGCCAGAAAAAGGCCCTCTCAGTTTTCTGATATGAGAATGACATTACAAACGTAAAATACATTGTCTATTTAGAAAATAATAATGTGCTCAGAGTACACTGGTCACTACACCTGTAGTGACTGCGCAAAAATAAATAAATAAATAAATAAATAAATAAATAAATACAATGACTTTTTATGGAAATACCATAAAAGCCAGCGGCGTCACGCGGGGGCGGGGAAGACGGCAAAACGGACCGGAACGCAACGGGCGGGCTGCCGCTCACCCATTCCTCCCGCCCAGCGTTCCGGCTGCATGACGCCGCTGATAAAAGCGCTTAACGCTTGGGCAGTTCCAGTCTTTCGATACACAGCAGGAATTGTTGACTGGACCCAAGCTGAATTGGATGTTTTAGATTGGAAAACGCGGAAAATAATGACTATGAACCAGGCCCTGCACCCAAGAAGGGATGTCACCAGGCTGTACTTGCCCAGAGGTGAAGGTGGTAGAGGATGACTACAAGTTAAACAGACACTGGAACAAGAGGAAAAAGGTCTGGCAGGTTATATTAAAGAATCAAAGGAAGAAATGCTGATGGAATTAGCAAAAGCAGGGTTACTGAAGGTGAAGGGGTCAAGAAAAGACTGCAGGAAAGAAGTGAGAGCAGCTCGCCGAGAAGGATGGCACAATAAGGCATTACGTAGCTGATACCTGAAAAATATTGCAGGAGATAGCTGAAAAATGGTACTTCAAAGAAAGAAACGGAAGGCCTCATTTTGCCTGCACAAAAACAGGCATGTGATACAACAAATGTGATAAAATGTGATAAAACCAAACAAATGTGATAAAAAACAGCGTTGAAAAATTGCATAATGATGCAGAATGCCGATTATGCAAAAAATATGATGAAACAGTTGAACACTTATAGCGCAATCCTATGGACTGTGCAGTGCTGGCGCAACGGGGTTGCGCCGATGCTGCTCACTTAGCACCGACGTGGGGGCGCTGATTGACACCCCTGCGTCGGCGCTAAGGCAGTGGGGCGCTGCAGGCGGCGCTGGTCCTGTTGCGCCCGCGCAGCATTTCCCTTGCGTCAGCCAAAGCCAGCTGGCACGAGGGAGGCACCATGACGGGGCGGCTCAGGGATTGGCGGGAGGAAGGCGGGAAGTAGGTGGGACGTGGGCGGGTCCAGGATTTGGCCATACGGCCGTTTAGCAGGCACAGATCTGAGGAGCCCATAGGGGAGGCTGGAGCCTCCTACGATAAGGGAATGCACGTTCCTTTGCTGTTGGGAGGCTCCAGCACCTCGCCAGTCTAGTGCGGCTTAGGATTGTGCCCTGAATCTGTGGATGCATGACAATATTACAAACTGACTACTTGGAAAGACTGGGTGGCAGGGTGAGTGCACTGGAACATTTGTAAACAGTACAGTCTTCCAGTGGCACGAAAATGGTGGGCCATAAGCCGGAAAACATCATGGAAAATGAGCGTGCAAAAGTTTTATGGGACTTTAGGATATAGGGACGTGGTGGCGCAGCGAGTTAATCCGCTGTTGCTGGGCTTTCAACCGCAGGGTTGGGAGTTCAAGACTGCGTGATGGAGTGAGCTCCCGTTGCTCGTCCCAGCTCCTGCCAACCTAGCAGTTCGAAAGCACCTAAATGCAAGAAGATAAATAGGGACCACTTCGGTGGGAAGGTAACAGCGTTCCGTGCGCTACGGCGTAGACGGAAGTTGAAAAGATAACAAAATACAAGGATTTGCAAATTCAAATAGAACAGCTGTGGAAAAAGAAAGTCACCATTGTGCCAATCGTAATAGGAGCATCGGGCGCAGTCCCAAAGAGACTTAGGCAACATCGTAAAACACTCGGCCTCACTGAAATCTCGGCTACGCAACTACAAAAGGCAGGCCTTCTAGGGACTGCCCACATACGGAGGAAATACCTCTGAACATCCCAGGTCCTTGGGAAGGACAAGATGCTCAGAGTATACCAGTCGCTACACCTGTAGTGACTGTGCAAAATAATAATAATAATAATAATAATAATAATAATAATAATAATGTAGTTGGCAAAATTGAGAAAAGTGTGGATATCTGTAATGATGCAATGTTTTACAAAGGTTTTTGAATGCCTGGTTTTTATCATAGATATGTCATTTTCTCAGTTCGCATCTAATTCTTCTTGCTTTCTAAGCAATAATAAGAATGGTTAATTAATACTGTACTTATGCTAATTTAAAACAAAGACGATCACAGCTTTCTGAGATCATGTATTCTAATTAATTGAACTTGACCAGCTCTGCTTACAGTGCAGATAAATTCATGCCACATTAATCCATTCAGTTTGTGTTTGTGTGTGTGTCTGTGTGTCTGTGTGTTTGTGTGTGTATGTACGCTTGCTTGCTTCATCTTTTAAGTAGATTGAAATGTGGTTTGTTTTTCTTTTGATTTGTTTTTTCCCATGTACAGCAATTCTCTAAGTGATTGCTGAATTGTCATGCCTTTGTTAGCAAGTCTATGCAAAATTGTTAACATCTACTCCACCTTTATGTGAAGTTTATATATGGAATAGGTTATGACAGTTGCTGAATGTTGATGTGGTTCATGTTTGAAAAGCAACAGTTAACAATTTGTTTATTTCTCCTCTCCAAAAAAAAAAAGAAAAGAAAATTTTTATTTGAGTTACAGGGTATAAAATGTTTGAAAATGCATTTACCTTTGAAATAGGGACTCCTAAGCCACCCATACTACTGTTTCAGATGACAACAACCTTGCCTTTGTAAATATCTTTTTGTAAGGCATTCATAACTCAGAGGCAAATGATGGACAGAAAGGGCATAAAGAACAGACACCGGGCAGGGCTGCTAAGTGTTGACAGCGCTAGGAGGCACTTTTGGCCTTGCCAAACCTGCAGTCATGGAGGAGAGGAAGGTCACACTGGTGGACTCCAAGTCATTTAATGTTTAACCAAGTAATCTGGTCACTAGGGGCAGTGGTGGTATCTTCTCCCAAGTTCTTTGGAATCCCTTTTCAGCTGCCATTTTTTCTTTCTCCCCCATGTGTAATAAGCACTAGTTGTAGCATTAAGAAGAGGGAAAAGCCATTTTGTGTAACAAAACGACATAATAAATTGGTTTATATATGGAAATACATGTATCATCCTGATCATAATCACTGACATTTTAAGCTAGGACAGTGTTATTCAAACTGTGGGTCAGGACCCACTCGGTGGGTCCCGACCTGATGTCAGGTGGGTTGTGGAAAGCTGGGAGCAGCCATCTTGGAAGCTACAGACCTTCCTCTTGCTAGGTTCCTTTTCTGAGTGCTAACAGTTTGAATTTTCAAGTGAGGGTTTTGTTTTTTTACGTTTTGTTTTTAGTTCAGTTCTTTTATATAGTATTTTGTCCTAATCTTGCTTTCTGTCAGGGAAGTTTCCTGGCTGTACAATTGCTACAGTCCAAGAATGCCAATTTGCATTTCAGGAGTGTCATTTTATTAGGTTGCAATGACAGAACTTCCTACTTGATGATATCACTTCCTGCCACAGTATCACTTCCAGGTTAATGACATCACTTCCGGTGGGTCCTGACACGAGTGCCATTCTACAAAGTGGGTCCCAGTCTAAAAGGTTTGAATACCATTGTATTGGGAGCAGCCATCTTGGAAGCTACCGACCCTACTCTTACTAGATTCCTTTTCTGAGTGTTAACAGTTTGAATTTTTAATGGCTCCCCTTCAGTTCCCCATTTCTCCCTGCACTCCAATGCCATAAGAACATAAGAGCCCTGCTGGATCAGGCCAAAGGCCCATCTAGTCCAGCTTCCTGTATCTCACTGCAGCCTACCAGGTGCCCCAGGGAGGCATGAGACAATAACACAAGGAGTACAAACACAAACACAAGGAGTACAGGGCAGGCTCCCAGCACACCCTACATTTGCCTGCTTTGTGTAAAGAGCCAGATCACTTTCTTCCATGTGGGTCTTTACATAAGAACATAAGGAGAGCCCCGCTGGATCAGGCCAAAGGCCCATCTAGTCCAGCTTCCTGTATCTCACAGAGGCCCCACCAGGTGCCCCAGGGAGGCATGAGACAACAAGACGCTTGCATCCTGTTGCCACTCCCTTGCACCCGGTACTCTGAAGTAGCCCACCACCTTTGTCAGGAGGTTGCACAATCCATCATTGCCTATAGCCCACGATGGACCTTTCCTCCAGAAATCCGTCCAATCCCCTCTTAAAGGCATCCAGACCAGAGGCCATCACCACCTCCTGTGGCAAAGAGTTCCACAGATTAACTACCCGCCCTGAACATTGGTGAGGCTCAAAATTCCACAGACCTAAAATGGTTCTGGGAAATTCAGAGACTCTGTTGTCTTTTTTTTCAAGGAACCGGCAGAGCTGGGTACCTGAGTCATTGCAGGTAGACAAGTTGCAAAAATGTTTTTGCGACTTGTGTTAACTTGAGTCATGGACTTCATTGACTCAACCCAACTTGAATCTTGGGGTCAGTGATTCAGAAGCATCTTGACCCGATTTTGACTCAAGTCCTGACTCTCCTTGGATGATGTGTGCTTTCTTGCTTTTTTTCTTGTTGCTTTTTTTCTTGTTGGTATTTCAACATCCTGAAATACCTTGTGGGCAATCTGGAAGCCGTCCTTCCGATTGATAGCAGCAACAGACGTGGTGGGAGAAGAGTAGGTGGTCCCAGGAGGTGGGGCTGGGTTAGGGGTTGAGGGGATGACAAAGGCTTAAGGTTTTCTCCTCATTTCTTGAAATGACTTGGGACTAAGAATGACCCCAACTTCCCCGAGTCAAGTCATGATGGCATGCTATGACTTGCGAGTTGAGTCAAATCACGGGCTGCTGACTCCTGACCTGACTCAGGGCTTGGGCTCAGTGACTGGCGCACATCCCTGGAAACGAGTACCAATGAAGTGAAGTGGAGCGTATCGCCACAAGAGAGAAAAGCACATGAAGAAGTGCGTCATGTGCTTTCATCAATGTTGAACATTTCATCAATGTTGAAGATCAGAGATGAGCTGGTTTGAGGGAGCAGAAAGAAGGCAGAGGGAGGGAGGTCCCATGGGCGGAACAGCCCTAGGAGGGGGGAGGAGCCAGAATCTGGCAGCTATTCCAGATCCAACCCAGCGGTGTCATGCAGCCGGAATGCTGGGCGGGAGGAACGGGTGAGCGGCAGCCCGCCCGTTGCGTATCGCTCCGTTTCACCGTCTTCCCCGCCCCCGCGTCTTCCCCCGTCTTCCCTCACCCGTTCCTCCCGCCCAGCGTTCCGGCTGCATGATGCCGCTGATCCAACCCCCGTCCCTGGGCTGTGCGGCCCTGATCTGGGCCTGCTTGGACTTGTGCCTGCTAAATTGCAGGCGCAGATCTGAGCAGCCCCATAGGAGTGACTGTGGCTTACCCCAAGTTAAGGGGCAAATGCCCCTTTGCCCTGTGGTAAGCTCCAGCGGCCTCCCAACTTGTGCTTGATATAGCGCTGGCCTACTGGCCTGCCTGTTCCAGCGTAAGTTAGGAGTGCGCCCTACGTTGTATAGAAGCATTGGCAAGGCAAGTGGGAGTGGGTGGGGGAGTCTGCCCTGGGTAACAGGCCATGTGAGCCCCAGCTAATATGGTGGCAGAGGGAGACACTCCCCCTTGGAGAACTGAAACAGTGTAGTAAAATTTTACAGATATATTTGCATTTCTTGATGACAGGAATCAAAAGGAAGAAGAGAAAGGAAGAAGCAAGAAGGAGAAAAAAACCAGAGAGAATTTTGAAAGAGAGCTCCGTAGTTTGTGACCACTTGAGAAAAAGGTTAGATGGAGTACAGAGGGACAAGTCTTGAAGGAAATGGTGTTAACTGAGAACGCAGGACATTTGAAGTATTATGACTGAATATAGTGGATGTAAGTAGCACAGAGGGCGTGGTGGCGCTGCGGGTTAAACCGCTCCTGCTGGGCTTTCTGACCGGAAGGTTGGGAGTTCAAGACCACGCAATGGAGTGAGCTCCCGTTGCTTGTCCCAGCTCCTGCCAACCTAGCAGTTCGAAAGGACCTAAAAATGCGAGTAGATAAATATGGACCACTTCGATGGGAAGGTAACGGCGTTCTGTGCGCCTCGGCGTATAGTCATGCCGGCTACATGAACCACGGAAGCTTGTCCTCCGACAAACTCTACAGGCTTAGAAACAGAGATGAGCACCGCCCCCTACAGTCGGTCACAACTAGACCATTCGGTCATGGGGAAACCTTTTCCTTTTAATTAGCACAGAAGATGTTGCCTAAGAAGTTCAGTAGAGGAATACAGTGGGGCCTTGGTACTCGTGAGCCCAGCACCCACAGATTCCATCATCCTTGAATGCTGAGCCCGCGCCTCAGAGGGCGTCCGTGACATGACCAGAAGGTTCACATCCTTTATATTACCTCTGGTCGCATCTGGGAAGACGTTTTGAGGTGTAGTGAGGCCCACAGAGTATTCTGCTGGCCTCCCCATGCCCCAGAAGGCCTCCAGGACAACACTCCCAGATGGTGTCTGGGAGGTGTTCCAAGGTTTGGGGAGATGGTGGTGCAACAAGAAGTCCTCCCCATCCCAAGCAGCACTTGCCTTCTGCTGTGCTGCCGCTTCTGTTTCTACCTGATCTGGGCATTGCGTCTGCTGCCCGTCATCCCAGTCGGTTTTGCACCAGAGAGACATGACTGCCCGGAGCGTTCCTATGCCCAGATAAGGTAGGAACAGAAGCAGCAGTGGAATGTAAGGGCTGCTCATAGAGGGGAGGGCTTTTGCCAGATGGCAGATTCGATCCATGGGCTTTAGTTTGGCACACCCTGCTTTTGAGAGCCAGGTCCCTTTGACCAGGCTCCCTGCTGTTTTCATGGCTTCCTTTGAACAGAACTGAGGCAACTCTGTTTGCTGCCTCCCCAGCGATTGATGATGTAGGCACCTTGCCTGGTTTTCATTGGAAGCCAGCCATGAGTGCAGCAAATCAGCTCCTAGCTACTTCCCTGATTGGAGGTGCTTTTGTTGTTGGTGGGTGTATGTGTGTGCATGCACCCGCACTATCGGCGCTGGAGAAGAAAGGAGCAGCGCATAAAGGCAACGTACGTTTTTACTTGTTGGGTCCAGTGAGTTTCTGCCTCCGCTGACTGCATGTCCTGCTGCTGAATTATTTAAAGTAGTGTTTCACAGACTGTGGGTCTGGACCCACTTGATGTGTCGCGACCTGATGTCAGGTGGTTAGCATAAAGCTGGGAGCAGCCATCTTGGAAACTACAGACCTGACTCTTGCTATATTACTTTTGTGGGTGTTAACACTTTGAATTTTCAAGTGAGATTTTTTAAGTTTGTTTTTAGGTTAGTGCTTTTAGATCATATGTTGGTCTCATCTTGCTTTCTGTCAGGGATGTTTCATGGTTGGGCGGTTGCTGCAATTAAAGAATGCCAGTGTGCATCACAATGAGAGTACTTCCTGACTGATAATGTCACTTCTGGCCATGACATCACTTCCTGTGGGTCCTGATGTGAACGCCATTCTAAAAGTGGTCCTGGTGCAAACTGTTGGAGAACCACTGATTTAAAGTGGTTTAATTTGCAAAATTTGCAATATTTTACTTGTGAATCTCCCTATAGCTGCGAAAGTCATTGGCAAGAGTTGGAAAGTTGCTTCAATATCAAGTATCAAAAGAAAAGGCCAATAAAAATGTTGGAAGTGGCACACATGCTAAAAGACACAGTCCTTGGGAGAAATGAGCCAGTTGTACAAGTTAAACTTGGTTAAAATGGCAACTGGTTGTTTCACATTGAAATTTAGTATCATAATGTGGAAAGTCTGGATTTCTTTGTGCTTATGTAATTATTTTGCCATTTTTGTTAAAAAAAAATCTGAGTAAATTGCATTTTTTGAAAATGCTGTCATTTATTTTTAAACACTCAATCAATTTAGGACAGACTGAGAAAGATGCTTTACATTTTTATGTGCAGTAGGAGAAAGCATTTCTTTGTACTTTGTTCATAAAGTATTTCTAGACGAAAAAGATTTGTGATTGTAACATCTTTTGACAAGCACAGTGGACTGTAGAAAGAGCATCCAACTTGGGGCTTGGGGCATATGTTGCTACCTTCTGCTAGCATTGCTCCCAAACAAGTCATGCTTTGCTGAGGGTCAGGTTCATGCTTTCATATCAGAGAAAAGTAAACATATAGTCGTCCTTTCGTGAAGTGATAATTGTATAATGTAAATTGCAAATCGTTTTGTGCAGAAAGGTATTGTGACCTATTTACTGCATGTGCTTCTTCACTTACAACCTATTTTGTTGTATTTGAGCCCAGTCCATAAAAGCAGTAAAACAAAATGAGAAGCCTATTTATAGCGCAATCCTATACAGCTTTATTTAGGGTGCAATCCTAGCCTGGAGTTAGGACAGCACAGTTATGCCAGCCAAGTTTGGAGTACACTTGGAGTCAGGGAGGAATGGTGCATGTCTGTGTGCTGGCCTCTCTGACTCCGAGAATGGTCCAAACATACTTTACCCTTGTGCCAGCCAAATTTTGCTGACCTAACTGTGCCGACCTAACTCCAGGTTAGGATTGCGCCCTTAGAAGCAAACCCTGTTACATTCAACAGCGTTTATTCCAGGAAAACAAGTATAGGATTGCAATCTTAGACAAAATGGCATGTGGATTGGGGAGTTACATTAGCTGTGAAAATTAATGTTCTGGGATAGTGACCACTGCCTTGCCTATCTCTGCCCAGGAAAAAGCAAGGACAGGTTGTTGTTGTTATTTGAATAGTTTATACCCCGCCTTTCCCACGGCAAAGCAAATCCCCCAGGCAGCTTTCAGAGAACAAAAAGTACAATGTAACTACAATAAGTAAAACACAGTAAAAAAAATATTTAAGAAGTTTTAGCATGAACACAGAGAATGTTCAAAAATGAAGTGATACCCAACTCTCCTCATCAGGCCCTTTGGAGGGTGGGAAACAATTGACCAGGGGAGTAAATAAACTATGACAGTATTCCAGAGGGACAGAGGGCAGACAGCCAACCATCAACCAAAGGCCAGACAAAATCAGTATGATTTGAGCCCTCTCCGAAAGGCCATGAGGGAGTGTGTCGTTCTTAATTCTTATGGTAGGGAATTCCATATTTGTGGAGCATTTGCTTCGGCATGGGAAAGGCAGGGTATAAGTTCTTCAAATCAAATAATGAATAATAAGCTAAGCCAGCAAAGAGTCAGAGACTCTTTGGCCGGAGTCAGAGAGGCCAACACAC
Organism: Lerista edwardsae; assembly: GCA_029204185.1. Classification (NCBI taxonomy): domain Eukaryota; kingdom Metazoa; phylum Chordata; class Lepidosauria; order Squamata; family Scincidae; genus Lerista; species Lerista edwardsae. The sequence continues at coordinate 2,968,843 of JAJKFI010000135.1, read as the reverse complement.
AAACGTGAGCCATCCTCCCTGACTCCGAGAGTAAATCCAAACACGCTTAATGGTGTCCCTTGTGCAGGCCAAACTTTGCTTGCTTAACTCCAGTTTAGGATTGCGCTCTAAGGCAAGCCATCCTCCCTGACTCTGAGAGTAGTCCAAACATGCTTTATGGTGTCCCTTGTGCAGGCCAAGCTTTGCTGGCCTAACTGTGCTGGCCTAACTCCAGTTTAGGATTGCGCTCTAAGGCAAGCATCTTGTGTTAGGCGTGGCAACAGACTGGTAGCCAGTGGAGAGCTCTTAATATTGGTAGTTGGTAGTAGTAATATTGGTATGTAGTTGGCCCTAATTAATAACATGGTTGCTGCATTCTGTATCAGTTGTCATTTCTAAATGCTTTTTCAGAGGCAACTCCATGTATGACGTGTAGGAAATAACATTTTTGCTGCATCAATGAGGCAGCATAATGCGTCTTTTATTACTCAGTGACTTGAAAGAAACTTGGAATAATGGTAGGTTATGTTTGAATTCTAAAAAAGTGTATGGTATGTTAAATGGAAGGGTTGAGTTGAACTGCATTGTGATGTGTTTGAAGTGCTAAATGTCATTAAATTAATTCACCCTCCTGTTGTCATGTGACACTCTCAAATATCTACATTCGTTTGCTCCTGGGTTGAGCACAAACTTATTATCCTAATTATTGAACTGCTCCATGGAGTTGCTCATCTCAATTTCTCTGTTCTTACAAAGGTAAAGGTTTTCCCCAGACCGAATGGTCTAGTCGTGACCAACTGTAGGGGGTGGTGCTCATCTTCGTTTCTAAGCCTGTAGAGCCGGCATTTGTCCAAGGACAAGCTTCCGTGGTGGCCAGCATGACTATACGCCGAGGCACAAGGAACGCCGTTCCCTTCCCACCAAAGTGGTACCTATTTATCTCCTCGCATTTTTAGGTGCTTTCAAACTGCTAGGTTGGCAGGAGCTGAGATGAGCAACAGGAGCTCATTCTGCTTCATTTAACTGCTTCATTGATAATGTACCCTCAAAAACCAGGTGTGGGTCTGCTTAGGAGTTGTATCACTGTGCGTGGTTGAAAATGTACCACTGTATACATGCATCACAATGTAGATAGGTAAAACACACTGAAATAAGCATGTAATATGCCAAGTGAACATGTGAATCTACCCAAATGCAGACGTTTTGGGTGAATAGCAGATACTCTCTTACCTAAGCAGTATTTCTTATTTTGTGCGAGTTGTGTGGTTCAAGCATGACATACCAAATGCCTTTAGAAACATTTTGTGCCACATTAAAACCTTGTGCATTATATCAGGGGTGTTGAACTCATTTCATACAGTAGGCTGAATAGCATTTTTGATGCTTGCTGAGGGCTGGAAGTGATGTCATTAAGCAGGAAGTGATGTCATTAATCAAAAAGGGATGCCATTAATCAGGTCATTTCCAGAGATAAGCACTTTTTCACTTAGGAACTCATTAACTGCAAACAGAAGAGAAGTTATGCATTGTATTTTCAAGATATGGGAGAGCCCAATTATCATGTGGACTGCCCTTTCTGCAGTGGCATCTCAGTACAGCTCAGCAGCTGAGAGAGTTTGAGGGCGGATAAAGAGCTTCTGGGTGCTTCATTTCCCCCCCCCCCAGGCCTTACGTTTGACACCCCTGCATTATATCATCTGAAGTTGAATTATTATTATTATTATTAATACTACTACTACTACTACTACTACTACTACTACTACTACTACTAATAATAATAATAATAATAATAATAATAATAATAATAATAATAATAATAGTTGGATTTATATACCGCCTTTCTTAGGTCACCAGATTTCTCTAATGACTATAACTCAAGGCGGTTTACATAGGCAGACTTTATTCAGAAACCCAAAGGTTTTTGCAATTTTTACAGAACTACACACATACAGATGGATCTTTCTGGATTTAGTCCTTCTTTCTGGCCACCCGTTTGTCTTCTTGCTGGCTAATAAAAGTATCACTCTTCGTGTTGTTGTTGTTGATCCATGAAAGGGTGTGAATTCTTAGTATGAGCATATTGAAAGCATTTGCAAGCAACCATTTACTTGCTTCTTTCATATGGTGTATCTTACACGGATTTTTAATTTTTATAACTTTTAATTTTTTAATTTTTATAACATCCTGGGGATTCAACATATGGAAGACATTGCTGTGATAATTAGTTATACGAGATCTGGTGACCAATTTTTAATTCAGATTGTCATTTTTAAGCAGTAGTGCCACAGATGGCAGGGTTTGACTGTCCACCACAGGCGCAGTACCTAAGGGGCAGCTGTTGCTCATGAACTCTTTTCTTTAAAACAAAAAACAAAACATGCTTCAGGTCAAGAGTAGTCAAACCTGTTAAAGAACCTGCTTTTGCATATGCAAATCTGTTGTTTTGTCGTTTCATTAAGCAAGCATGTCTCTTGTGGTGCCCAATAAGTCTGCAACCTGGACCGTATAGCAAAAAGACAACTGTGATTTCTGCAGCACATAGCCATGGGATATGTCTTCTGTTTTGGGACTTTGTTTCTGGAAGACTGCCTGTAATCTGGAAGAAGGGTAGTGAGTCAAGTCTATGTTTGGAGGCGAGAAGAAAGGGAAGGTGTTTGCTGTCATTGACTGTAGGATAGTTGTGAAGCTTGACATGCCCAGGAGCTAATGGAAGCCATGTGGGGGAGCCGTACACAGCATACTTGAGTTTTCATCATCTGGTGAGCCTCCAGCATGATTTCCAGGCACAAGGGCTGAAACACGTCTACTTTGGTTTGGAGCTGATTGATCCGAAGTACAGAACATGCTTGTGGGATCTTCACTTGTTATAGAAGAACATAAATGATTGAAACGATTTTTTTTTTAAGTGGTGGTGGGCTCGATTGTTTATACATAGTGTAATGCTTAGTAAAAGAAATTGCCAAATATAGTAACGCATTGGTAATCAGTGACAGTTTTGTTGCAAAAGGCTTTTGCATATCCACTTCGAAATTCCTTTAAGGAACTTATCCTGTGTATAATGTATTGAAAAGGTAGACTAGAAACTAGAGAGAAAACTTCTTGATTTTCTACTGTATTTTTTTCTGAATGGGGTCATTATGGTATGATCTAGAAATGACACTTTCCCCCCTTTTTTCTCCTTCTTCTTACCCTGAACCACTATAGATTGCTGCGGGGGAGATGAGAAATAGTTAGAATTGATGAACAAATGTTGCATGCTGTCATGTCAGTCTAGATTATTGCTGTTTTTACACCCCTAAGTCCCATAAGATTCTAAAGATCACCAAACATAATGCAGTAATGCTGTTGACTGTGTTAATTATTTCAGCCCTGGTTTGTCAACAGTGTTTTAATGGAATAAGGAGGGGAAAACACACACACATACACACACACACACACACACACACACACACATTTAGAGCTTTTGTTGGGAAGGGGAGGGGGGATTCTAACCTTTTTAACCTTGTCAACAGATTCTTTTTTTTTTTGACATTCTGACACAAAGCATTATTTGTGCAAGGGTTGAAGTTTAACTCTTCAAGGAACCAGATATCATTTTTATTGGGTTATTAATTCTGGTAGGTGTTAATCTCATCAAGATTTGCAGGCATTTTCCTTCATAGGCCATTCTGATTTGTAGCTTTTTTCTTCTTTTCTTTTCACAGCAGTATTAAATACCAAACCTCCTCTGATATGGAAGTTCATTAGAGATATGTCTTTGATGGCAGCCCTTTTCAGGGCTTCAGTTTCAAATACCTTGATGTAAAGCTTAAGAAGCCATTGTGTTGTAAGCCCTTCTTGATGTGCCTTATTTAGATCTGCATAGTAAATCAAGGAAAGTAAATAACAAGGCAGCAGATGGAAGCATGGAGATAAGGCCAGTGAACAATTGTATTTGTATTTTGTTATGATGTTGACAGGAGCTAAAATTCACTAATCTAGTTCAACTGATCTGCATTTCAAAGAAATCTCATTTAGCAGCAACTTGAAGGTTTGGAGGATAAAGTTCTTTTATTGCAGCTTTTATTGCATTCTTTGCTAATTTATCTGGTCAAGATTTAGCCTAGCTTACTTAAAACAGCAAGCATGTTACAATGAGTCTTAAATACTACCAAAGCAATAATGTCTAGACTATGAACCAAAGGTAATTACATATCTAGCATTGAATAGGGAATGTTTAGGAAATACTGTTGTCCATACTGAATTATAAAAGAAATGCAGATAAGATTCCCCCCTCCGAAAGATTTTCTCTTAATACTGAGAGGAAAAGGACTAATGCCCAAGCAACTCTTGAAAACATTGAATATAATAAGTGGACCTTCTTGATTTGCAAATGCTGTGATGTTGTATTATGTGCATTGGATACCGTAAATATAAGGTGTTACAAGGATCTCTCTCTCTCTCTCTCTCTCTCTCTCTCTCTCTCTCTGTGTGTGTGTGTGTGTGTGTATGTGTGTGTGTGTGTGTGTGTGTGCATCTCTCTCTCTCTCTCTCTCTCTCTCTCTTTATAATTATATAAAGCAGTGGTTCCCAAACTGTGAGTTGGAACCCACCAGGGGGTTGAGAGCACAAGTGTAGTTAATGAAGGTGTTGCTTGGTGTAGAGAGCAAAATGATGCCCTGCAAATGATGTTACAACAGGTAGTGACATCACAGTTGTATTTTCATTTTCTTTGTGGGCTTTTTTGGCCATAACTTCTGATAGAATGTAGATATTACACTCCAATGTGTCATTGCATTCTGCATTAAATTCTGCATTGAATGGTATATAGCATGATTGTGTTATTCATACATACCAAGATTTTCACAGTTTTGGCCACTAGTGTCAAGCTCAGCTTGTTGCTCCCCCCCACAAAGCTTGTTCTCTGGTGCAATTATACCCCCTGCACCCCTGCAATTATGCCCCTGGTTGCAAGCCAATTTCAGGCACCCAGAGCAGCCATAATGAAAATATGGGAAGGTGGGATGCTGGAAAAGGAGAGGGTAGTTTGGTTGTTTTACTTGTGCCAAGGTTGCAAATAGGCTTTTTTTTCTTTCTGATTCACTTTGCTATTGGAAAATGACTGAGAAATAATCCAAACTGATTGCTGCATTCTCAGGAAAGCAGCAGGCTCTGGCATCGCAATGATGGCATTTCGGCTGTGACATCATTTGCAGTGGGTCCCAGACTTCCATTCTAAAAAGTGGGTCCTAGTGCTAAAAAGTTTGAGAAGTATTTGTTGTTCAGTCGCTAAGTCGTGTCCGACTCTTCGCTACCCCCTGGACCACAGCACGCCAGGCCTCCCTGTCCTCCACTAGCTTCTGGAGTTTGCCCAATTTCATGTTCATTGATTCGGTGACACTATCTTACCATCTCCTCCTCTGCCGCCCCCTTCTCCTTTTGCATCTTTCCCAGCATGAGGGTCTTTTCTAAAGAGTCCTCTCTTCTCATGAGGTGGCCAGAGTATTGGAGCTTCAGCTTCAGGATTTGTCCTTCCAGGGAGCAATCAGTCTTGACTTCCTGTAGGATTGCCCAATTGGATCTCCTTGCAGTCCAGGGGACTCTCAAGAGTCATCTCCAACACCATAATTCGAAAGCATCTGTTCTTCGGTGCTCTGCCTTCCTTATGGTCCAGCTCTCACAGCCATACATTGCTACTGGGAAAACCATTGCTTTGACTACGCGAACCTTCGTTGTCAGGGTGATGTCTCGTTTTTTTATTAAGTTGTCTAGGTTCGCCATAGCTTTCCATAGAAGTATACAGGTTATATATGTATGTTTGGGACCCATGGATTCCACTCCATAAGGATTCCTACAGGCTTGACAGGGTGTGTGTGGAAGTGTTCTGAGATGTGGGAAGGCCACATGTGGCCTCTCCCTCTCTTAGAATGCCTGCTGGAGGTGTTTAAGATGCACTTCCTGTTTTTTCAGGCCCTCTGAGAGAGGAGGAGGTCTCATCCTTACATGCAGGAGCACCTCCAGATGCAGCCAGACAGCCCCTCCAGAGGTCCCCTAAAAGGCCTACCACAGATCCTGTTATCTGCAGATTTTGGCATCTCATCTTCCCATATTTTCAATATAGCTGCCTGGTGCTTCGCAACTCACCTGAAATCAGCTCACGACCCACTGGTGGGTCCTGACCTACAATTGGGAACCACTGCTTTAAATGGATTTTACTTTTTTTCCTACCCTAATACAGTTTTGCTAAGAAGCTGTGAGTTTACTTATTTTTTTTTTACTTAATTTGTCATTTAACTTTAAGAAAAATGAGAGACTTCATGAAACTTTTTTTTGGAATTCAGACTATGCAGTTTATGGCTTGATTTCAGGCAGATGCATTCAAATTGCATGTAAGAAGCTCTTGTGGCTAATAACATCCCAGTGGTATCTTTACATTGCATCAGTCTTACTACATCTTATGTATAGAAACACTTAACCTTTTTACAAATTTTCACAAAAGTATTAAAGAAAGCAATGTTTTAGAGAATTGGGGATTATCAAAGCAATAACGATCATATATAATTATTGGAGATTATAATTAATTATAGTAATAAAACCACACACAGGGAGAACGAGATGTAAATAGACCCAGATATATGATGAATTTTCAAAATTTATCTGCACTTTACGATACTTAGCAGGAAGAAGGACACAATCAGTGGTGTTATTCTGCAGGAACACTGGGCGGGACATCCGGGTGATCGACAGCCCGCCCATCGTGTTCCGCAGCGTTCCGCCGTTTGTGTAACATACGCAAGCGGCATAATTGGTTGCGCAAACGGTGTAACACTGTGGAACGCGACGGGCGGGCTGTTGATCACCTGGATGTCCCGCCCAGCGTTCCGGCAGAATAACACCACTGTACACAATCCTAACCTGGAAGTCAATTCATTAATGTACCAAGGTGTTTTCCTGTACATTGATGATAAGTGACCTGTTGTAGCCTACATCTAGTAGGGGAGATAGAGTTAATTAATTTAGATTCATCTGTAAATGACATATCTTTTGCTGTCACAATAGTATTTGTTTGTAATGTCAATCAGGCATTCTTTATGAGTTAAAAAAAACTTCCCTGAAGGAATATGTAGTGATCCCTGCATATTCTAGAATACAACAAAAGAATTGCTCATATTGTGGAGATGAAAGTGAGAAGATTGGTGTTGAATACCACACAGAAATATTAGACTACGTAGGGCCCAATCTTATCCAACATTTCATGTACCTGCAATGCAGTCCCAAGGTACGGGAACAAATGTTCCCTTAACTTGAGGACGGCTTTGTAACTGCATTGACCACAAGATGCAGCACAAGATGCAGCACATTGACACTGCTGCATTGGAAAATTGGATAGGATTGGGGCCTCCGTGTATGTTTTTCAAAGGCCTGCTGGTTAAGAAGACTCAGAACATAAATGTTGACCAGCATGGGCCTAAAAGTTAACCTTACGATGAAAAGAGGTTTGGTAAGGACCTGAGATCTGAAAGTAAAGGAACAGAACCTGTTAGGCATCTGGCCTAAGTATTTGCAGGCAATTGACCTTGAATGTAATGATAAATAAAAATCTTTAGATTTCACCGTTTTTGTTGGCTCTGTGAATTGTCTACATTTTAGGTGCCTTTATGGCTCGATTTGGTGAAAATTATAACAAGAGGTAGGCAGCATGTCATTGCCACACAAATGAAGGTGATTTTGGCATACTGTCCTTTTAACTCCTGTAACTTATAGGAGGAAGACCAAATACTCATTTGGGTAGTTAATCAGAAGAGAACCTGTGTTATTTTGACCATGAAAGAGTATGCGTGTCCTGCCTCCCGATTGGTGGAGTCGTGGTCCTTGATTTGAATTCACTGCTGGTCCAACCAGACCTGGACTCTCCGAACGTGACCAGACCTGTGTTCTGGTTAGGTCAGGAGGGTGTTCTGAGGGTCAGGGAGGGCAAGCACAGCCCAACGGGCCCTCAAAATACTCTCCAGATGATGGCCTAAAATGATCACTCCCAGTCTTCCAAAAATAAGAAGTGACCATTTTTGGCCTTTTGGAGGCATTCTTAGGGCTGGGGAGGCTGCATGCCCTGACCTGACTGGAGCATCCCTCTGGACGCATTTGGAGGGTCTGAAGTGCCAAGCCCCCTGGATTTGATGATCCATGGGTTTTGTCATCTGTAGGGCTTCTGGGAACACCCCCCCTCCCAGATGCCAAGGCATGACTGTACCAGTTAGGGACTTACAATGCATCACCTTATAGTCCTGGGGAGGTATAAGTGATCTTCATTCGCTTGTAGTGATAAACTTCAAAACTGAGATTCTGTGGACCATCTATTGCACACTGCAAAGAAAGAATGGACACAGGTGTCCCTCACCACAATTAATAGGTTGATGCCTTGGTTTTATCAAGATTAATGGTGTGGGGATCCAATGGGGATCCAGTGGGGCAGGAAGTGGGAGAGTGAAGCCCGGGAGGGGGGGTTGATGTGGCGGTAGCGCATTTGGAACCCTAACCGACTTCCTGGGCCTGATCCGTCTGCACTGGTCAACTTGGACTTGCATCAGCGATATCGCTGGCCCACGTCCACGTTGATCCAAGCTGCTGGGCTTACCCTGGGAACAGGGACAAAGGGAGCCACAGCACCACCCAGGGATTTGGTTAGGATTGGGCTGTGATCCATGCCTCTGGTCCTAGGAAGAAGGCTTCTTCCTCGCTAAGGAAAGAGGAATAGCGTTAGGATCACCCTTCCTCCCAAGATACTTCCACCCTTCTTGGTGTATGGAAAAGAAATGGTTGATGACTTGATGACTTCCAAGGACCTTATGGTTTTGTAGGTCTGCCTTCTGTGCAGAGGCATTGCACCTGTAGGGGGCGGTGCAACACCTCCCATGGGTGCTGGCAAGGAAGTTGGGTGTGCCGCGGAAGAGAGTGGTGTGGAGCTGCCCTTGCCTGCCCGTGCCTCTGTTACGCTCTGAAATGGAGCTGTTCAGGAAGCAGGGGGTGGAGCAAGGCTTTGTGGGGGCGGCGGCGCAGTAACGGTTTTCGTCACCACCCTGCCCCAGGCGCAGTCCGCTCCACTCCAAGCTCCACGCCACCCCCCAGACCAGACCACCTCCTGGACCGCCCTCCTTCTGCCCTGTTCTGTCCGCCGACATGGACCACCTCCATCGCCTACTTAGTACACTTCTAAAGCCATTGCAATTTATTTTAAAAAATCAATCTTAGAATAAAAACACATACCACCACTTTCTGTTCTTTGCTTTCTTGGGGGTGTGGTGGGGAGCAAAACCTACAAAAAAATAATAATTTTAAAGAACATCTACCTATGCTTTTGGTTTCTGACAAAAATTTGGCATTTTTTTTCTAAGCGTATCATGTTTTGTATAAGTATGCTGGTGTGTGTGTGTGTGTGTGTGTGTGTGTGTGTGTGTGTGTGTGTGTGTGTGTGTTCATTCATTCATTAAAATTCAAATAGTATTTATATACCGCTTTTCAATACGAAGTTCACAAAGCGGTTTACAGGCAAATAGTAATAATAAAGTTAAATGGCTCCCTGTCCCAAAGGGCTCACAATCTAAAAAAATGCAGAACCCCACCAGCAACAGCCACTAGAAAGACACTGCACAGGGGTGAAGAGGGACAATTACTCTTCCCCTGCTAAACATAAGAGGAACATCACGTGAAAAGTGCCTCTTGCCCAGTTAGCATCATGTTATATATACAGTGTGTGTGTGTGTGTGTGTGTGTGTGTGTGTGTGTGTGTGTGTGTG
>JAJKFI010000135.1:2920471-2959081 GCA_029204185.1 Lerista edwardsae | reverse complement strand
GTGTGTGTGTGTGTGTGTGTGTGTGTGTGTGTGTGTGTGTGTGTGTGTAAACAAACTGAAGAGAGTAGAGAATGTTTATTTTTTTTCCTGTCAAGCCCCCAGACACTTTGGCATGCAAAAACACACACTCGTTTTCTGTTCTTTGCCCTACAGATCATTCCTGGTCTCTGAAGGAACCTCCTTCTTCATGTTTTGAGCACCAAGTGTTGCTGCTGGAAGGAGGAGCCCCTGCAAGCCAAAGGAGCCATTCTCGCTTGGACAAACAAGGAACAAAAAAGACTCCAAAGAAATGTAAGTGTTCCATAAAAGGTAGAGTGAGGTCGTTCCTTAGCTATATTGACCCTGCCCATGACGTTTGTGCTTGACCCAAAGATTTTGCCAAGCAAGTTGACGTAGCAGTCACGATCATTAAAAGTGTAGGAACCTCTCTCTATTCTGTCTTGAAGGTGTTTGGAGTAATCTTCAGAGAAACCAGTCCACTAGGGTGCTGTTACAATTTTAGGGGAAATGGTGAAATATCTCAAGGGGGGGACACCCCACTTTTCTGAATCACTGGTTATTCTTCATTAGTCTCATTGGTACATTGGAAGCATTGGTGTAATCCAGCTGTCTTTCTGACTAATTGCACATTCTAGCACAGCTGAGATGCTTCACGTTTTCGTGGGGATCGACATTCTCTTTCAGGAAGATAGTTTGTTGTTTTATGGTTTGACTTGACTAAAGGTGTGGGGGCGGGGCGGAAAGTTTCATGTATCCAGTGGGCCCTTCATTTCTGTGGGGATTCATGGATGAATGGAGTCGGGGGGGAAGGATTGCTGCGGCACAATTACTCATGGCCCTCTAGAGTCCGTGCCAGGCCTCTGCCCAGTGATGTCATCTGGGCGCGCCAGTAACCGGAATGCCCGGATGATTGGCAGCACTCCACCCCTATGGCAGAGGCCAGCCACGCCTCCCTGCGCCTGGAATCGCTCCGTTTCAGAGCGATTCGGACGCACGGGAGGGCGGGCGGGCCCAGGAACAGCTCGCCCGTCTTCGGGAGAGGCGGTGCAGCCCGGGCCTGTCCGCGGAACAAGCGGAACGCCGTACCGGCCCGTTCCACCCAGATACCACCGCTGCCTCTGCCCAGTCCACGGGCCTCCCTGCCTCCGCATACAGTTCTGGTCGTCACGTCTCAAAAAGTACATAGTGTAACTCTGTTTGAGTTAGCTAATGGCGAAATTATTGAAGATTTGAATGAATAATGGAAAAAGATACAGTTTTTCTTTTTTTCCTTCAATAGAGTTGTAGTAATTCTATCCTTTCAGAGGGAATATATTCTAGCTATGACTATTCGTTGTTTATGCTTGCCCTCGCACTGCCTCCAACCTTCCTATTGTCTTAATCCTTTGTTTCCTTACCCTATGTAGTTTGCTATCCTTACCTGTATCTTTATAGTTATAAAATTAATAAAATCATCTTCAAAAACAAAAAAAGGACATAGTGGAACCTGAAAAGGTGCAGAAGAGGGTGACGAGATGATTATTGCGCTGGGGCACCTCCCTTTTGAAGAAACACTGCAGTGCTTGGGGCTCTTCAGTCTAGAAAAAAGGCGCCTGAGGGGGGACATGATTGAGACATGCAAAATTATGCATGAAGTGGATAGAGTGGATAGTTCTTTTCCCTCTCTCACAACACCAGAACCAGGGGACATCCACTAAGTGGATCCACTACATTGAGTGTTGGGAGAGTTAAAACAGATAAAAGGAAATACTTCTTTACCCAGCGGGTAATTAATCTGTGGAACTCCTTGCCACAGAAAGTGGTAATGGTGTTTTGCCTAGGTGGCTTTAAAAGGAGATGGGACAGATTTCTGGATTAAAAGTTCACCATGGGCTACAGGCCATGATGGGTAGTGCACCCTCCATACTTTAGAAGTAGGCTACCACGGAATGCCGGATGCAAGGGAGTGGCAACAGGATGCAGGCATCTTGTGGTCTTGTATGCTCCCTGAGGCATCTGGTGGGCCACTGTGAGGTATAGGAAGCTGGACTAGATAGGCCTTTGCCCTGATCCAGCAGGGCTCTTCTTATGTTCTTAAAAGGCCTCCTGGATGCGACTGGAAGCCACTTCCGGTTTGTGTCCTCAACTTCTAGTCATGTCTGAGAGGTGTTCTGAGGCAAAGTCAAAGGGCTGCAGGCCTCCCCGCACTTTGGAACACCTTCTGGACATGACCAGCAGTGGCTTCTGGTTGCATTCTTCAGGCCCTCTGATGTGCTGGTTTGATAGCTGTGGATGCTGGAATCTGTGGGTGCCAAGTCCGTGGAAACTGAGGGCTCGCTGTATGCTCTTTTAAAAAGTAAGTCTAATGTTTCATTAAATAAGATATATGGAGATACTGACTGGGGTTCAGAGGGGTGCACAGCTGCTTTCTCAGAGAAATGCTTTGCAAACCCCATTAACAAGTTTCCTTTAAGTTGCCTCATGTGGCAGCTCAATGCTGTGCTTTTGTTGTTTTGGTTTTTAAGCCTTTTTCCACATTCAAGCAGAAGCCGGCTTGAACTTACAGGTCTGGTGTCATGGAACAGTGTTCTGGAACTTTTACTTGAGGCAAACCTGATGGAGCCGTTGTCAGCCAAAGAACGATGGCTTGGGTGATTGCATAGAAGGGGTTAAGAGCAGTGGTGGAATCTACCTGGGCTAACAACCGGAACCCATTCGCATATTGCAGGGGCGCGTGGCAGCAAGGACTGCAGTGGGCGGAGCCAGCCCTTCACAGAACAACCGGAACGGTGTTCCGGAGTGTCCTGGCTACATGACATCACTGGTTAAGAGGCATCCGTGGAGAATGCACCACGTGGCTTCCTGGTGACCCCTTATGCTGATCAAAGATTCAATTTCTCTCTTTCCAACCCTCATGGTGCCCATTCTGAGGGTCGCAAAAACTGATATATTAAATGTGCCATTGTCTTCCCGGCATGCCGGTGGTGGTGTTGTGTGTGTGGTGGTACATCAGAGAGCCTGATTCACAGCCCAATCCTAAGTGAGGCCGACATAGCAGGGCTGTATCATACAGCCCATTAGGAGGCAGCATCAGCAACATGCAGGACAAGGGGAGGCTTTCCCCTTACACCCGTGTAAGCCCCAGTCATCCCAGTGGGGCTGCTCGGATCTGTGCCCACTGTTTTGCAGGCACAGGTGCACGTGTGCAGGAGAGGCCTGAATCAGTACAGGGCCGCCGAGGCTGCAGACAGGCTTTAGGGTTTGGTACTATGGCCGTTCTGCATCACAACCCCCTTCTGCGCCCACTGCACCGCCCAGTTACACCCCTGGCACGCCTCTGAATGCCCTCAGCAAGGCCCAGCGCCGCCTGTGCGCCGCCAATGCTTGACTGGCACAAGGCCGGCGTTGCTGACGATCACGGTGGTGCCCGAGCGTTGGCGCTGATGCGCTTGACAGCATGTTTGCAAGCTTAGCGCCTGTGCAACAGGGGTATAGGATTGCACTCACAGTTTGGATCTGTGATGCAAGCACAGGGAGATTCTATTTCCTCTGTTATTTTCCTGCTAGAAATCTCCACCTATATGGCAAATGGGGCAGCAAATAGCCCCTTTGGGGGGGGGCACAATATCAGCCTGGAGAGGCAGTTTTTTTTTGCAGGAAAGGCACAGACGTTCCTGCTTCCCATGCACCAGAATTCTTTCCTAAATCAGATCACTCCCCTACCTCCTAATTGTGACTATTTAGAAGAACAAGTCTGGTGTTTAGCTATTGCGGGGGGGGGGGGTTAACAACTTGGAAAAACAAGTTGAGAAACCCTCTGTTTAGCACAGAATGCCGGGCAACTGGATGTGTGGTTCTCATATCAAGCTCCATCTTGCTTTTTGAGCATGGTCAAGAATCTTCCTTTATTGTTCAGAAAGGGCAGGAAGGCGCATGGGGGGCATAGAGATATCCACTTTGCAGTGAGGATCCCAGGATGCCCCCCACTTCCCCCTCCCCTCTTCTCCCTTCTCAATACAGTAGTGTATTGTACTCACAACTGTTTCCGCATGTCGGAGCGAGAGGATAAATTCCAGCTAAGCAGATAGGTTTTTGTGTGGAAATCTGTTGCCAGGAGTTGATGAATGTATTTTATACCCTTTCTGGATCACAGCTAATTTGTACTAGAACAAGGAGGAAAAAGCAAGTAACTTTGTCAGCTCTTGATATTGTCGAATTTTCACACGTTTTCCACAAGAGAATATTAATATTATGCTTGGCAGTACGCCCAGGCCTGTTGGTGAGGATGTGGGCACCGGAAAGGTGAAATGCTTTAATATATTTTGTTAGTGATCATTGGTGCTGAAACTTTCTTCTCATCCAGAAGACTGATTCTCTGAACTTTCAGTAATCTGTGTCTAATTAGTTAATATGTTTTGCATCTAATGGAACATTTTAGATTACATAAGGAGAAGATTTGTATTTTTCATCTCCTGATCTAAAACCAAAATTGCAGCCCAGTTAATAATAGTGAAAGAAGTAATATCTCTAACCTTTTTATACAAAGGTATTTTAGATATACTTCTTAAATACACCTGCAGTTCATTTAGATCTGGAATATGTTTGGCAATAGTTACTTTCTCTTTCAGATACAGAGGACAGGTTGATCTTAAGGGATAGACCACCTTTGGGAGGAGGAAGTCCTTCAGTTACTCTTCCTAAGTAATGTAGGGCTTTAAAAGTAGTTGCCTGCACCTTGAAAAGCACCCAGAATAGGATTGGAAGTCAGTGCAATTGGAAAAGCTGCAGTCTGAAGGAGTCAAACTGCCTGGCCTGCGACATAATTCATGCAGCCACATTTGGACTGATTGACACAGTATCCAGATTGACATCAAGAACTGTCTCACATAGAGTATATTGCGGTAGTTCAATTTCGATATCCCCAATGCATGGACTACTGGTCAAGTATGGGTCATGTGTGGACCCATTTGGCAAATGCCTCCCTCCCCAGCTACTGTTGTACAGTGTGGAATCCAGGAAGTCTCTTAAACTGCAGAGCTGCTCCTTCAGAAAGAGTGCAATCCCGTCTAGAGCCAGGTTTCTGGACCAATAGCACCTCTGTTTTATCCGGATGTTGATTTCAACTTGTTCTCTCTCATCTAGTCCCTCACAAACTCTGTAGAATAAGTTATAATGTCCATGGCATTAGATGAAATGGTGATTTAGTTCTGGCTTCACCAGCATATTGGAGACACTCAACCCCAAATCCTCTGATGACCTATCAAAATAGTTGCAGACCTATCAACATGCAGATGTTGATAACATGGGGGACAAAATAGAGCCCTGTGACACACCAAAGGTCAAAGGCTGAGATGAAGAGCAGGAGTCTTGCAGGACAACATGCTGGGATCTAGTCATCAGATGGAAAACAGGGTCCCCCAAGCCCCAATCTAGCCAGCTCACCCAGAAGGACATGGCGGTCAATGATATCAAAAGCTGTCGAAGGGTTCCACTGGACCAGTGGTTCCCAACCTGGGTGTTGAGACCCCCCTAGGAAGGTCAAGAGCTGATTTTCAGGGCATCAAGAAGACCCCATTTATTACCAAAGATGTGCTTGTGCAACATTTGAGAAGTTGCATTTTTGCAGGGAACCTATAAACAGAGAAAAATGCTTTTGAAAAAAATACCATGGTGTTTCCACATTCTTAAAAAGAACTGTTGCATTTGGTACCCTATGGTAGTCTACATACATGCTTTTTTTTTTACAGGCGTAATGTCTTATATCACTTCCTGCTTAATGAAGTATTTTGGAGTCTTCTGGTCTTGGAGGGATCCCAACAGGTTGTTGTAACTAAAAAGTGGGTACCGATGCTAAAAGGTTTGGGAACTACTACACTGTATGAACCGTGACATAGGGCCTTGTCCAGTCCTCTGTGTAGATAATCTATCTGGGAAACTAGTGCTATTTCCATTTTTAAATCCTGGCTGGAAGCCAGACTGGAAAAGCGTTCAGGCAACCAGTTTTCATCCATGAAGCCCTGGAGTTGGGACACAACCACCAGCTCAAGCACCTTGCCGCAATACAATGGAGTCCACAAAGGGTTTCTTCAAGAAAGGGCAAACCACTTTCAGCTATATGGCACAATTCCTTCACTCGGCAGAGGCAGATCTAAGGGAGGGCAAAGCTCTAAGTCTTGCAAGAAGCCTTACCTTGCAGTGGAAATCACTCCTCTCCTGCACCGTTTTAGCCAATCCTCTCGGGGAACAGCAACATCTTGGCGTTCCTTACTGGCTACAGCAGCAAGAGAGAGGAGGGATTTACATGACAGGGAAAGGCTCCTTGCAACACTTAGAGCTCTGCCCTCCCTGTAGATCCGCCTCTGTCACTCGGTGATGGATTTATAACCCTCCTCGTCCCCTCCACCTGTCCCCTCTCAGCAGAGCCGTAACATCCTACCCCAGCGCCCTGGGGCTGCGACGTCACAACTCTGCCTCTTTTCACCCCCAGGCAGTGACGTCATCAGGGGTTCTCCGCAGAGGAGGGTGGCATCACCACCTCCTTCGGGGAAAACCCCCTGCCTTTGCGCTTCCGTGTCTCTCTGGAGAAGGGGAGCGCGCAAAGCGGCAGCGCCTCCTTCTCCGGGGGGAGTGCGAAGGAGCTTCTTCCGTGTCTCTGTGGAGGAGTGGGCTCCTCCAGGGAGACACGGAAACGCAAGGAAGCGCACCTCAGTAACTAGGGCGGAACCTGGGGCTAGTCCTGCACTCCCTTTCAGCGCAGCTCCTGGAGCCGTTGCACCACTGGCTCCACCCTAGTTCCGGTTCTGCCTCTCAGGCAGTTCTTAGCCCTGTACAGGGTTGCGTGAGAATGCAGATGGCCCTTATGCTCCAGAGACAGTACGATGTGAATGTAATTCGTAACAGGAAGAACAGATGCAAAGGGGACCCCTGTGGGAACTAACAGTGTGGCAGTCCTGAAGGGATGCATGCAATTTTGTCCACAAAATGTTTAGTAAACAAGTCGCAATGGGCCAGGAAGCTGTCTTGGGATCCAGTGGTGGGTGCCAAGGTTCAAGAGGCTCTGTGGAATGACTTTCCGTGAACGGTATGGTGTCAGAGAAGTATGCTGCATTGGTGGCCAACAGTGGTCCAGGGTAGGTCCTAAAATTGCTTCTCATGTGTGTTTGGTTGGATTTGTCATAAGCAGCGATGTTTGTTTGTGGCAAATAAGATAGTTTTACATCCTAATTCTTACTGAGCACAATGGGCGTGCTTATGAGTAAGGTAAATAATACCATTTTCAGACACCTCTAGACATACGTTTTCCTCCACCCCCACTCAGAGACCTTACTAGGCATTCCATTACACACAGCATTCCAGAAAGCCATGGAGCCACCTTTGCACTAGGCCATGGAACAAAAGCTTTCAAATAGGTCTCCCATCTGCCCAGAGGCAGTCCTGCTTAGGAAGTTTCAGTAGCTAGAAGGCTACCTACAATGCCGCTTGCTCCTCCTGTTAAAAACACTCTGCATAACAGACAGCACCACCCTATGTTGTCTCGGATTACAAAGAAAACAGAAAAGAGTGGGAACACTCCCTATGCAAACAGTCAGGCGGCAAACGCAGTTCGGTAGCCACCTAGGATCTAAAAATATCTCCCTCTTGGGTTGTCTTTCTCTATTTTTTTTTAAGCAAGCAGGTTTATAATTTCAACCTGCACTGCTTCCAGCCCAAAACATGGAAAGAGAGTAGTGCGGTGCTTTTGTATACCGCTTTTCAACAAAAGTTCACAAAGCGGTTTACAGGCAAAACATAATTATAAAGTTAAGTGGCTCCCTGTCCCAAAAGGGCTCACAAAAAACCCTAAATATAAAAATGCAGAACACCCCCAGCAACAGCCACTAGACAAGACACTGCGCAGGGGTGAAGAGGGACAGTTACTCTCACCCGGCCAACAATAAGAGGAGCACCACTTGGAAAAGTGCCTCTAGATTCTGTTAGTCTTTCAGGCTTTTAAAGGGGAGCAGGTTTCGGGGCTTTGGTCTCTGAGCTGCAAATGGCTCTGGAGGCAAAGGGGAGGAGCCGCTTTACACAGGAGCCCAGCCTTCTGCTAATATGCCCAGGCTTCTAACACCACCGTTTCAAAGCAAATGCTGGATGGCCCTTTGAAAGAGGCATGGGACAAGGCAAAGGGACAACTGGCATCCTTCACTTTAAAGGGCTGTTTGGCAGTCTTTCAGGCATACAAAGACCCTGGGCTCCCTCTAGATGTTAGAAAAAAAGAAAAGAAATATCTGTTAGGAGGAACTTCCTCCCACCTTTAGAGTTAATGTACTCAAATACATGTTGCATTGTACATTTCTTGGGGTGACCTTTATAAACCAAATACACTATGAATAGAGGTGGGAGAAAACAGCGGTAGTGAAATACGAACACACAACACCACCTTCCGCGCTTCTCATTTTTGTAAAATACAAATGCCCTGAAATCTGGCGGCACTTCAAGGTGAGCCTCTTCAGATGACCTCAGCGGGTGGGCTGTAATGTGTGCGAGAAGGTGGTCCTTTAGATAGCCTGGCCCAGTGGCGTTATTCACCCGGTACGCTGGGCGGGACTTACCTTTGAGTGGCAGTCCGCCCGTTGTGTCACACCGCGTTCCGCCGCTTTCCCGCCCGCCTCAGCGGGCGGGAAAGCAGCGGAACGCGGCATGACGCAACGGGCGGACTGCCACTCAAAGGTAAGTCCCGCCCAGCGTACCGGGTGAATAACGCCACTGGTCTGGACCCAAGTTGTGAAGAGCCTTAAAGGTCAATACCAGCATCGTGAGTTGGGGCCGGAAACAAATGGGCATTCCGGGTAACTGCTGAAATGGTGGTCCAACGTTTTCCACAAATTGCAGCTTCTGAACTGTCTTGTGTGAATAAAAACACATAACACTGTTATGTGAATAAAACACATAACACTGTTGTGTGAATAAAAACACATAACACTGTTCTCCACTTTGAACTTGGGGAAAAAAACCAAAATCTGCAAAAAAATAAAATTGTTTTCTCCCACCTCTAACTATGGATGCAGTTTGCTACAGTAGCATTCACACACGCTTTGTTCCTTTGTGTAGAGCTGCTTCTGCTATACTAAGGAGCACAGTCCTGTAACTTGGGGGTGGCAGAAGTGGTTGCATGGCACTGAAAGAGTTGCTAGGTACCCCCGTTATCTTGGGACAATGTGGTGTATGAATAAACATATAATGGCACTGCATTGTGTTTTATCTGAAAATTTTCCTGCTCTTTCCAAACAAGAATGTATTAGGCATCACATCATTCCCCGTGGAGTGTTATTAAGACAGCTTAAATCATTAGCGATGCTGAGGAGAAGAATGAAATCTCCTTTACAATATGTTAGCTCAGCTGCCTGTTTTGCACTGTGTGCAATTTACTTAGTGCAGAGTCATTTGCATTAATTTTGTTCACATGTTATTGACTTACAGAAACTCCAGGCTGGTTCCCCCACGTTCCAGCTGCCACATGGAAGGCGCTGTAAATCTATCAACATGACGGTTGTTTTCATGTTGAGTTGCTAGTGTGGATTGGCACAGCACATTGTGTGGGCACTTAGCATCTGCCCAAACAGAAGGGTTTGCAATGGCACCGTGGAAAAGCACCCAATCTGCATGGCTGTTGCTAAAGGGAGTGGTTTCTAGTTGGTGTAGACTAGCCCTGATACATCATGGCTGGAATGCTAAGTGGAAGAATGGCACAGTCATAGACTTTCCTATGCCGAGACTTTTAGTTGCTCTTTTAGTTGCTGACGTGTCTGCTTTAACTAACTGTGCAAAGAACACGTTAGAGGAGTTGTTCCCAAACCTTTTAGCACCCACATACACTTTTCAAAATGACACACTATCAGGACCAGCGGCGTCATGCAGCCGGAACGCTGGGCGGGAGGAACGGGTTCCGGTCTGTTTCGCCCGCAGGGGCGAAACGGAACGCAACGGACCGGAACAAAACAGACCGGAACGCAATGGACCGGAACGAAACGGGTGAGCTGCCGCTCACCCGTTCCTCCCACCCAGCGTTCCAGCTGCATGACGCAGCTGATCAGGACCCATCTAGCTGTAAGAGGCTTCTTATTTTTTAAAAAAGTTTCACTTGACCAGTTGCTTGAGCCTGTTCCACTGTGTTGGGAGGGTTGCCTTCTGGAGCATTTGTTGAGCTCCACGTTTATCAGATCAGAACTGTTCTGGTGGCTTTGCGTTCCCCATCACCTGGCCTTCAATAAGAGCTGAGGCTCATTCACCTACTCGCAAGTAAACACTCATGTGCAGCTCGGTTTTGCTTTCCCTAGGGCTAACTACATTCCCCTTGTCAGTTCTCAGCTTGTCCGTTTTGCGGCCCACCCAAAATCAGGCCATGACCCACTGGTGGGTCCCCCCCGTTCACAGTTTGGGAACCCTTGATGTAGAGGATTCCTCTGTCATTCAATTCTGAACTGAGACTACTGCCATACAGTGGATGTGCATTGTAGACCATCAGAAAACTTTGATTACAGAGCCCAATCCTACTCAAACATCCCTGCAATACAGGGTACACTGCATCCCATGGGGGAGTTTAGTAGACAGAAAAACTCCTCTGGATAAGACATTTGTCCCCTGGGATAAGTCACAGCCTGTGTACTTGGACCCGCATCAGCTATTGTATATAGCTATTGTCTATAGCTGCCGCAAGCCTATGTTGATCCATGTTGGCGGATCAGGCTTGCGATGGGTGATAAAATACAGCATGTGCCAGCGCCACCGATCCCAGACCCAATCTACCTATCCTTGCACTGCACAGTGCAGACCTTTCTTACTCTGGCAGGCGTCCTCTGTTGTGCCAGATCCGGCAGGAAGGCTTTGACTTTCCCTTCGGCACCACAAACAGACACACCGTCACATGTTCTTTTGGATAGGATAGGGCCCGTAGTACAGTTTAATTTTTTATATAATAGTGTTATTTTGGAAGTTTCTTTGGCTTTGATAAAGGTAAAGGTTTCCCCACGACCAAATGGTCTAGTTGTGACCGACTGTAGGGGGCGGTGCTCATCTCCGTTTCAAAGCCTGTAGAGCCGGCGTTTTGTCAGAGGACAAGCTTCCGTGGTCATGCGGCTGGCATGACTCTATGCTGTAGCTCACGGAACGCTGTTACCTTCCCACCAAAGTGGTCCCTATTTATCTACTTGCAGTTAGGTGCTTTCGAACTGCTAGGTTGGCAGGAGCTGGGACAAGCGATGGGAGCTCACTCCGTTGCGCAGTCTTGAACTCCCAACCTTGCAGTTGGAAAGCCCAGCAACAGCGGATTAACCCGCTGTGCCACCACATTGGCTTTGATACTATAGTGTAATTCAGTGGTATTCAAACTTTTTAGACCGGGACCCACTTTTTAGAATGGCGCCCGTGTCGGGACCCACCGGAAGTGATGCCTTGAACCTGGAAGTGATGTTGTGGCAGGAAGTGCCTTCATCAAGCAGGAAGTGCTGATATTGTCACATAATAACATGACACTCCTGAAATGCAAATTGGCATTCTTGGACTGCAGCAATTGTACAACCAGGAAACATCCCTGACAGAAAGCAAGATGATGACAAATTATTAGGTAAAAGCACTGAACTAAAAACAAAATTAAAAAAAAAAAAACACCCTCAATTGAAAATTCAAACTTTTAACACTCACAAAAGGAATATAACAAGGGTAAGTTCTGCAGTTTCCAAAATGGCTGCTCCCAGCTTTCCACGATCCACCTCACATCAGGTCGTGACCCACCAAGTGGGTCCCGACTCACAGTTTGAATAACACTGGTGTAATTGATACATTTTTCCCCATTCTTTTGGCTGTGGTTGTATTACTGAGCTGCTGGTAGAGTTTCTTTGAGGAAATGGAAATATTGGTGTTGATGCATATAAACTGCTTTGTACGCGAATGTGGATTCAAGGAAATAAAAGGGTATCTAGAAGGAGACAACATCACAACTACTGTAGATGAGATGTATAATTGCAGAAGCCATCTGTTCTGTGGGGAGTGTTTGTGTATTTTACTAACACTAATAATGTTCAACTAATTAACAGTGATCCCTCACAAAGCAATGTGGGCCTTAAATATTCCTGAACAGGAAAATAGATGGGCTTAATGAGAGAACTGTGCAAAGGGTTCTGTTTTTAACTCTACCATACTGTTGCCTTTTTGAAGCCCCTAATTTATAAATGAGAGCACAAGTTGCCATACTGTTACAGATAATTGAAAGTAATTATAAAGGTTTCTGTCATTGTGCTATTCAAAAAAAGTGCTATACTTGGTTATAAAGGGTTGGCAAATATCTTCATTTTTGCATATCTCTAATGGCAAATATCAGTTGGATAATTTTGGCTGACATTCTGACTTTTGCTAGAAATGTAGTTATGCTAATATAATGCAATAAAGGAATCTGGATCCTGAAGTAATTTTTTACTATTTCCCCTTTACCTAGTTCATTAGGTTTTGGCTACCAGGTATGGAAAATGGTTGCAGTTGGCTGTATTTGGAATTGTTTCCTTGGTTCTGCTTGGACTTTTTTCAAAGTCGAAAAATGGCTTGTTCAGTAGCGAGTTAGGTAGTACACAACGCAGAATGCCTATCCTGTTATAGTCAACCACAACCAGGTACACACATACAAAGGTGCACACAGTATCTAAAACCGTGGTTCCCAAACTCCTCTCAAGGAGTTGGGAACCACCTAACTAAGAACATAAGAAGAGCCCTGCTGGATCAGGCCAAAGGCCCATCTAGTCCAGCTTCCTGTATCTCACAGTGGCCCACCAGGTGCCTCAGGGAGCTCAGTAGACAACAAGATGCTTGCATCCTGTGGCCACTCCTTTGCATCCGGTACTCTGAAGTAGCCTACTACTAATGTAAGGAGGTTGCACCACCCATCATGGCCTGTAGCCCACTATGGACTTTTCTTCCAGAAATCCGTCCAATCCCCTCTTAAAGGCATCTAGGCCAGATGTCATCACTACCTCCTGTGGCAAATCACCATCAGTGACATCACTTCCAGTTTCCAGTCAAGAAACCAGAAGTGGCTTCCAATCACCATGTTGTTATTTCCAGGCTCGGGGAGCACTATGGAGGCATCTGGAAGGCTCCCCACACACCCCTCGGGCTGGTGCTGGCTTCAGGTAAGGTAGAAAGGCCCCTCTTTCCCCACAGCAGTGCAATCTTTGGGATTGCCTCACCACGGCCAACTGCATAATTTTTATATCATTTCTGGTGGTGGTGGTAGTAGTAGTAGTAGTAATAGTAATATTCGTATTTATATACCCCCTTTCTTAGGTCATTAGATTATTCCTCTGAGTTTAACTCAAGGTGGTTTACACAGGCAGGCTTTATTCATAAACACAAAGGTTTTTACAAATTACAAGAAAGTTCTGTCTTTCAAGTTCTGTCTTTCAAGCTGGTACTTTCATGGTGTAGTCTTCTTTCTGGCCGCACGCTTGCCTTCCTGCTGGCTGATGAGCAGCTTCTCGGCTCCCACCAACGAAGCGGCTGGCCCAGCACACTCCCCTCTCACAGGCAGCTGTAGCTCAGCTCTAACCAGTCGCAGTTTACAAGGTCTGTCGCTCACAGAGACTTCCGGTGATCCTGAACTGGTGCCCTTCGGATGTTATCGTCAGGCAAACGGAGGCTTCAACCCTCTCGACTACAACCTCCTGCCCCATGGAGTGGTAACCGTGGAGTGTGGTTTGATAGAAGGCAGGATCCCAAGACCTGTGCGTCCCTTATTGTCATTTTGAAAACCTGGCAAGTCTAGTCATAACCCACCACTTTAGGAAGCACTGATCAAAGCGTGAATAAAAGTAGGTTAGAGGGAAATGACCGTACATAGTTTAACAACTGCCACAAAACAGCAAAGTAGCTTGCACACTTAAATACCTGACAATCGTCATAGTTTTTGCATGCATAGATATCTGCTTTCTAGGCTGGTAACCAGATAACCTAGAAACCAGGTATCTGCACATATAAAAATGGTCAATTCTGAGGTGAATTTAGGTAGTTACGCTTCTTCAGTCTTGTGGCATCAAAGCTGATGTATTCCAGGAATTTTGAGAACTGATGGCATTGTAAATATTTAAGGTGATTTAAGACATTCCCTACTCAACGTTTGAGGGGGATTAAGTGCTTATATTGCCTTAGGATATTTTTTGTTTTTCTTCAAAGAGATCTACTAAATGCAGAAATTGCTACTGGAACCTTTGGTTGGCACAGATATTTTCAGTATCCTAAAACATTACTTTGAAATCATACCTTTCTAACGTTTGCTTTGAAATGTGGCATTTACAGTACAACTGGCCGTCTGTATTTCTTAACATGTAGAAGTGAAAAAAGCCTGTGACATGATAAAATTGTCTCACTTTTGGATACCTCCTAAACTTCTGTGCTTGTGGTTGTGCTATTTAGAATAAGCCAGTGACTACCAACCTTTTAGCATTGGAACTGATTTATTTATTTGAAGAATATATATCTCGCCTTTCCCATGTCAAAGCAAACGCCCAAGGCAGCATACTTAGGCCGGCTAGTCTAAACCATCATTTTTCAATAGGGCTTTTTACAAATATAGAGTATCCTGTGAGTATCCCGGAATCATAAGAACATAAGAAGAGCCCCACTGGATCAGGCCAAAGGCCCATCTAGTCCAGCTTCCTGTATCTCACAGTGGCCCACCAGGTGCCCCAAGGAGGCATGAGACAACAAGATGCTTGGATCCCATTGCCACTCCCTTGCACCCGGTGCTCTGAAGTAGCCCACCACCAATGTAAGGAGGTTGCACAATCCATCATTGCCTATAGCCCACGATGGACCTCTCCTCCAGAAATCTGTCCAATCCTCTCTTAAAGGCATACAGACCAGTCCAAATCCTCAGTCCCAGATGTAGCCTTCACGGTGTGGTTCTCTCCTCTGGCTGTGTGACAGTGCGCTTCAGCAGGCAATCGTAAGTTAAGCCTGGGCAGGTCCTCAAGGTTGTACTGTACCGGTTGGCCTTCTCACATATAATCAGCTCCACAGTGACTCCGTTCTGCCACAACAGGTACTGCAGCTTGTCCCAGCCTGGCGTTGTCTCCCATCCAAAAATAGGCCACAGATTCTCCTGCTTAGCTTCAGGCAGTACCAGCAACCCAGTACCAGTCCATACCTCCTGTTCTGCACTTTTTAAAAGCACTCTATTGAGCACTCTATTGAGACCTACCTAGTTTTATGACGAAAAAAAAGTTTCACTTTACCAGCTGCTCAAGTCTCTGTTTTTGTCTTTTTATCATTCTGGTGGTGGAGAATACCTTCATTTGTTGAGCTCCATGTTCATCGGATCAGGACTGTTCTGGTGGCCTTGTATTCGGCAAGAGCCTAGGCATATTCACGTGCATATGTGACTCAGTTTCGCTTTCCATAAGACTCCATAGTTTCCTGTTCAGCTTGTCGGAGCGGGGGGGGGCGCTTCCTTCTCAAGCCTGAGTTGGGGCCTGTGTTCATCGGATTGGGACCACTCTGGTGGCGTTGTGTTCCCCTTGGCCTGCCCTTCGAAGTGGATCAAGGCGTGTTTGCCGACTCATGGATAAATGCACACATGCTGGGTTTGTTGTTGTTTCCGTAAGGCTCAGTGCGTTTTCCTTGTCAGTTTTGCAACCCACCAAAATTCGGATTGCAAAGCCACAGTTTGGGATCCGCCAGAATAAGCGGTTCTCAAAAGGAAAGTGCTATTAGATATTGAGGCAGTGATAACTCTGTAACTTACATTACATGTACATTACATGCACCAACATTACAGTTCGACAGCACCAGTAGAGAAATTCAGGGGGTTCGCCCAGGTTCTATAGAACTGGTTGTTAAATGGCCGGGCCCCGCCTACTCGCTTACCTCAGCTGGCTTCGGGGTTTTTTTTTTGCTCTGGCTATGACGTCATAGAACCGGTTAATTCATTTGAATTGCACCACTGGGCAGCACCCAGTATTTTTAGGCATACTGTTATTTCAAATTTTTATAACAATACAGGCATGCCCCAGTATCCACTAATTCGGTATCCATGGTTTCAGTTATCCATGGGTACCATGGATACTGGTGCACCTATTAAAAAAATGGGGGAACAGTAAACAAATCTCTTTTTTTATCTTGTAAGCAGTGGCGTTATTCACCCGGTACACTGGGCAGGACTTACCTTTGAGCGGCAGTCCATCCGTTGCATCATGCCGCGTTCTGCCGCGTTCCCGCCCGCCAGGGCAGGCGGGAAAGCGGCAGAATGCGGCATGACGCAATGGGCGGACTGCCGCTCAAAGGTAAGTCCCACCCAGCGTACCGGGTGAATAACGCCACTGCTTGTAAGAGCCTCTGGTTTTAGCCTGCCAACCCTCTAGTTGGCAGGAAACTACTGCAAACCTAACCTTGCAAAAGTGAGGCTTGCAGAGCTGTCCACCAACCACCTGGGGCCATGCAAGCCTGGGTCCATTTGTGATGTTTTCCCCTTTTAGGAACAAATTAGAAGTGCCTGGCTTTCCTCCCCCCCCCTCAGATTTCTGCCTGTATTTCTGCTGTTTTAGGAGTAGAGAGCTCCCCTGCAAGCCTGGGTTTATTTGTGAGGAGAAGGCCACCTGTGGCTGGATTGCCTAAGATTAGGAGTTGGCTGCAAAGATGGGCTGGCTTGTGTGTGTGTGTGTGTTGTAACAAGGCAATAGATGGGGGAAAGTGATGCATTGGCTGAACTGCAGAGGCCCAATGTAAAGGGAAGGAGGAGAACCTTGAATGCCCACCTGTCCACCAGGGACTTCCATTCAGTATGGTAGGAGCTTTCCTGAAGAGTTTTGGAGGGGGTCCCAAATGCCTGAAAGCCTGGGGGCCTGTTATGCCAGATACACCTGCTGGGTCTCCCTGAGGCCCCTGCTGCCTGCTCTAGGCTGGCTAGTTTCCCCTTCAAGCCGTTCTGTTGCCACAGTGGAGCAAACACAACTAGGCCTCACCTTCTCAGTAAGCCAGGTCCAGTTATCCACAAGCCAGTCCAAGGTCAGCAAGTCAAGTCAGTCCAGGTTCATGTTACACCAAGCCAAATCAGAATCCAGAAAGCAGTCAGTTTGTCAAGCCAGTCCCATCTCTCCTACTCCCACAAAAGTTTCTCCTACTACACACCCACACCTTCTCCTTCCTCCAGGTGCTCCTTATATCCTGGCTTTGAGCCTCTGAGTGGCTGCAGCTGTGCAGCCCAACCCCAGCTACCTCCCTGGTGTTGATCCTGTCTGTACTTAGCTCCCTGGTGTTGATCCTGTCTATACTTAGCCCAAGGGTCACTGTTGGCACCATCTCCTGCCTCCTCGAGGGGGGTCTTCTGTATTTTTACTACAGGGCCCAGCCACGGGATAATATGGCCCTGTCATCACCTTCAGCCATTGCCCTGGGCCCCAGCTGAAGAGTGGTTCTTGGCTGTCCTCTTCTAGGGGCTGAATGATAAGTATGCCTTCCTAAAGGCTTTTAGCCACCGTATATCCAGAAATGCCTGCACAATTCATATGGAAGACGAAAAGGCTGATCGGCTCGTTTCCAAAGATCTCAAAGCTGGAAAAGAAAGCTAAGAATTCTGAAGTGTAAATACATATGCAGAAGATATAAAACAATATGCAAACACTGGCTACTAAGTCATGTAGAAAGGAAGAACATATGTCCTGTTGAGAGTCTTATTAACGCACGAATCGCTGAGAATTGGCCTTCTGGCACTGAAGAACATTTTATTCCTTTTTTTTTCTGGTTCTAACATTAGCTATCTTGAAACCATTTCATAATTCAAAGGAAGACTTAGCAGAGATCTAAATGTTGGCTCTTGAATGCAATTGTGTTATTCATTGTATGAAAACCAAGTGTAAAGAGGGTTGAGGAGACTTTTGGCTTTTCCAAGGCATCCCTTATTTTCAGAATTGATACAAGTGTTTGAGGTTTCATGCCCATGAAAAGTGGGGGAAGTATCCCTTTAGTACTTTTTCCATGAATCAAGAATATTATTTGCGGTTTACAGGCAAATAATAATAATAAAGTCACATGGTTCCCTGTCCCGAAAGGGCTCACAATATAAAGAATGCCAAACACCACCAACAACAGTCATTAGAAAGACACTGTGCTGGGATAAGTTACTCTCCCCCTGCTAAATCTAAGAGGAACACCACTTGAAAAAGTGCCTCTTGCCCAGTTGGTAGGGGAATTGTGATCCAATAAACCTTCTGAAGATTGCTTTATGAAAACGAGAAATAGGTGGCATGGTATCTAGGTAAGGTAAAGGTGAAGGTTTCCCCACGACCAAATGGTCTAGTCGTGACCGACTCTAGGGGGCGGTGCTCATCTCCATTTCTAAGCCGAAGAGCCAGTGTTTGTTTGAGGACAAGTTTCTGTGGTCATGCAGCCAGCATGACTATATGCCGTAGCGCACAGAACGCTGTAACCTTCCCACCGAAGTGGTCCCTATTTATCTACTTGCATTTTTACGTGCTTTCGAACTGCTAGGTTGGCAGGAGCTGGGACGAGCGACAGGAGCTCACTCCGTTACATGGTCTTGGACTCCCAACCTTCCAGTCAGAAAGCTCAGCAGCAGCGGTTTAACCCGCAGCGCCATCACGTCCCTCTAGGTACCTTCTAGGTACCTAGGTACCCTCTAGGTATCTAGGTACCTAGGTATCTAGGTACCTTCATCCAAAACAAAATCTTCACTGCTACAGATTTTTATCAAAGCAACTTGAATATCAGCTGGAAACTGAAAGATACAACTGTTCCCCCCCGCCCCGGATTAGAAATAAATAATACATACTGTACTTTTAGGAGTGGGAGAGATTATAAGAAATGTGGTTTGTCAAGCAGCCTTCTCATTATAATGTTCAAACAAACCTTTTCAGATAATATATTTCAGCAAAACTAACAAATAATCGGCACGCTACAAGGAGACCAAGGTTCAAATTAATTTCCTTTTATTATATAGTAAATAAGACTAGATAATCTTAGTGGATCCTTCTGACCTTAAAACCTATGAAAAATCCATTCATAAGCCTTATTTTTTTGAAGTGTCAACACTCTTCTTTCTGTTATAATTACAGAGGTGTCACTAATGTAAGGTTTTTTTCTCACATCATATTAAACAGCCACACTAACAGATTCCACACTTCCACTAAAAACTTCTTTGCATTCTCAATGTATGTAGAAAAATGTTCACACCAAATTCCAGTAGCTCACACTCTAATATAAACTGTTAACCCCCCCCCAGCCTTGTTCTTTCAGCGTGCATTGCACTAACAATGTATCACAAGCTAATCTCCCAGTTATACATTAATTTGTGTTGGAGAGTACTTTGAGAGTTCAGGGCTTTTGTTCTTCTATAAAAAAAAAAACTTACATAAGTTTCTTCTGGAAATGTGAAACCTACTATTGAAACGGAATAATAGAATAGTATTAAGATGAGATTAAAGGTAAAGGTAAAGGTTTCCCCACGACCGAATGGTCAAGTTGTGACCGACAGTAGGGGGCGGTGCTCATCTATCTCCGTTTCAAAGCCTGTAGAGCCGGCGTTTGTGTCCGATCATGTGGCCAGCATGACTCTACACTGTAGCGCACAGAACGCCGCTCCCTTCCCACTGAAGTGGTCCCTATTTATCTACTTGCATTTAGGTGCTTTTGAACTGCTAGGTTGGCAGGAGCTGGGACAAGTGATGGGAGCTCATTCCGTCGCGCAGTCTTGAATTCCCAACCTTGCGGTCGGAAAGCCCAGCAACAGCGGATTAACCCGCTGCGCCACCACGTCCCTAGATGAGATTAGTTTATGCATTAAGCAGGTATACACAGGCATTGTTGCTCCATCCATTACAATGCTGGGTAGTCTGTGGCTACTCTAGAGTTTTAACTTGGCCATGGGTGATCCACTGGTTTTTACAGTGGTAACCTTATTGCTGGTTTCCTCGGAATTGTTGAACAAGGAGTGGAATACCAATGTCTGCGTGTAACAGCCCAATCCTAACCCCGTCTGCACTGCATCCAGCATGGGCGTGGCTGCCACTAGAGCTCACCTTGGGGCAAGGGAACATTTGTACTCTTACCCTGGGGTAAGCCCAGCGTTCCGGCTGCATGACGCTGCTGCTCCCTACGCCTCTGCCTTATTGTATTTCATGGATGAACATAGGGGCATGCTTGCAACATCCCTGTTTTCATACCGTGGTCCACTCTGCAAAACCTACTA
The DNA here is from genome assembly GCA_029204185.1 of Lerista edwardsae. Lineage (NCBI taxonomy): Eukaryota > Metazoa > Chordata > Lepidosauria > Squamata > Scincidae > Lerista > Lerista edwardsae. Next base: position 2,938,875 of record JAJKFI010000135.1, on the reverse strand, counting down.
TTCTATTCACTCCCTCCATTGCTATTTTGGGTTGACAGCTTCTCTCACTGTCTGGCTGTACACTATGTTCCCTGAAGTTGCAACTGTCTGAAGTTGCAACCGGGGAAGACGGTGAAACGGACCGGAACGCAACGGGCGGGCTGCCGCTCACCCGTTCCTCCCGCCCAGCGTTCCGGCTGCATGACGCCACTGGGTAAGCCCCAGCTATCCCTTGGCTCTGCACCAGTGAAAGGATCTGCTGTTTGCATCTGCACCAGTGAAATTTACCCCTGCTAACTGGGCAAGAGGCACTTTTTCAAGTGGTGTTCTTATATTTAGCAGGGGGAGAGTAACTGTCCCTCTTCACCTCGGCACAGTCTTTTCTAGTGGCTGTTGCTGGGGGGTGTTCTGCATTTTTTGTTAGTTTGTGAGCCCTTTGGGATAGGGAGCCATTGAACTTTATTATTATTATTATTATTATTATTATTATTATTATTATTATTATTATTATTAGCCTATAAACTGCTTTGTGATCTTTGTGTTTAAAAACGGTATTTCAGTACTGCTTGATGATGATGATGATGATGATGATGATGATTGCTGGCGCATGTCCGAGCAGCCTGGATTAGGGCCAGGCAGCCTGAGATGGGGGTTAGGATCCAGTTGAGCAACCAGATCTGGACCCCCTCCCCCTCCACGGGCCAGCCCAGCCATGGGGATGCCCTGCCTCAGCCCCGTTCCATCCCCTCCCAACTTCCCCCAACTTGCCCCTGAACTCAGCCAGTGCAGGGCGGCTTACCTGCTGCCCTCCACAACCTGACGGGGTCAGTGTGCATCCTTGAACCAGCCCAGCACCAGTTTCTTTGGCATGGACGTGCTTTACAGCCTGTTGGCGACAGTGCTGGGCTCACGCAAGCAACTTGTGTCAGCCCTAAGCAGCAACAGGATTGCGCTCTGGAGGGGAGGGGGAGGGGCCACGTAACCCAGGAGCTCAGGCTCCTGCAACATGTCTCATTTTGCCCTCCCTGCAGGAACATCACTGAGGGCGCAATCCTAACCTGGAGTGAGGCCAGCACAGTTAGTCCAGCGATGTTTGGCTGGCACAAGGGCCACTGTAAAGGCGTTTGGACCACTCTCGGAGTCAGGGAGGCCAGCACACAGACATGCGCCATTCTTCCTGACTCTGGGAGTGGTCTTTTTGCTAGCCAAACTTTGCTGGCCTAGCTGGGCCAGCCTAACTCCAGGTTAGGACTGCGCTCTGAATTTCTGGAAAACGTCTTAAACGCAAAAATGCGTTTTTGTGTTTTTATTCAATTTCATTAAAAATGTTTTTATTCAAATATTTTAACCCACAAAAGGCAGCTTTTGAAATTTTTTTTCTATGACAACTAGAGGCCTGACACGATTTTTCTGAACTTTTTCCAGAATTAGGGTCATCCCATTTTAGGCACCAAGGCGGCAAAGATAACTTCGGCATTTTGCGGTTCTCAAATTGTTAGCAAGATATCTCTCCCCCCCCCCCACACACACTCACACTGTAAGTTAAAACTAAACTTTGGCACACTTTGTGTGGTGAGTTCCATTTCAGACATCCCATACTGATGGTCCAGGTCAACTCATTCCTCATGTGGTTCCTGATTTCTGCTCTCACTCTCCTGTTTGGCTGCTCTTTCCCAAACACGTGTGAAGGATTTATTCGAGGGACTTTTTGAGCTGAAATACATACGTCAAGGCTGAAGTTCCCCCATTCTGCTATCACAGCTAATTTGCAGCTACTTGCAACTTGTGTCTCCAAAAAAATGAAATGAAATCTAATAGGTGTGCAAATGTTGGTGTTTTTACCCCCATAGCATCGTGTCTCTTTCCTTGGTAGCTTGGTTTCCTTCTGATTTCCATCTGAACAAAAGAGGTCTTTCCATTATCCTACCCTTATTTTTGTTAGGATAGAGCAGTGGTATTCAAACTTTATAGACCAGGACCCACTTTTTGGAATGACACTCATTTTGGGACCCACCGGAAGTGATGTCATTAACCTGGAAGTGATGTTGTGGCAGGAAGTGACATCATCAAGCAGGAAGTGTAACATGATAAAATGACACGCCTGAAATGCAAATTGGCATTCTTGGACTGAAGCAATTGTAGAACCATGAAATTGTGCAATTATCTGTACAGATATCTTGCCTGACAGAAAGCAAGATTAGGACAAAATGTGATGGAAAGGCATGGAACTATTTTTTTTTAAACCCCTCACATGAAAATTCAAATGGTTAGCACTCACAAAAGGAATACAGCAAGAGTAAGGTCTTCAGTTTCCAGGATGGCTGCTCCCAGCTTTTCGCGACCCACCTGACATCAGGTCACGACCCACCACGTGGGTCTGACCCACAGTTTGAATAACATTGGGATAGAGAATAGAAAAGGATATTCACAGGTGCTGGCCTTTTACATTGATAGAATAGCTCCTTTCATAAGGAATAACAGTCTTTCTTGGAGTTAGTGCCCACAGTTGCTATGAATTGGCAAAGCAACTTATGTAAGTTAGCATGGAAAAACTCAGAGCGCAATCCTAAACTGGAGTTAGGCCGGCATAAACTAAGCCAGCAAAGTTTGGCCAGCACAAGGGACACCGTAAAGTGCTTTTGGACTACTCTCTGAGTCAGGAAGGATGGTGCAAGTCTATCTGCTGGCCTCTCTGAATCCAAGAGTGGTCCAAACATAATTTATGGTGTCCCTTGTGCCGGCCAACTGTGCCGGCTTAACTCCAGGTTAGGATTGCGCCCCCAATCTTGTCTGGGGCCTACAGCATTGGCTCTCGCCACCCCCTGTTGCAAGTCCAGCTAGGAAATGGTCTGAGGCCTCTGGCGCCCACCAACAGCCCACCCAGACTGCACTGGAGCAAATAAGGCGGTGGAGAGGGTGGCTCATGGGTGGTTTGGGGAGGATTGGGGTATTTGGGGGGCAAACCAGTGGTGTCATTCACCTGGTATGCTGGGCGGGACTTACCTTTGAGCGGCAGTCCACCCGTTGCATCACGCTGCGTTCCGCCGCAAAGGGCGGACTGCCGCTCAAAGGTAAGTCCCGCCCAGCGTACCAGGTGAATAATGCTACTGGGGCAAACTGTGGGTGGATATCAGTGGCAGCTGTACACTCCAAATCCTATTTCCTTGTCCCAATTCTCCTTGGACTTATTTGCCAGTGAAAGACCCATTGGCAGCTGGGTAGCCTATGGAGAGGCAATTACCTCTTTCTCCACAGTTTCTGAGTTTGCTAAACTTTATGCTTTGGGCATGCATGGAAGAGTGGATACCGCCTCTGGCAAAGCAGTTCTTCATAGTCACTCTGTTTAGAATAAGAATTTAAAAATAAAGGAAGGCAACCCCCCCCCCCTTTCCCCCAGACTCCAAGAGGATCTTTGTAATTTCTTCACTCTTTTCAGGAAAGCCCCTCTCCCTGAGTCACTAGGTAGAGCCAAACTTTTCCACATCTTTTCCCAGGAAAGGGGTTTCAGTGTTCCCCAGACCTGTGCCTACTGGTGGAGAAATGGGGTCACATTGGAGCTCCCTTGAATGCAGCGGCGTCATGCAGCCGGAACGCTGGGCGGGAGGAATGGGTGAGCGGCAGCCCACCCGTTGCATTCCGGTCTGTTTCACCGTCTTCCCCGCCCCTGGGGCGGGGAAGACGGTGAAACGGACCGGAACGCAACGGGCGGGCTGCCACTCACCCGTTCCTCCCGCCCAGCATTCCGGCTGCATGATGCCGCTGCTTGAATGCCAATGAAAACTTTGATTCATGTAAAAATAGTATGGTGGGGAAGGTGTGATTAGGATCGTATCTGTAGTGAGGGCAGTACTAGAGCTCCTCTGCGGCCTCACCTGGAGTCCTGTGTTCAGTTCTGGGCACCTCAGTTCAAGAAAGATGCAGCCAAACTGGAGCAGGTTCAGAGAAGAGCAACGGAGATGATCGGGGCTGGAAAACAAGTCCTAGGAGGAAAGGTTGAGGGAATGTGGTATGTTTAGCTTGGAGAAGAGAAGGCTGAGAGGGGATATGAGAGCACTCTTCAAATAGCACAAATGTGTCATAAGGAAGACGGGACACATTTGTTCTTCTCTGCCTCTGACAGTTGAACTAGCTCCAGTGGGTACAAACTGCAAGAGAGGAGATTCCGGCTGGACATCAGGAAGAATTTCTTGATGATAAGGGCGGTTCGACAGTGGAACAGATTGCCGAGGGAGGCGGTGGATTCTCCCTCACTGGAGACCTTCAAGCAGAGGCTCGACAGGCACCTGCTGGAGATGCTCTAGGAGGATTTCCTGCTACAGGCAGGAGGTTGGACTAGATGACCTTGTAGGTCCCTTCCAACTCTACGATGCCATGATTCCTGCCATGGTCTGCCAAATTTTGCCCTTTTCCAAAGGGCTCAGTGCCATAGTTAGAGTGGGGCCAAAATGGTAAGTACTGCAGGCTACAACTGCAATGTGCCATGTAAGAAGCCCTTCCCACTTGCCACCAGGCCATTCCAGGCAGCAACAGCAAGGTGCAGGCGCTCACCGAACCAAATGATGTCTCCTCCCCATTGCTGTCATTGCCCAGAATGGCTCTGATGGCAAGTGGGAGGGGCCTTGTATGACGTATTCCTCCAAATTTTGTTTGGAACTAGAACTTGGCATCATAGGACTGCCTGCCAGCAAATTCTTTTGTTGTCCTTTGTTTTATCAGTTCAGCTCAAATCATAAGAAATATGGAGAAGAAAAGCCAGCCCACTAATGCTTGTCTACAGATTCCCCTATTCATAATGGCTTGTCCAGATGAACAGTATATTTTACCTTGTTGAAAACAGAAATCTCAATTAAGGCAATTTGAAATTACTTAGGGCACAATCCTAACCTTGGCCACCACAAGGGCCACCATAAAGCCCGTTTGGACCACTCTCGGAGTCAGGGAGGATGGCTCACGTCTGTGTGTTGGCCCCTATGACTCCGAGAGTGGTCCAAACATACTTTATGGTGTCCCTCGTGCCAGCCAAATTCTGCTGGCCTAACTGTGCTGGCCTAACTCCAGGTTAGGACTACGCTCTTAATGAATTAGAAGTAATCAGAGGAGAAGGCTGTTTCACCCTAGAAAGCTACCAACAGCATATTTACTCTAGGTAACTCATACATCTTTTTTCCTTAAATTGAGCACAATCCTAAATTGGAGTTAGGCCGGCATAAGCTAAGCCAGCAAAGTTTGGCCAGCACAAGGACCACCATAAAGCGTGTTTAGACTACTCTGGGAGTCAGGGAGGATGGCTCACACCTGTTTGCTGGCCTCTCTGATTCCGAGAGTGGTCCAAACATACTTTACGGTGTCCCTTGTGCTGGCCAAACTTTGCTGGTTTATCTTATGCCGGCCTAACTCAGTTTAGGATTGCGACTGCTATCTCGTTTTCATCCTTCCTTGGTTTTCCTTTAGAATGATATTGAATGAATGAGAAGATTCACCCAGCAGTTATTTAAATGTAAGGTACAAATAGGATCAGCCAAGTAATGAAAAATAAATGGTACCTTTACAAGAAAAACTTGCAAATGTACAATACTATGTGAGGATGGGAAGACGTATAAAATGTGTTCTTTTCCACAGAACCTGTTCATTAGTCCTACATTCTGCGTACTTCTGAAGACTTGTATGCCTTTAGTTTTGTAGTGGAAGACGAATGGATTGGTTTAAGACTCATAAAGTGAGAACTCATTTAATTGCTTAGAGACTTACTGTGCGCTGATGCAAGGCAATCTCTCTCTGCAGAACTGTTGCCTCTGGAGTAGTCTATCCCTGGTGGCCCTAAAACATGAAAACCTAGCTGAAGCTGAAACTTGGGTGTGCTGTCTTTGGACGCTGATCAGTATTTGTGGCCAGTTGCCACAATTATTATTATTTCGAGGGAAGAGGAAATATTTTGGCGCATGACTAGACGACTTGTTCTCTGAGGATCATTGCACCTTTCACAATTATTTTGCACAATTGTGGTGATATATGCGCAGGTGGGGTGCAAATCTTGCATTTCTTCTTGTTGTTAAAACAAATGTGAAAACATTTCCCCCTGCGTTCTCTTTCTTATGGTCTCATCAGTATAATCTTTGTCTCGTTATGGAGAATTCAGAGTCCTGGTTTCCCATATTGTACAGCACAGTCTGCCTGGGTTCAGCAGCTCAGGTTGTGACGGGGGCACACTGTGACTCGCAGGTCGAGTCAAGTCAGGTGGTCAGCAACTTGCAACTTTATATATATATAAGTTTTTTAGTTTTATTTTGCCTTATGTTCGAGTTGTAGGCAGGCAATGCTGTCCTGTAATGGGGCAAACAGGCCTATTACCAAACAGAAGGGAATAAAGGGTGGCCGTGTGCTTGTCAAAATGGTAAGTGCTACTAAAGGGGTTTTTATACTCTTTTTATATATTTTAGGATCCACGGGTTAGGCTGTTTACATTTTAAATCTTTGAAATTTTAAATGTTAACTATTTTAATAGTGTTTTTTAACTATAGTTTTTAATTCTCAAATATTGTAATTTTATTGTATTTTATTGTTGTAAGCCTTGGGTGCCCATGGGGCAGAAAGGCGGGGTATAAATTGAATTAACAACAACAACAACAACAACAACAACAACAACAACAACAACAACAACAACAACAATAATAATAATAATAATAATAAAAATACTGATCAAATAACAATTTTACTTCTTTATTAACTTGAGAACTGCATCAATGTTTGCCATAGAATAGTATTTATGTTACATTTTAACATGTCCCTGTATGTAGTCTTCTTGCACAGTAGCATGAGAGTAAATACCATTGGGCACTGTATACTCTCTCTCTCTCTCTCTCTCTCTCTCTCTCTCTCTCTCTCTCTCTCTCTCTCTGTGTGTGTGTGTGTGTGTGTGTGTGTGTGTGTGTGTGAGAGAGAGAGAGAGAGAGAGAGAGAGAGAGACTGACTGACTGACTGACTGACTGAGTAAACAATTCACACCTATTCGATACGTATAGAAGTTAGGGTACAATCCTAACTTAGAGTTAGGCTGGCACAAGTCCCTTGTGCTGGCCCAGGAGTGTGGCAAACACACCTTAAAGCATGTTTGCACCACTCTCTGGATCAGGGAGTCCATGTAGGGGTGTTTTAGAGAAAACCCAGTTCCTTGGATAATTTTTTTGGATGATTGGGTGGACACAGGATCAAATGTGGGCATGGCCCTTTGGTCTTCAGGTTAAAGTTGTGCCAAGCTGCTACTCCTGCCATCCCTGCATTGCCTGGAACAAACATTGCCCGCCTGTGTCTCAGTCGTCCCTGAAGTGCTTTGCTGAAGCCTTTGATATGCAAACGAAGATGCCCACCCCAGCAGGCAGGAGCACGCGCTCTCTTTGCCACGCTAGCAAAATGGTGCCAACTCTGAATGCTAGGCAAATGCATGCCGTGTTTTAATATTGGTGTACTCAGTGGCTTCACAGGCAGCAGGATGCACAAAAGTCTAGGCATTGGTGGGCTGCAAGTAATCAAGGGCCTCCACAGTCTCACGCAGGTCGTAGGTTGTGCAGACCTGATTCAGACCTTCCCAACCAAGGAAGGCCTTTTCCTGTGCACTGTTGTATCCTGTTTAGCTATATGGTGCATTGCAGCAATCAGGTTAAAGTAAAGAAACATTTGTCCTATTAATGGTGCCGTTTGGTTCCTTGGTGGCGCAGCGGGTTAAGTCGCTGTTGCTGGGCTTTCCGACCGGAAGATTGGGAGTTCAAGACTGTATGACGGAGTGAGCTCCCGTCGCTTGTCCCAGCTCCTGCCAACCTAGCAGTTCGAAAGCACCTAAATGCGAGTAGATAAATAGGGACCACTTCGGTGGGAAGGGAACGGCGTTCCGTGTGCTACGGCGTAGAATCATGCCGGCCACATGACCACGGAAGCTTGTTCTCAGACAAAACATCGGCTCTACAGGCTTTGAAACGGAGATGAGGACCGCCCCCTACAGTCGGTCACAACTAGACCATTTGATCGTGGGGAAACCTTTACCTTTACCTTTGGTTCCTTGAAGGCAGCATCAGATTTTTTTATTATGATTATTTAGAGTATCCATTGTTCCCCTGAAGAATGTTGGCTTTTGCAAAGGTTGTTAAGCAGTCAGGTTCTGCTCATCCTTGATTTCCCCCACTTAAAAAAGTTACAAGACAAGCAGTCAGAGTTGATACTTCAAAGTGTTTTTCTCGGTTCTTCATTAAAAGAAATCAGCTTGCCAACAACGTTTAAACTCGTATGGTGGAGAAGTCATTTTTCCTTAAACTGATAGTTTTTGTTTTATTTTTAATATATCATTGTTTGTAAACCTTGAGGGAAAGAGATGCAACTCGTCTGTAGCATTAAATCTGAGAAATAATTACACTTGGCAGTTTTTGTTTGCAGCAATGCTCGAAATGCTGAAGGCTTTTGTATAGTTCAAAGAGCACATTCCACAGATCTAGCAGTTGTCAGTTGCCTGAAGGGATAATTTGAATTCTGGAGGAAAAAAATGCAATGGATAATAGTGAATACCTTCACGATTTAGCTCTTTGCACTTCTTTTCCTACATAGTCTTTCACTATTGGAAGAGTTATTTAGATGACAGAAGACTATATCAAATGTATATTGATAAAATTTATATTAATTTTATTTTGGCCTGCCCTGTTTATGCATTTCTAAAACTTTTGTGTAAACTTTTCATTTGGACTGTATGATTCTTGCTTGATCTTATTTGTCTTTTAGAATTGAAATTAGTTGAGCTGAGCCCTGATATTGAGCAAAACTATGTAGAAGCCCTCATTGGCAGATGAAACAGCAACAAAGTACTTCTCACACTTGGCAGCCTAGTTCTTATTCGTTGTCTCAGATGCTAGTTTGTGAATAATGCCATTGAAATTATGGCTTACACCAAGAGTGCCAAACTCATTTCATACAGCGGGCCAAATAGCATCTCTGATGTCTGCCGGGGGCTGGAAGTGATGTCATTAAGCAGGAAGTGATGTCATTAAGCAGGTCATGACTAGAAATCAGCACTTTTTTCTCTCTTAGGAACTCATTACCTGCAATTAGAAGAGAAAATATGCAAATCCTGTTCATATTTTCATGATATGGGAGATCCCAATTATCGTATGGGCAGCCCTTTGAGCAGTGACACCTCAGCACAGCTCAGCAGCTGAGAGCAGCTGATGGAGGTGCTGGGAGAGCCCAAGGTTTGGATAAAGGGCTTCTGCAGGCCGTCTCTGGCCCGCAGGCCTTATGTTGCACACCCCTGGCGTACACATTTGGCATTGATTTAGGAGAGAACTTGGTTTGCTATGCCAGTGCTAGTACTTAAGGTCTTCACAGTGGCGATTATTATGCTTACACAGCAATCCTAATCTGGAGTTAAGCCGGCACAGTTACGTTCACTGAAGTGGCACTCTAGATCAGTGGTTCACAAACTGAGGATTGTGAAGTTGACAAGCTGGTAGCCTAGAAGGGAAACGTGTGGAGGGAAACATATTTTTTCACACAGTAGTGTCATGTAACCGGTACGCTGGGCAGGAGGAACGGGTGAGCGGGCGGGAAAGCGACAGAACACGGTGTGACGCAACAGGTGGACTGCCGCTCAAAGGTAAGTCCCGCCCAGCGTACCAGGTGAATAACGCCACTGCCCAGATCCGATGTACGTGGAGCTCAACAAATACTATAGAAGGTGAACCCCCTTTACGGCTCGGGTCCGGGGTATTTGAGGGACCGCCTTCTTCCATATAATCCAACCCGTAAGTGAGAGGGGCGGCGGCCAGGAAGAGGGCCTTTTCGGTGGTGGCCCCCCAACTTTGGAACACCCTCCCCTTAGAATTGAGAACTGCTCCCTCCTTGTTTACGTTTCGGCTGGGGCTGAAGACCTTTTTATTCCAAAAAGCTTTTAACTGTTGACAGGCTGGCTGGTTATTATGATCCACGGGGCTTGTTGTTTTAAACGGTTTTTAAATTTGTTTTTAATTGTGTTCTTAATTTTTTTGATTATATTGTTTAATACTGCTTTTAATTGTTTTTAATGTGAATTGTTATATTGTTTTTATATATAAATTGTAATGCCGCCTTGGGTGCCTTCGGGCACAATAAGGCGGGGTAAAAATCCAATAATAAATAAATTAATAAATAAATAAATAAATAAATAAATAAATAAACCCCCACTGTACTAAAAACAGAGGTTTGAGCAACTGGTAAAGAGAAACTTTTTTAAAAGTCTCAGAAAGCCAGGTGGGTCCTGATAGGTCCGTGGTTCACCACCTTTTTTACGCCAGCGACTCCATTTTAGGTATACAACCTGTTGGGACCCAGACCCCGCTAAAACATAGGGCCAGAAGTGATGTCCTTAATAGGAAGTGATTATTTTTAATAAATCACACTGTTTGAAAGCTGAAAGAACTGCACATCTTTTTCAGAATGTACTGAATGCTTTGTATCCAAGTGATATTTGAGTTTTGAGTGCAGTGATTGATTCAGCACTGAGAACAATAGTGCACAGAACGCACTGTGGCTTCTCTGTGCCATTGCTGATCAAGGTGACAAATAGTCTTCTTCTCCATGTGCTGAGACGCACCTAGGCATGAACAGGGAAGGCATGACGTGCCCGCTCGGAAAGAGACCCTGGAGAGATTTCATCACACACATATGCACACACTAAGGGAGTCCATAGCAAGTCTGATTTCCCTCGCAGCCGCAAGCATTGAGGAAGTGGCAATTTAATGGGGAAGCCTCTTCCCTAGCCAAAATGAAGCTTCCAAGATGGTGGTGCCTGGCTTTTTAAGGTGGCTGCCCCAAGCTATGCAAAAATTGGCTCATGACCCCTTTGGGGGTCCTGATTCCCAAGTTAGGAACCACTGTGATAGACTGTTGTTTTAACAAGTGGGTCCCAGTACGAAAACATTTGGGAAGCACTGCTCCAGCAGAGGCGTTTCTACAGGGAGGGCAACTCTCTAAGTGTTGCAAGGAGCCTTACCCTGTCATGTGACTCCCTCCTCTCCCTTGCTGCCGTAGCCAGTAAGCAACACCAAGATGTTGCTGTTCCCTGTGAGGATTGGCTAAAACTGTGCAGGGGAGGAGTGATTTCCACTGCAAGGTAAGGCTTCTTGCAAGACTTAGAGCTCTGCCCTCCCTGTAGAGACGCCACTGTGCTCCAGAGCAACTTCACACCAGCGTTTTCTTTCTGGACAAAATTATTGATTACATAGTAAAACCAAGAAGAAAAAGATGGTTTCCTCTTGGAATGGGGACATGCTTATCCCCGCTAAATAAAAAAAATGTTTGGTTTTATGGAATTGTTAGCCGAGCGTTTGTGCTGTTTGTAGTGCCATTTTTTAGGCTGGAGAGAAGCACAATATAAAGAGAGGACTCCCAGCATGTCCCTCAGCCGCACTGTAAGCCTGCCTTTGTCAGAACTGTCAGACAAGAATTCCAGACAGTTGGTCTTGCGTGTCTTCACTTGCGCCCTCACTTGCCAGCACAGTGTCCTCCTCCTGCAGACTGCCACAATCTCTGCTGTCCGTGATGAAGGAGAACTGAGAGAGGGTCCATGCCCAGACACCCAGTTTCAGGGTGCCTTGACTTTCTCTGGGTGGTAGCGAGCTGGAAAAGGTGCAGAAGAGAGTGACAAAAATGATTACGGGGCTGGGGCACCTCCCTTATGAAGAAAGACTGCAGCGTTCAGGGCTCTTCAGCCTGGAAAAAAGGCGCCTGAGGGGGGACATGATTGAGACATACAAAATAATGCATGGAAGGGATAGAGTCGATAGAGGGATGTTCTTTTCCCTCTCTCGAAACACCAAAACTGGGGGCATCTGCTAAAACTGAGAGTTGGGAGAGCTAAAACAGATAAAAGGAAGTACTTTTTTACCCAGCAGGTAATTAAGCTGTGGAACTCTTTGCCACAGGAGGTGGTGATGGCATCTGGTCTAGATGCCTTTAAGAGGGGTTTGGACGGATTTCTGGAAGAAAAGTCCATCATGGGCTATAGGCCATGATGGATTGTGCAACCTCCTTACATTAGTAGTAGGCTACTTCAGAGTACCGGGTGCAAGGGAGTGGCCACAGGATGCAGGCATCTTGTTGTCTCATGCCTCCCTGGGGTACCTGGTGAGCCGCTGTGAGATGCAGGAAGCTGGACTAGATGGGCCTTTGGCCTGATCCAGCAGGGCTCTTCTTATGTTCTTATGTTCTTATGACTGCATGCTCTTCTAAAAGGACACTGTGGAAGAGCTATTCACATGCTGAGGCTCCTCTTTCGCAGTGTTCAGTAAAAGCCTGCGGTGGAGCAGGATTGAACACACGATTCCTGTCCGGGTCGGTGAGGCAGCCGGCCAGGTCCTTAGGCTGGCTGGGCAGTGAGCTCCCGCTGGCATGCCCAAGGCGTCTCTGCGTGGCCAACCCTTTGGGGTTGGCTGTGAGGCGCTCCCTCGGGTTGAAGGGGCTTTTCAGCCAGGCTGTCATGCCCACGTAGCCCAGGAGAGGTAGACGGCTAGGGCCATTTCACCCAACATTGGTAGCCCACATGTGGGGGATATTTACTAGGTTGCCCTGCCTCAGGTTTTAGTGAATAACCACAAAGTGGCCCTTTCTCCCAAGCCTGTGTCAGGCTTGCTTATTCCAGGGTCGCCTGGGTAATCCTCTTTAGCAGCAGTGGCGTCCCTATATGGGGGGCCGAGCACTAAGTTTTGCAAGGAGCCTTCCCCTCCCATGTAAATTGCTCCTCTCCCTTGCCGCTGTAGCCGTTGCTTTTCCCCCTGAGGATTGGCTAAAGTGGCGCAGGAAAGGAGCGGTTTCCACAGCAAGGTAAGGCTCCTTGCAAAACTTAGAGCTCTTCCCCACTATAGCGATGCCCCTGTTCAGCGGTGCTTCCCAAATTGTGCAGTGGGCTTCACTAGGGATCAGGGGTCATGAACCGGACAAGCTGATAACTGACAAGCAAAATGTAGCCCTATGGAAAGCGAAACTGAGCCACAGGTGTGCATTTACTCATGAGTCGGTGACTGTGCCTGAGCATGCAAGGAAAGAGGATGCAAGACCACCAGTTTGGTCCCTATCCGATGAATGGGAAGCTCAACAAATGTTCCTGAAGGGCAGTCCAAGAGGAACGCCACGCCACTAGAATTGTCCCAATTCAATGAACTCCTCATTATCCCCTTCACGATTTCAATGAAGCCCCCCCCAAAAAAGAAGGAAGTCTCCCCTCTCCAGACTGACAAGGACAAACGTATTGAGCCCTATGGAAAATGAGCTATGCATGTAAATTTACTTGTAAGTAGGCAAACGGGTGAAGGGGTGTAAGGCCACCAAATTGGTCCTGATTTAATGAATGGGAAGTTCAACAAATGTTCCAGAATGCTGCCCCCAAATAGTAAAAAGGATAAAAACAGATACTTGAGTGGTTGGTAAAGTAAAACTTGCCCCAAAATCCTCCCTGTTTCGACCTTTCTGCCAGTGTAGCTGTGCTGGCGTCCTAGTACTGTCCAAGCTATGCTAGTGTGGTATTTTCCCGATGATGCACTGGTGAAGATACATACATGGAGGTAAACTGGCATATTTTGAGAATAGATTTGGATCTTTAGCAGGGGAATTTTCAGTGTAGTTTCTGCTGGCTCATTTTCCCCCCAAATGTCTCAAAAGTACATAATAAATGGTGGTAAAAAATAAAAAGGTAAAGGTTTCCCCATGACCGAATGGTCTAGTCGTGACCGACTGTAGGGGGCAGAGCTCATCTCTGTTTCTAAGCTGAAGAGCTGGTGTTTGTCCGAGGATAAGCTTCCGTGGTCGTGCGGCCGGCATGACTGTATGCCAAGGTGCATGGAACGCCGTTATCTTCCCACCGAAGTGGTCTCTATTTATCTACTTGGATTTTTAAGTGCTTTTGAACTGCTAGGTTGGCAGGAGCTGGGACAAGCGACAGGAGCTCACTCCGTTGTGTGGTCTTGAACTGCCAACCTTCCAGTCAACAAGCTCAGCTCAGCGGTTTAACCCGCAGTGCCACCACATCCCTCAAATGGTGAGACATGATTAAATGACAAGTAGCAGTCCGTTGAGCTCATCAGTGTCTTCAGTGACTTGTTGCTGTGTGTGTGGACATGGAGTGCCTTTTGTTTTGTCACTGCAGTGCTTGAGCAGGCTGTGATGCAAATAAAAACGTTTATAAACAGTTGTGGTTTGAAGAATAAAAAAAATCAGCTTTAAATACTATGTTGACACAAACTGCAGAACTCCAATACCAAAAACTTACTATCACATTACTCTTCAGATCTGTCTTAAGGCCAACTTCTTTCATGATGTCTGCAAGGCATTGTATTAATTGAGCTGTAAAACATACCTGGCATTATTCAAAGTACATGATGTATCTTTGCTCTTCTTGATTTCCCTGCTTGATTTGTCTCTCACCTTTCTGTTTTGGTTTGTTGACTAAAGTTCTAGAGTAAATGAAAGTAGTTTTAGAAATACTGGGGAGAAAACCAAATGTGGATCAAATCCAAAAATCGGTGCAGTGGAACAATAGAAAACATGTTTGTTGCCCAGATGAGAATCTTGTTGGAATTACATGAGACAAGCAAGTTAATCATAATGCCAGGTCTGTGCAACATCATTATAATGATATCTGTTTTCATGAAACTCAATAGCTCTGTGTCCAAACAGGTTTGCTGTGTTCCACCCTAAAAGACTGAAGAAATGGTCACTCCAAAAAAGAAAGTTCATGCTCACTTGGTCCTTAATTTGAGTTTTTGTATCCCCTGTATCAGGGACGTGGTGGCGCAGCGGGTTAAACCGCTGCTGCTGGGCTTTCCAACCGGAAGGTTGGGAGTTCAAGACTGTGTGACGGAGTGAGCTCCCGTTGCTTTTCCCAGCTCCTGCCAACCTAGCAGTTCGAAAGCACCTAAATGCGAGTAGATAAATAGAGACCACTTCGGTGGGAAGGGAACGGCGTTCCGTGCACTACGGCGTAGAGTCATGCCGGCCACATGACCACGGAAGCTTGTCCTTGGACAAAACGCCGGCTCTACAGGCTTTGAAACGGAGATGAGCACCGCCCTACAGTCAGTCACGACTAGACCATTCGGTTGTGGGGAAACCTTCACCTTTACCTATCCTCTGTATCAGGGCCAGCCCCAGGATGATATCACAGCAAACGACTTCTGGAAGGCCTATTTTGGACCAAACGGCCTCGGGGAGGGAAGGGGGGGAGGCACACAAGGACAAATGCTCTCCTTGCCATGCCACCCTTATCCACCCCCCAAGTGCAGAGCCCCCCAGATCCTGGGGCCCAATGTCATGCCAGAGGCCGCGTTTGCCTTAGGCCAGCCTTGCTCTGTATCACTTCTTTTAAGAACAAAATTAAAATAAAATGTGAAAGAAACGTTTTGAGCGTCATCAGTGAGCTCTGCCTGACAACACAAAGAGACACTCATTTTTGGGATCCTGGGCCACATTGCAAAAAACTGAAAGGCTTCCCAACATTTTGCCCCAACTTTGTGAGGCTTTTTAAGGCCTATAACTAGCCTATACCCCGCAAAACTCAAAACCCAATAACCCACTCTGTTACCTCCCAAGCTGAAGACTACCGCAAAAAATCCAGCCAAAAGCTAAAAAAAGCCCTATACTTAGGCCAATGCAGCTGCCTCCTGACAGTGTTCAGGGAGTGGGAGACAAGGAGGCACTTTCTCCCCGGGTACCTGCCTTTACTTGCTATGGCAGTGATTCTCAAACTTTTTAGCACTGAGACCCACTTTTTAGAATGACAATCTGTTCTGGACCCACCGGAAGTGATGTCATGACCAGAAGTGCCGTCATTGTGACGCCAGAGCCTGCTGGTTTCCTGAGGGTGCAATCCTAAACTGAGTTAGGCTGGCATAAGCTAAACCAGCAAAGTTTGGCCAGCACAAGGGCCGCCGCAAAATATGTTTGGACCACTCTCGGAATCAGAGAGGCCAGCAAACAGGTGTGAGCCATCCTCTTTGACTCCCAGAGTAGTCTAAACACGCTTTATGGTGGTCCTTATGCTAGCCAAACCTTGCTGGCTTAGCTTATGCCGGTTTAACTCCAGTTTAGGATTGTGCTCTGAAAGTGCAGCAATAAATTGGATTATTTCTCAGCCACTTCCCAGTAGCAAAGTGAATCAGAAAGGAAACAAAGCCTAATTACAGCGTTGAAATATGCAAAACCACCACACAACCTTCCCACTTTCCAGTGTCCCATCTTCCCATATTTTCAATTTTCACTTCCCAATTTTCATATTTTCAAAAACCGCATATTTTCAATCTTCCCATATGTCCCCGTATTTTCAGATTGAGCAATATTTTCAATGATGGCCATGCTAGGCACTAGGCAAAGCCACCTGAAATTGTGGGTCCCGGCCCACAGTTTGAGAAACATGGTCCTAAAGAGCTCCAACTCTCCCTTTTAATGGATTTGCATTGCAGAGTTATGGACTGGAATCATATGACATGGATGGAGAAAAGCAGAAGGATGTTCTCCCCTCCTGCCATCAGTGATGTAGCTGAAGGTGTGCCGCCTCAGGGGCACACCTCCCAGGGCTGCCCCTTTAACCCTCCGAATGTGATCACGTCCGGAGGGTGTTCTGAGGACCAGGGAGGTTGTGCTCAGCCTTCCTAGCACTCAGAATTTTCAGACAGCTGAAAATTGGCACTTCTGGGTTTTTTTGGCCAAACTGTCAATTTTCAGCCTTCTGGAGACATTCTCTGGACTGGGGAGGCCAACACATGACCTCTCCTCAGAACACCCTCACATGACAAGAGCACAGGTGCAGTCATATTTGGAGAGGGCACAGTTGGCAACAAGGGAGGGCAGGACCCCAGCGGGTACAGCATTGCTGCCCCCCATGGAGTGGCACCCGGGGTCTTGTAACCCCCCCTCAGCTACACAACTGCGTGGCATGACTCTACCAGCCTCTCTGTAGATGTAGCATCTCTGTAGCATCACCAGGCTGTTCCCAGGGTTGGTCTTTAAAGCACTTATGTGCTTTTTCGGTCACCTTGTATTTACAGAACAAAACGGCCATATTCTAGAATTAACTCCCGTGGCTTGATGCTCTTGTATTCTTGTCCATCCTTTGACATCAGGTTGAGCTACAACTTTTAAAGTGTAATTTTTACATTCCTCTGTTCAGCAGCACATCAAGTGTGTTCACTACTTGTTCCTTCTGGCTAAGCTTACAACTATATGTACCACTTTGATCTTGCCCACGCCTTCTGTGATGGTTGCCAAAGAGCACCCAGCACCCCAAAAGGTCCCTGTTCTACATATATTGAAAAGCCCTCTTATGGAACTGTAAGACCCCAATGAGGGAATTACATCGATGTGTGCCACTTTATAATTTACCTACAGCTGTTTCCATGTTTTCTCTCTAACCTCTGCCCATGAGATTGCCAGTTTCTTGGAGGACACCTTTATCCAGGCGTTTGCTGCTATAAATAATAAATATGCTTTACATAGCATGCTTTTAACCTACCATGAGCCAGCTTGTTGTAAGGAAGAAAACAGTTAATTTTGTCTACAAATATATATATAGTTTTATTCTTTTTTTAAAAAAAAATACACAGCTAATGACATACGGTGTTACAACACAAAAATTTAACCACAGAATCACTAGCTGGCATTGCCTGCGAGGGTTGGGTCTCAACCAGAGACCGAGGAATCTCGCAGGTATCGGCGAAGGATCGAAGTAGTTCCAATGCTAGCAGTCCGTTGTAGCTCAGCAGGTATGATTGCTGGTATTTCTAGTTGTGGTAAATATGTATCAAAGTTCAGGGATATTGCAGACATGTCATGTAGCGGGTACACGCGTACCCGTTCCTAGGATTAGGGCTGGCCCCGCCCACTCGCCCGCCCACTCATCGACTCCGCCCCCTGCAACGTTTGAATTGCCTGCATGTTTGAGTTGCCTGCACGTTCTCAGAGCCAGCCAGGCAGGCAGGCAGGCAGCGGATCGAGGGAGACCGACGGCAGCAGCAGCGTGAGCAGGTAGGCTGCCCAGGGCTCCCTCCCGAGGAGGCGCGGCGGTTCCTTGGGGGGGGAATCGGTAGCCCGCACGGCGGCCCTGAAGAAGGCCCGGGACTCCCAGGCCTTCTCCCGGGCTGCCGCGCAGCCTACCGAGGAGGCGCGGCGGTTCCTGGGTTCCGGCTATGACCTCACTTCCGGTGGGCGGGCCCCTACACAAGTGCCAATCAAAAATGAGTACCTGTTGCTAAACAATTTAGATGCCATTACTGGGATATTGTTCCTAGTGCGCCAATGACAATAGGCAGCACCTTTCGTAGGTTTAAGCCGCAGTCGAGTAGTTTTGTCTTGAAAGAGTTATTTTGTCTGAATACACACACACACACACACACACACACACACACACACACACACACACACACACA
>JAJKFI010000135.1:2903295-2913373 GCA_029204185.1 Lerista edwardsae | reverse complement strand
CTCACCCTTTCCTCCCGCCCAGCATTCCGGCTGCATGACGCCGCTGGTCATTATCCTTTCTGAGCTGTTTGACAGGAGGTTCGACCAGAGGCAGATCTAAGGGAGGGCAAAGCTCTAAGTCTTGCAAGAAGCCTTACCTTGCAGTGGAAATCACTCCTCTCCTGCACCGTTTTAGCCAATCCTCACAGGGAACAGCAACATCTTGGCGTTGCTTACTGGCTACGGCAGCAAGGGAGAGGAGGGATTTACATGACAGGGCAATGCTCCTTGCAACACTTAGAGCTTTGCCCTCCCTGTAGATCTGCCTCTGGGTTTGACCCCATGAGCATTGGGGTACATCACTCAGATCTGACCGTGCCTGGGGCGGGACGGTGATGAAACACATCGCCACGCCCTCTGCATTGCCTTGCCACGCCTCCTGTTTCTGGAATTGCTCCATTTCACCGTGTAACGGAGGCCAGTGTGGATGGGAGGGCCCAGCTCTGCACTCTGTCAGCGGCGCCCGTGGCAGGCGCAACACTGCGCCGCATAGGCGCAACACCTCTGACATCACTTGTGAGGTCTCATTGATGGTTTGTACTAAAATGTAAAACAGGGACTGAACTTGGTCAAAGATCAAAATTCTAGGTCAAAGATCAGAAGCAATGGTGTTTCCCAAATTGCCATATTTCTGGAAGAGCACTTAATAAATTAAAAAAAAATGTTTAGAATGTTATGAGGTTGCATTTTGTCAGATGTTTTGCCCCAGGAGCCAGCAACATCTAGAGAAAAAAAAAGAAAAAGAAAGGTACGATGTGTCACAGTGGTATGCGTTAAGTAATCAAGCTGTAGCGTTCATGAGTAGGCAGTCCTAAAGATATAGAGTAAGCTTCACCATCTGTTTTATTTAGCTGAAATGTGAATATACATCTGTTTTCTTTGCTGATAAAAAGGCAAAATAATTAATCTATGTAAATCACCCAGTAAAGTGTTGGGTATTAGAAAGCATTAATCCTGCGTTCCACGAAAGCAATAACTGCTGAATGGATCCAAGAAAAATGGTGGAGGCCTTTAAGATGTGTAAATCACGTAATAACCAGTTTCTATGGAATATATAAGGGACGTGGTGGCGCAGCGAGTTAATCCACTGTTGCTGGGCTTTCGACCGCAAGGTTGGGAGTTTGAGACTGTGTGACGGAGTGAGCTCCTGTTGCTTGTCCCAGCTCCTGCCAACCTAGCAGTTCAAAAGCACCTAAAATGCAAGTAGATAAATAGGGACCACTTCGGTGGGAAGGTCACGGCGTTCCATGCGCTACGGCGTAGAGTCATGCTGGCCACATGATCGGACACAAACGCCGGCTCTACAGGCTTTGAAACGGAGATGAGCACCGCCCCCTACAGTCGGTCACAACTAGACTATTTGGTCGTGGGGAAACCTTTACCTTTATGGAATATATATAAGTATATTCCATAGAATATATATATTCTATGGATATAGAATGTAGTGACGTGGTGGGGCTGCGGGACATGGTGGGGCTGTGGGTTAAACCATTGCTGCTGGGCTTTCTGACCAGAAGGTTGGGAGTTTGAGACCATATGATGGAGTGAGCTCCCATCGCTTGTCCCAGCTCCTGCCAACCTAGCTGTTTGAAAGCATGTAAAAATTCAAGTAGATAAATAGGTGCCACTTCGGGGGGAAGGTAATGGCATTCCATGCGCTATGGCGTATAGTCATGCTGGCCACATGACCACGGAAGCTAGTCCTCAAACACCGGCTCTACGGGCTTCGAAACAGAGATGAGCACCGCCCCCTACAGTCGGTCACAACTAGACCATTTGGTTGTGGGGAAACCGATGGAATATAAGGAGGGAAAGCAGCAGCTGCAATAACTGGCATTCCAGCCCCAATTTTGCATTTTAAGTTTTTGCATTTAAAAATGCTCTCCCTGAGAAATATGCCTCTGAACTAGTACTGGATAACAGTGGTATTCAAACCATTTTTTTTTGTGCCACAACCCAGAGAGGGAGGGAGGGAGAGGGAGAGGGAGAGAGAGAGAGAGAGAGAGAGAGAGAGAGAGAGAGAGAGAGAGAGACTTACTGCTGATTCTGACCCCTTCCCATTTCCCCTACCTTTTGTGTCTTCACAACAACTCTGTGAGGTAGCAGCCTAAGCAGGGCCGGCCTTATAAGTTGTTGGGCAACACAACAAGGAGAGGCTGTGCAGGATTATTTTGATAATCCTTATTTTAATTATATTATAATTAAGTTTTGATAATGCAATAAAGGTAAAGGTTTCCCCACGACCGAAAGGTCTAGCCGTGACTGACTCTAGGGGGCAGTGTCATCTCCGTTTCTAAGCTGAAGAGCCAGCGTTTTTCCGAGGACAAGCTTCCGTGGTCATGTGGCCGGCATGACCTTACGCCGTAACGCATGGAACGCCGTTACCTTCCCACTGAAGTGGTCCCTATTTATCTACTTGCATTTTTTACATTCTTTTGAACTGCTAGGTTGGCAGGAGTTGGGACAAGCTCACTCCGTTGCGCCGTCTTGAACTACCAACCTTCCAGTCATCAAGTTCTCAACTCAGCAGTTGAACCCGCTGCGCCACCACATCCCGCTAATGCAATACCATTACTGAATTGGATCCAAGCACTCTCTGCACAAGCTTTGAAAACTTGCTGCAGCCTATCAAATAAGGCTTGGTGACCCCATTGGAGCATGACACACAAGTTGACTAAGGGCTCAATCCTTTCTAACTTCCTAGTGCCAATGCAGCCGCAATGCAACTCATGAGGAGGCGTTCACGGCTGCTGCCCCACTACAGGATTCAGCAAGAGTGTAGCACTGGCGCAATGGGGGTATAGGATTGCGCACTTATACTCCTCTAATTATTCACCATGTTTCTTGTACAGTAATACAATCCCCTGACTGTATTGTGATGATGTACTGCTGGAGGTCTTCCATTAGTGTTGGGCAAAAGTTCATGAAACAGCAGTAGTGCATTATTTTCTGTTCCCCACAACTGATGTTTCTTTGTCTCGTATCTGAAATACGTAAACAAGTATGCAGATATACAGGTGCACGCACATGGATTCATTTACATTTGTGAGTGCAAAGTAGACTTTAACTAGCAAATGCAGGCACTGCATACATAATTTGACCTTGTGAGAAAAATGTGTGTATGTGTGAAACCTTCTAATTTTTTTACAGAAAAATGTGAGTATAGCATATTACTTTAAAAATATTCTTACTTATCCCATTTTCTTTGTGCACTTTACAAATAGGATGTGATGTTTTGAATATGCTTCAGGGTTCAGTAGTTAGTTTAATGTTCTATTTTCTGCAGCAAAAGCATGTCAAGGTGATCTCCGTGGGTGGTTAATATTTTTTGGAGTTTTAGTCTTGAACCATGAAATTATGTAAAATTGGAGAGCTTGGTTCTGTGATGTCTGTAAAAGAGAAATTAGCGGGGAGGGGCCCCCAGCTGCCTAATACTTTTCATTGAGGAGTTGAGTGTGGTTGTGGTTTTGGCAAGGGACATTATCTAATCATGCCTGTTTTGTACTTACATTTGTGTGCTTTTAGGCATTTAGTGTGATTATTGTGTGTGAACTTGGACTAGTTTTGGAATGTGTTAGAAAAGTGGTTCCCAAACTGTGGACTGGGACCAGCGGGCGGGCTTTCGCCATTACGCAACGGGAGGCAGCGAGCACGCTGCCGATCACCACGGAAACCCTCCCAGCGAGCGAAGAAACTCCGCCCAGCGAACCGGTAGGCTGACACCACTGCTTGTCATGTAAATCCCTCCTCTCCCTTGCTGCTGTAGCCAGTAAGCAATGCCAAGATGTTGCTATTCCCTGTGAGGATTGGCTAAAATGGTAGCAGGAGAGGAGTGATTTCCACTGCAAGGTAAGGCTTCTTGCAAAACTTAGAGCTTTGCCATCCCTGTAGAAACGCCACTGCTGCTGGCTGATAAGAGGCTTCCCTGCTCCCACCAGAGACGCAGCTGATTTCAGCACACTCCTCCTCCCACGAGGCAGCTGGAACTCAGCTTTTAATCAGCTGCAGTTTGCAAGGTCTGCCGCTCACAGACTCTTCCGGTAGTCTCGAGCTCATGACCTTCAGATCTTCAGCTGTTATCTTCGGGCATACGGAGGCATTAACCCTCTCGGCTAAATCTTCTTAAGATCCTAAATCCTCCTTTCCCTTGTTCTCGTCCCTTCTGCTGCTTAGCATTGCCCTTTTCCCTTTCTGGTCCTTTTCCCTTGGGCTCTCTGCCTTCTCCAGCTTGTTGCCAGCTCTTTCCTTCTCTGTTCCTGGCCCTTAAAGGAGAAAAAGTGATGGGACATTCTGAAAAATGTCATCTGAAGGCAAAATCACAAACAGTTCCCATCAGAAGAAAAGTTGAGAGGCATCTAAAGAAACCTGCGTGTTTGCACCAAGATCTTTTTTGGGGGGGGGGGGCGGGACGGGACTGAGAAGCAAGAAGAATATGAACAAGCAGTACAAGAAGCAGGGTCAGTTAACTAAGGAATAGTACACAAGTATAGCCTGCACTGGCAGTGATGCTATCAGGAAGGTTAAAGTGCAGAACAGGTTGAGGCTGGCAGAAGCATCGAGTCCAGATAAAAGTAATAATTTCATTCTGTGGTGCTGACGGCGGAGTGCCGAAGAATAGATGCTTTTGAATTATGGTGTTGGAGAAGACTCTTGAGAGCCCCCTGGACTGCAAGGAGATCCAATCAGTCAATCCTACAGGAAGTCAAGCCTGATTGCTCCCTGGAAGGACAAATCCTGAAGCTGAAGCTCAAATGCTTTGGCCACCTCATGAGAAGAGAGGACTCCTTAGAAAAGACCCTCCTGCTAGGAAAGATGGAAGGCAAAAGGAGAAGGCAGAGAATGAGATGGTTAGATAGTGTCACCGAAGCAATGGACATGAAATTAGGCGAACTCCGGAAGCTAGTGGAGGGCAGGGAGGCCTGGCGTGCTGTGGTCCAGGGGGTCATGAAGAGTCGGACATGACTTAGCAACTGAACACCAACACCAACAACAGTGCTCCACACTTGAATACTGCATCTCTTACAGATGAAGTGAAAGCTGTGCTGGGAGGTGCAGCGTGGAAAGGAGGCGGGAGGTCATTTGGGGCAGGGTGCAGAATGGGGTGGAATAGTCCCAGGAGGGGGTGGAATTGGCAGAGGCCTCCGCCATATGCTATCCTCCCTTCTAGGTCTGGCAGCCGTATGTGGGGCTTCTTGGACCTTCACCAGATAGCTGGCACAGATCCGAGTAGCCCCATTGAGGCTCAACATGGGGCAAATATTCCCTTACCCCAAGGAGACCTTCAGCCTGCTCCTGACCTGCACTGGATAAGGTGTAGGCCAGTTGGCCCAGCTGCACCAGCGAAGCTTCGGACTGGACTGAAAACTGGTTCTCCATTTGGAAGTTGTTACTATAATAGAATTCGGCAATGTTTTCTTCTAATCAAAACGTGTGTGACTTTCTTAGAAAGAAATAATTTCTTTAAAATGAATTCAAGTTATTTTTTGAGAGGCTGAGGACATCTTGCCATAATTAAAATCCAAATACTTGTCAAGCGTGAAAAGTATTCATCTCAGATGGAGATGTTGGGAACATACAACATGCAATTTGTCCCTTTTTTAAAGGTGCACTGCTAAGTAATTGCCAAATGGTCCTTCATTACTGGATATTTAAAAAGGCTTTCATGACTATACGAAACATACTGGCAGATTAATTCTCCAGCCGCAAAAGTAGGGATCTAAAATAGCATGTAAAATTTGGCTAATGAGATCACAGTAAGTACTTGGACCTCTTCATGAGCTCATTTCACTTTCACATGATTATAAAACATAACTGTTAATTTATTTTTTGCATGTCCTTGTTAATTATAATGGCATCCAGTAGTGCAGCTGTAGTCAAGGGTCTCTCAATATTTCCTTACAGAGGGATTACATAAATGGAGAACCTGTGCTGGATTTCAGTGAGAAATTTAACACACAATTTCATTCTTAAATCACAATACCCTAAATTAAAACTCTTAGGCTATAATTGTGCATGCTCTCTATTATAGGTGAGAGTTCTGGAGGAATACTGTGTGGATTGAAATGGATAACCATTATTTAAAATTAGTGTCTCTCCATAGACAAGCTGTATAAACTCCAATTAATAGAACACAAAGCAGTACTTCTCCTTGTGACTACCTTGATTTCAGGGACAGGTTATTGGAAAGAAGACCTCTGTGTTACACACAATTATTGGTTGGTGTGCCTAGTAAACTGCTTCCACGTTGCTGTGTTTGGATGACTTAAAAAATGTTAAATGAAATCATGCTGTTAATTAGCACTCAACCTTTTAAGAAGCTTCTCTTACCATGGCAATGGGCTGCAGCCATTCTCCAGGGGCTTAGAACAATTAGTATCCATCAGCTAAGACCTCTTCCCTTCACCCTGGAGCAAGGCGAAAAATTAATCACACTTCCCTGGATGAGGGAGGAGGTCTTATCTCAGAGCTAATGAGATTTGCTGCAGATCTGCCTTGGTTAGAAAAGCTTTTTAGAGCACAATCCTAAATTGCCCTGGATTGGCAAGGCTGGTCACATGTCGACATGACACATATTGCATCAAGGTTTGTGCCTGCCAGTGGTAACAGTCTGGTATCTAAGCAGCCATGTTCTGTGCTGCAAATGGACTATTCAAATCAGGGATAAATGGCAGTGGTGATACATGTTTCATTGAAGATGTCAGAGCCCCTTTTTATTTTAAACTTTGTTTCTGTTATAGACTGACAAGTACAGTATGAAATGAATATTGGTGCCTTCATGTGTTTGTGGTATTAGGATAATAGTCTCTTTTGTGTATGCTTCCCCCAATCATATGGGACGTGGTGGCGTTGCGGGTTAAACCGCTGCTGCTGAACTTGCTGACCAGAAGGTTGGCAGTTCAAGACCACATGACGGAGTGAACTCCCAACACTTGTCCCAGCTCTTGCCAACATAGCAGTTCGAAAGCATGTAAACATGCGAGTAGATAAATAGGTACCACTTCAGTGGGAAGGTAATGGTGTTCAGGGCGCCTTGCCGTATAGTCATGCTGGCCACATGACCACGGAAACTTGTCCTCGGACAAATGCCAGTTCTTCGGCTTAGAAACGGAGATGAGCAACACCCCCTACAGTCGGTCATGACTAGACCATTCGGTCATGGGGAAACCTTTACCTTTTTACCCCCAATCATTAGACTGCTTTTGTCTTCAAGTATTTCATGGCAACATTGGTAAACAGGTGTACATTTGAAAGATCTGACTGAGTATTGTGAACTGCATGCACGATCAATTCATTAAGGCACAATCCTAGCCAACTTTCCAGCACTGACGTAGCTATGCCATTGGGTCATGTGCTGCATCTTAAAGTTGGGAGACAGTTACAGAAGCCTCCTTAAGGTAAAGTTTGTCTCTTTACCTTGGAGCTGAATTTACCCTGGTGCTAGAAAATTGGGTAGGAGTGCGCCCTAAATGTCTATGGTAATACTTGCAAAGTATGTTATCAAGTGAAACGAGTTGTGTGTGTTACCACTTCAAATGACACAGGAAGTTATAGCGGTCCTATTTGACTTTTTCTTTTCAGGTCTTCAGTGCTGGAATTGATGCTCTGTACCAATCCAGTTCAAGACTGAACATTAGCAAGGCTTTTTGAGGTCTCAAAAAGAAGGGTCAGTATAGTTCGTTATGGCCAACTGCTAATGTTTTTTTTTTCCCCCCATAAAATTGTGCCTGTTTCTTTCAGGGAAGTTAATGTAGAATTCTGTTCTGGGGCTCGCTGTTTCCTATGCAGAGGGAATTCTGGAGTCAAGTTGTGAACCATTGAAGAAAGGACAATTTACAATAGTCACATAATGCAGAAGTTCCCAAACTGTGCACTGTGATACCCTGGGGTGACGTGAGAAGTCTCCAGGAGTGCTGTAGGCCATGAGCTTGACAGATCATGGAGCACTGGCTCTGTTCCATTGGCTGAGGGCCATGTGCGATGGGTTCTGGGGCCCACCTGCCCACCTTACCATTTTTACGTCGATTTTTAAGTTTTATTTCCAGGCACAACCCAGAAGTCAGTGGTGATGACATCATGTGTGGTGCATCATTGGACTTCCTACTGGGTTCTGCAACAGTCACTGTAGGGCATTGTGTTGCAGGTAAATTTGGAACGCTGACATAACTGACTTCCCTTTTATATCTTTCTGTCAACAAAAAACATCAACTTGTTCAAGGTATGAATTAAGAATGGCACAATCTTGAATGCAGTGAAATCCCAGGCTTAGGCTGGCATGGACACAGTGGTTTGTTTGTTTTTAATGAAAACCTTCCACCCAGTAGATGCCCCCATGGACTGGCATTAATATTGCTACAGGAGAATCCTCTGCCAAGGCATGTTCTCTTCCTGGATTTCTTTTTCAGAAGCCTTTGTGCCAGTTCCCCAAGCTGTGTCTTAGAAGAAAGTTTGTAATGTCTTGGGGTATCTGTGTGTGGGTGGGAAGCTGCTGAGAGAAGTCTCAGAAGGAAATAATTATGTACATATACGTGGTGTATGTATATACCCCTGAGGCATTAATAGCAGAAGCGGCATTTAATTTATTAGGGTTGCAATATTTGGTCTGTCATTCATTTTTTTTCAGTTGTTTTATTTGTTGTTTGTTCCTATTGTAATTCAGCATTCATATTTTCACACTGTGGTATGGTTCAGATTCCATTCAAAACCGTGGTTTAGTCGTGCCTTAACATGACAATTGTGGCCCTTTTGAGCTTGGTGTAAGTGTTCCCCTCCCCTTTGCATTTGAGTGGAGGACATTTTTAATGTGCATTCATAATTCAAATCAAATTGGAATGGTGTGATGATTGAAACTGGCCACAGTTTCTTCTAGCCACAGGTTGTGAACAAGCCAGGATATGAAACTGGGGGCACAATCCTAAACTGAGTTGGACTGGCATAAGCTAATTCAGCAAAGTTTGGCCAGCACAAGGGCCACCATAAAGTATGTTTGGACCACTCTCGGAGTCGGAGAGGCCACAACACAGACGTGAGCCATCCTCCCTGATTCCGAGAGTAGTCTAAACACACTTTATGGTGGCCCTTGTGCTGGCCAAACTTCACTGGATTAGTTTATGCCGGCCTAACCCCAGTTTAGAATTGCGCTCTGGGAACAGTCCTTGAAGCTAAGTTCCTCAAACTGTTTGTATACTAACTGTGCAAGATATTGTTACAAATTGTTAAAGAAAAAGAAAAAAATAGTAAGTGGGGGCTTTTCACCAAACAACTACTAGAGTGTATTAGCTGATTCTTAGGAGAAGTTTGCACATTTCACATTCCTAACTAGAAAGTACTGTATATGCTCATGTATAAGTCTAAACATTTACAGTATGTCTGAAAATTGAACCTGAAAACATGAATCGACTTATACTTGGGTCAATACCGTTAATAAAGCTTTTAATAGCAGCTTGGGTAGGGGCTGGGCTAAGAAGCAGAAAGCTGGGGGGTCAGGAAAAAAAGGAACAATTTTACTTACCAGTAATTGTTCTCAGGCACCAACAGACAGCAAGCAAAAAACCAGTAGCCATTTTCCTTCTTCTCCAAACAGGATTTTGGGAATTGGAGTCATTATGAAGGGTGCTGCTATGGAGATCCTGTGCTGTACTCCTCACAAAACCTACAACTTTAATAAGCACCTTCATCTCCTCCCTTCTTGTTTGGAGAATAGCTCCATTTCTGTGCTGCCTCAGAAAAATGTGTAATAGCTCCTTTTTTGGTTGGCTTCTGTTGCTGCCTCAGAACAATTACTGGTAAGTCATTTTCAAAGAATTTCATACCCGCCCCCTAAGTTTCACCCTCGACTTATGCATGAGTCATAGCAAGTTCTATTATTTTTGGCTTAGAACTTGCCCTCGATTTATCCATGAGATCGACTTATAAATGATGTGAATGATGCCATAACAGCCAAATTGAAGTGGACAGAAAGACTAATATTGGAAGAAATTATAATGTAATCATCTTCTCTCTCTCTCTCTCTCTCTCTCTCTCTCTCTCTCTCTCTCTCTCT